>OZ018325.1:178700002-179217645 GCA_963969495.1 Ceratothoa steindachneri | reverse complement strand
GGGGACGTTTTCCAAAGAAGGTTTTTAAGGAAAGATATATGCAGAAGATATATAGCCGCAGGTATAGGGACCGAAAGGGCGCCCAATTCTATTGATTTCATCCGCAACATGGTTTTCCATGCTAAACTAGAAATATTCTATAATATGTGTAAAATGATAGATATGGAAGAGAAAGTTTGTGGGGGGGAGGGGGGGGGGCTCCACTCTGTCTCCTTTTTTAACGTTTTTGCATCATGATGCCGATAACAGTGAACTTGAATGGATGTTATTTAGTATTTAACATGCATGTACTGCAAATCAATAAGGGTCAATGCTGCTAGAGGTGGCTACGAGAGGTAGGTGGTAATATTTTTAATGCTGGAATTCAATCGTTGAATTATGGGTAATTATCATCGAAGATTGTTTGAGAAAACTTGTCTTGAGTGTCTTTGAAATTATATTACGTTCAAACTTATTAGTTACAAATATCTGACGACGAGACCTCGAAAGGTTCAGTCTGAATTTCCAAGAGATAATGCGGAATAAATAGATACCTCTTTCGGTCTAATTCAAAATTTCGAACATAAAACTTCGTATATTTCAATGGGACAATTGCATTCTGTAACATTTGAAGCTATTTTTCCGAACCTCAAACAAATAAATGAAGTAAAAGTTTACGCCTTAAAATGTTAAACTGAGAAACTTTCCCATCCACGAAGTTTATGGGCCGTTGAAGTCTTCCAGTATGAAGAGATGCTTAAAGTTTTTGGTGAGTTTTTTTGATGACTTATCTTATCGCTTTTATGAAATGTAAATAAATTCAACCGACCAAGATTTATGGAGCTGCAAAATCTTGGAAAATTGAAAAATCCATATTTTTACAGTCACTAAAATAAAAGATATGGATATAACTTTGAGCCGAATAAAGATTCAGAGAATTATTTGAAATATAGTAAATATTATTCGTTAATGATAGTTTCATTGTCGTGTTGCGGATCTTTTATTTGTGACGATGGGCTGTGGGAGCTGGGTATGAAGACTCAACTAGGAAATTACTTGTTCTTTTACAAAACACATTTCATACAGAAGAAAGACTTCATGGAAGAGGCTTACACCTGTGTCTCCAGATCTATATTATCAACTTATTTCTTATGGAGATGTCAATATAAGGTTTCGCGTTTATAAAAAAATTATTAAAAAAAAAACATGTATGCTCAACTTCGATTTTTTTTAAAAGTATAAAATCTAGAAATTGGGTTGATTAGAAATCCAAATTATTTCACCTATATAATATAGAAACTAAAAATATGGAGAATGTCTAATTAGAGAATAAAATAGATATAAATTTCTAAATAAAATATTATATACTTTATATATTTAGGTTCTGGAAAATTACATGGATTTGTATTCACGAAATTGTTTTATTTGTAAATTTTTATTTGCTCTGATTTTTCGTATCGAGGTATTCTCGAGAATATGATCAGAAATCCTCATGATTTCAGTTTTTCCAGGGACAGCGCTTATTGTTTTTGTCATCTTCAATTTGTTTTATTATTCTTGGACTTAGATTTCAGTCCTTATTCCTTTAAAACACGTGGTCTTTGCTAAATTAGAACTTATAACCCCGTTGAAAGTTGCAATGTTTCTTTCCCTTACTTATTGTCGTAGGTTAGGTTAGATTTCCTGACCTCCGATTCCTTCCTTTGACTCGGAAGGAAAAGTGGCAAGCCCGCAGGACACTGTGCGATTAGGTTTGCCCTGAATAATGAACTTTAAACGTGGGTTGCACTAAATCGAGGAACAGTGACTATTTTTCCTTGGCCGAATTAAATCAACTAAGTAGAAGGTTTTGGATATCAAACTGAATGAAACAAAATTATCTTTACTACTATACAAACAAAAATAAAATAATTAATACAATATATAAATCCAAAAGAACTAAATGGGCAAAATGTTTACACATGTCAGCTCCAGGCGGGAGCCGGGAGCACGTACAAACATACGTACATGACCAACAAAAGGAAAACTACCATTCGGGTGGATCTGCCGCCCAAGGATTTTGCAACCCGAGAGAAAGGCTTGGGGAGGGGGGTATGAGCGTCGTGCTCGATTGCTTTTCTTTTCAACGGCACGGTTGGGTTTCCACTTAGCCGATTAGTACTCGGCCTGCTTAAAGTTATGAAGGAGAATACAAACTATCTTCTAACAACCACTGTTAGCCTCTGGAAAGGGAGGGATCGAACGAGTGTTTCGCTGTGGAGAAGCTGAGTCGAATACATCAGTGTGGAGTGTCCTCGTTCATAGTTCCTATTTCTTCTTATTTAATTTTCTTGTCTTCGGGCTCCTGAGGTAAGGGAGGCCGAAAGAAATAATTCTTCTGTGTCGCGTCCTGTTTGACAAAATATTAATCTTACCCAGGCCAGCGCTTAACTATTTATACGGGTTCGCCGGAAGGGAATGTAACTGAGGTGACGGAGATGGATTTTATTATATCTATATAGAGGCGCCAGGAGTAAATTTAGATCTTCACGCCATCTCGCGGAACCTCTCGTTGTTACAATTAGGCTCGCTATAGGGCGTGTTATCAAACGAAAGTTGCCTAAAAAAAAAGCCGATCGCGGGTTCTTTGCCTCCTACCCGTCTCTCTCTCTCTCTCTCTCTCTCTCTCTCTCTCTCTCTCTCTCTCTCTCTCTCTCTCTCTCTCTCTCTCTCTCTCTCTCTCTTCTCTTTCTCTTTCTCTTTCTCTTTCTCTTTCTCTTTCTCTTTCTCTTTCTCTTTCTCTTTCTCTTTCTCTTTCTCTTTCTCTCTCTTTCTCTTTCTCTTTCTCTTTCTCTTTCTCTTTCTCTTTCTCTTTCTCTTTCTCTTTCTCTTTCTCTTTCTCTTTCTCTTTCTCTTTCTCTCTCTCTCTCTCTCTCTCTCTCTCTCTCTCTCTCTCTCTCTCTCTCTCTCTCTCTCTGACACTTATTATTTACTCATTTGTATATTTTCCCATCCTCTTCCATTAATTAAATATTCCTGCCTACGAAAGAGAGATGACGCTATATTCATTTCATAAGACGTTCTTTTATCTTATCATTAAATTTTTTATTTTATGTCTAAAATTCGGGCCATAAAGTTCTTATGTTATTGTGTGAACTTGGTCCTAGAACCATATGATATGAATCCCTTGTTATGCTTTCGATTGTATTTTTTTAATATGCATACCCTTTTCCTCACTTATTGCCACCGAGTGTAAATTTCCCTTTTTATACTACTCATTATTTTCCTCCGTCTTTAACACAATCTCGTTTTCTCCCTCCCTCGCTATCTCGTCAGTACCACTTTTGCGCATCTGTTAGTAAAAGTTGGCTGTGTATCTCGAGTATCGAGGGAACGTGATCAAGCTAGAAACAAGACGCTCACTCTCGCACTCGACAAGGGAACAAGATACAATGTTTGAGAATAAATTATCTCTCAGGCATATGGGTGCGGAAACGTGCTTTTTTGTTAATTTGAGCCGAGCAAACAGCCTTTCCGGTTTGTCTCCCCTTCGAAATTTAATTTATTCGAAATTTAATTTATTACAGTGAGGAATAGTTTAAATCGGGTTTTCCCCTCAGTAAGTTTCCTAAGGTTTATAGAATGGCAAACTTCTTAATTTCAACAGAATGTAAGCTTGGTTGGTTCATTTTCAAATTCCACTTAGGAGATTGGACAAACTTTTTTAGAAATAGTAACTGGATTTCGCCGCTTGCTCGTGATGTTTAGAGATTTCCAGATCTTAATCTTTACAAATTTTGATTTGGGTTAGTTGGTATTCAAGAGCAGAGTTGAGAATAAAAAGAATGGAAAATGACGTGACACAACAATATTTCAAGAAAGTTTGCTCAACGTTGATTATTTGAACTCATGCAAATTATCTTGCAAACTACAACGGGATCATATTTTAAATATTATCCAAATTTATGATTACACAATAAAAATTAATTTACTATTGCTTTCCGCTGTATATACATTTATCTTAATGTTTTTTCTTATTATTATTAATGGCATAATTCTGAATTGTTTAACCGCTTGCTAACATTTTTTAAATTATGGCTGATTATAATGAATATAGATGAGCATTATATTATTATATGGTGATATCTTGAATTTAAAAGTGATAATTAAGTCTTCTGATTACATTTTTCGTGTTATACATATACATATTAATATATAATTTTTCCGATATGTATATATAGATATATATGATTATTTTTCGGTTATGCCCTGGCTCTGCCAGGCCCATACGCACCCCTTGCAGAGCGGGCTACTGCGAGGGGTGATGAGCGATTGCTTCTTAATAATAATAATAATAATAATAAGTCTTTTGTAATGCGCTCTTCAAGGCCTGAGGATTTCCCAGAGCGCACGTTGTGCTAAGATGAGAATGTAAATTCAATGAAAATTCAAGAGAAGGAAAAGGCAATATTGAAAAGATGCGTTTTCAGGAGACGCTTAAATGTGGTAAGAGAGGGAGAAGACCTGATTTCAGCAGGAAGAGCATTCCACAACTTAGGGGCGCAGATTGAGAAGGAGCAGTCTCCCATTGAGTAGAACGAGGATGGAGACACAACCCCTGTCCGCGGCATTTTGTATAAAAAATAGGGTCACCATGCCCAATGATGTCGAAATAAAAAATCTTCCTTGGGTTTCCCCTGTTCAATCGTCGGAGCCGCTCTCAGGCAGCTCCACAGAGAAATTGGAGGTCACCCCTTCTGTTGCATGCGCAGGGGACCTTCCAAACTTCTCTAACCGGAGAGGTCGCTTACTCCTCTCCTTCACCTATGGGTGTAGGGGACTCCCCCTCACTTCCTTGTGTGAGGTGCCTTCGGGCACCTCCCTCTTTCCAGCAGCAAACACCCCTTTACTTTCCAAGGAGACTGCCACGAAAGCCAGCAGACAGCTCTTCGCCGATAGCTCCCCATTGAAGCTGCTCAGTAGGGGGGAGAGGAAAGCCAGGCCCCTTCGGTCACTTCCCTCAAAAGACCTACCGGCTAGAAATTTAAACCTAGCGGGGATCAAGGCATGTGCCTCCCCAGACATGACCAATGACGCAACTGCCAATAGGACCTGTGAAGTCCTGAGGGGAATGGCCAACTGGAGGCCCTCCCTGAGATATAGAAGGTCCATGAGGCAACCAAGCCTCAGACGGTAGGGCCTTCCATGGGAGCCAATCCGGACTCAGCGCCAAGCACCAAACTCAAATCCGCCCCTATGCACCCCGTAAGGGGCGCGGTGATTTGCCATCCTAGGCGCCGTGCTGACGGGACTCAGCACCCCGTCCGACCCCAGGTTAGCCTCTTCTCCTTCCTTCAAAACACTTGTTTCCTCGCTTTTCATACAACCTCTCCCACAACTTTCTCTGGTCAGCCTCTAAATTCTTCTCAAGCCAACCGTCCCGGATCGGGGCTCAGGGGGGAGGGGAAAACGTTCCCTAACACCTGAGCTCCAGTCTGGGGTGGCTGGTTTTTAACAACCTGCTTCATCCCCACTCATACCTTCCTCACATCCCTTTTCCTCTCCTCTTCACAATCTATCCTTTTACGCCGTGTTCAAGGTGGAGCCGCAATGCCAATGGACTGCCAGGCCACCAGGCAGGAGGGGTGGTCCCAAATGGCGGCGCCTGGCTCTGCCAGGCCTGTAAGCACCTCTTGCAGTGCGGGCAACTGTAAGAGGTGGTGTGCTATTTCGTCCCGCAGAAAATTTACGGTCACCATGCCCAATGATGTTAAAAAAAAAATCTCTCCCTAATTCCCCCTTGCTCATCGACGGAGCCGCCCTCGGGCAGCTTCACCGAAAAAAATGGAGGTCCCGTCCCTGTGCTTGCGCAGGGGACCCTCCATATTTCTTTAACCGGAGAGGAGGCTTACTCCTGTCCTGCGCCTACGGGTGAAGGGGAATCCCCTTAACCCCCTTCTCTGGAGGTGCTTTCGGGCACCTCCCTATTTCCAGCGGCAGTCCCTCCTTTACGTTCTAAGGGGACGGCCACGAAAGCCAGCAAGCAGCCCATTGCCGACGGCCCCTCGTGTAAGCAGCTCGGTAGGGCAAACCCCCTTTGGGGGGAGAGAGAAGCCAGGCCCCTTCGGTCGCTTCCCTCAAAAGACCTGCTGGCAAGAATATTCAACCTTGCCGGGGTCACGGCCCTTGCCTCCACACACATGACTGGTGATGCTGCCAAAGGGAGCTGCGATGTCCTGGGAGGGGATGGCCAACTGTAGGCGCCTCCTGTGATAGACATGGTCCTTGAGGAAATTCAGCCTCAGACGGTAGGGCCTTCCATGGAGGGGGAATCTGGGCTTGGCGCAAAGCACCTCCTCAAACGGCAGAGGGCTCCGAGGCAGTACAAGGATGAGAGGAACCTCCTTTGAGAGGTGCCCCTACGACTACCAGGACCTTCTCCATTTTGGAGAGGGACCTGGCTGAGGCCGGTCCATCTGGCATGGGGGCTTCTGCCTGCGGAGGTGAGAAGTGGGTTCATTCCCGGCCCTCCTCTACTAAAAAGAAGAAGAAAAAGACAAGAAAGACCAAAAAGACTCGAGGCTCCTCTCCATCCGCAGGTGCTGCGGGGATGGATGGGTCTGCTGCCACTTTGGTAGGCAGTCAAGCCAAGATCAGCACATCCGGCCCGTGTACTACCCCGTGTGCGGAGCCCCTGACTAAAACTAAGACCAAGAGTGCACAGGCCGGAGCCTCGATGACATCAGGGCCCCTCATTCTCAGGTTACCTGGCGTTTTCGAGCCCGCTGGCTTCAAACGCTTTCTCGTTATTCGTTTCACTGATGGCAGCATGTTGTCCAAGGGCAACATGATGCATCAGAGGAGAGGATTAGCTGGTGCAATTGTTAGAGAGCCAAAGGTGACCCATTTCTCGGACGGGAGCCTTCTGGCGAATGCGGCGAATCCCTCCGAAGCGGCCAAGATAAGTTCTCTTCGGACACTTAATGGCGCCCCGGTGAGTGTGATGCTGCACTCTACCACGAAATTTTTGAAAGGAGTAGTTTATGCAAGGAAACTCATTGACTACTCCATAGAGGACATTACCCTAGAGCTGGCTGACCATGGGGCGGTCAATGTTAAACGTGTGATGAGAAAACAGGGAGGGCCTCGAGACCTACCCCTACACTCTACGTCACGTTCGACTTTGACAAGCTCCCTGAGTCGGTGCGTGCCCGTTGGTACCACTACCGAGTGAAGGCATTCGTGCCACTGCCTCAGCGGTGCTATTACTGTCCCTGCTTCGGCCATGCGAATCGTAATGGAGACGTGCAAAGTTGTGGCCCCCCGAAGTATGTGTAAATTGCTCCAAGGCCACACACGATAGGTCCAAATCGTGTGTGGCCAATTGTGTCAATTTCGGAGAGCCACACCCCGCTTCTTCGAAGCAATGTGGTGCATATCTCCTTAAGAAAGAAATCCTGGCCGTTCAGGCCCAGGATCGACTCTCACTTCGCGAGGCTAAGGACTTGGTCATGGCGCGCCCGGCTCTGCCTGTGACGTCTTACGCTTCAATGGTTAGAAAGATACCTTCTGCTTCTGGCCCATCCAGGCCAACGAGCACGGTTGTTTCCGCGCCCATTTGGAGCCCTTATGCGGGTTATAATCAACCCGTGCGCCTCACTGATAAAGCTGGTGGCACAAAGGGTTCACACCAAGCCATGGCTAAAAGCAGGGCAACCCCCTTCCCCCAGCGTGACTGTTTCCCGTAAGGCGAAACGGCCACGCGCCTCCACCGAGTCGTTAGACTCACAGGAGGCAACAACACTGAAGTTGGTGTCCAGGCCATCTTCCGGGGTTTCTAAAGCTGGCCCCCGAAAAAAGGACAGCAACAAAGTAGTTTCGGCTCCTTCTCCCCCGCCTAGTCTTGGGCTGAGTGGCTCGGAAACGGTGGATCCTCGAAGAGAGGGACCCCGCCTGTGAAGCTGCAACGCCCGCCTAAGGTTTCGAAACGTAGGGAAGAAAAGACTCGCATGTGGCCTTCAACCTCCCCTATTAAAATCCGAAGGCGACAGCGCCTTCAGCTCATTGTCCGGCCAACAACGCCCGGAGTTCTGCATCCGGGAAGCGTACGTACATTTCGTGAGGGTCTTCTGTAGGAAGAGGGCCCCCGCGTCTCCTCCGAGCTAGGCCTGAAGGGCATATTCCTTCAATACAATTGACGTGGACTCCTGGCCAACTGGGAGGAGCTGCGAAGGCTCGTCTCTTCCCGTTTCCCGCTAGTTATTTTTCTGCAGGAGACCATGTTAGGAGCATGCCCCCTGCCCGCCCTCCCGGGGTATAAGGGTTTCGCAACCCCACCACCAAGGGACGGTCGGGCTGGGGAACGCGCGGTTTACACCTGGCATGATGTCTCCGTTCTTCCCCTCTCTTTAGATACTTCCTTTTAGGCAGTGGCTGTGCAGCTCACCTGGATAAGAGGTATACTATCATTTCTGCGTACATTCCATCGTCAGCTGACTTCGACGCGGGGGAATTCCACCGCGTCGTGGCACGGTTGCCGAGGTCCTTTCTCTTGTTTGGAGATCTAAACGGCAGGCATCCTCTCTGGGAAGATTACTCAATAAATCCCAAAAGAAAGTCCTTGCCGATCTGATCGAAGAGCTCGAGATGGGTGTCCTAAACGTGGATGAGTTTAGATATCACTGTCCAAGAACCGCTTCATTTTCTTGCCTTGACCTATCTTTGTGCTCTTCGGATGCACAGCCTGATTTCGATTGGGGCGTGGTCGATGACCTCCATGGTAGTGATCACTTTCCCATTCAAATATCATTTTCAGGGCAACTGCCGCCTGAGAGCCAACCTCGGTGGTGCTTGGTGAGGGCGCGGTGGCCTGCCTTTCAAGAAATGACTGAATTCTCTATCTCAGTCGAGGAGTTTAGGTCGGTAGATGATGCCGTTGAGTTCTTCTCCGGCAACCTTATCGCCGCAGGCCTGACTATTATTCCTAGAACGTCTGGCCATTTTGCACGCCAAAAACTCTCATTGTGGTCGGCCGAGTGTGAGACGGCCCTCAAACAGAAGCGTTATGCCTACATGCGCTATAAGCGCCGCCCGAACGATTTCACTGTCGCTGAATTTCGTCGGGCTAGGGCTAGGTTCCGGTATATTTCGAAGTAAGCCCTTCACATAACTGGAAGACCCCTTTAGCAGAGGTGTGGAGGCGAGTCAAAAGGATTCGGGGCAAGTTCTCACAGGACCCCCCTCCCGTTCTCCAGGAGAATGGGACCACAATCTTGAACCCTGCGTCCGTGGCGGAATCCTTAGCGACCGCTTTTTCCGCATTTTCTAGCCGGGATGCTGCTCCACCAGCATTCAATGCACGTCGTGATTTCGCGGAAGGCCGCCGGCTGGACTTCAACGACAGGTTTACTGGTAGTGAGTTGCGCTCCGCTCTGGCTTCGTGCGCAGACACCGCCCAGGGTCCGGACGATGTCCAGAACTCCATGCCTTGACACCTGGGTGAGCGAGGCATGGCCTTTTTGTTAGATTTGTTCAACAGGATCTGGGTGGAGGGTCTTCAACCAGATTCCTGGCGTATCGCTACTGTGCTTGCGTTTCGCAAACCAGGGAGAGAACACACTACTGCGACCGGTTTCCGCCCAATCTCTCTAACCTTTTGCGTGTGCAAGTTGATGGAGAAATTGGTAAATGTTAGATTAGCCTTTTTCCTGGACAGCGGAGGCCATCTGTCTTCCGCACAGTGCGGCTTCCGCAAGTTCCACTCCACGTCGGATGCTCTGCTCCGACTGGAAAAATCTGTCTGCGAGGCTTTCCTCCGTATACAGCACTACGCCACGGTGTTTTTCGATCTGGAGAAGGCCTATGATACCGCATGGCGATAGGGTATTGTGGAGACTCTCCACACGAGGGGTGCGAGGGGACGCCCCTTCAATCTTTATATCTGAATTTTTGTGAGATCTTCGATTTTGCGTACGGGTGGGCGGAGCCCTCTCCCGCCTAAAGGAAAGGAAAGAGGGTATCTCGCAGGGAAGTGTACTCAGTGTCACACTCTTTGCCCTGAGCATCAACGGCATCACCTCGGTGCTGTCGGAAGGTGTTCTCGCTACGCTCTACGTGGACGACCTTTCGATCTTTTTTGGCGCGGCCCAGATGCCAACTCTGGAGCGTCGACTCCCACAGGCATTTGACCGCTTCTCTCGCTATGCCGAAGCGCACAGGTTTCGCTTTTCTTTGGCCAAGACTAAGGTGGTGCACTTCTGCCGCCATCCACGGCTTCACCCCGACCCAGATTTGTTTCTTAATGAGGTGCACCTGGATGTGAACGAATCGCACAGTTTCTTCGGTGTTGTATTCAACCGACGCCTCACCTGGGAGTCTCATATTCTCAGACTTAGGGTCTCTTGTACCCTCCCCATGGATATTCTCCGTTCGGTGACGTTCAGCACTTAGTGCACTGATAGGGCTACTCCCCTACTTTTTTTATCGATCCTTTGTTCGTTCGAAGCTCGAATACGGATGCAAGTTTTATGCAGCCACAGCCAAGCGTTTATTGTGGAAGGTGGACTCGATCCACCACACCGGCCTTCGCCTTGCGACCGGTGCCTTCCGCACTTCCCCCATTGAGAGCCTGCTGGTCGATGCTGGGGATATGCCACTCGCTCTGCGCCGCGTTCAGTGCATCACTCGCCTGTACGCGAGAGCTCGGCGCCTCCCTCAGTCGCCAACAGCTCTTACTGCATCCGCAGCTGATCTCGATGGAGCCTATGCCGCCGAGAGACGCAAGTCATACCCTAAGCCCTTTCAGTTTAGGGCCAGAAAACTCCTTCGAGGGGTAGATATAGCTCTTGGGCCGGTGGCGCCCCTGGTTCTGCCCAGGAGGCCACCCTGGAGGGTACCAAATTTGACTATTTGTCGCCACGTTTCTGCTCCCAAAGCTTGTACAGCGCCGGGAGTATTGCGTTCGACCTTTTTGGAGCACACATCGTGTCACGCTGGTACCGTGCCAGTGTATACGGATGGCTCCAAGTCTTAATAGGGAGTCCGCTTTCACGCCGTATCCCCTATGTTTGAAGTCAGCGGGGCTCTACCAGGCGCTGCGTCTGTCTTCACGGCCGAGCTGGTGGCAATACACCACTCGGTACGGGAGATTACGCGACGTGCCCGATTCGGAGACCGGATTGTGATCTATAGCGACTCACAAATCGCCCTGAGTGCTCTCGGGGCATTGGAATTTCCGCATCCCCTGGTACGCGATATTCGTGACGCCACGGTTTTGGCGAGCCGGGCAGATGTTTAGATTATCTTCTGCTGGGTTCCTGGACATGTAGGAATTGCGGGGAATGAGCGCGCCGATGAGAGCGCCAAAGAGTCCGCGAGGACTCTGCGACCGGACCAGCGTTTCGCTCTTCCTCACACCGACTACATGGCAGGAATACGGGCAGCTCTTCGGACTGCTTGACAAAGAAGATGGGAGACGGTCGAAGGGAACTTAAAGTTGCGTGCCATTGCGCCGCGACTGTTCCCATGGACCTATCCCCCAATGCCGCGGCGGCTTCAGGTTGCTTTCTGTCGTCTCCGAATCGGACACACTCGTGTGACGCATCGCTATCTGATGGAGCGCTCGCCTGCGCCCTATTGCGACGAATGCGTCGTCCATCAGACTGTTCTGCACATTCTTGTCGAATGTCCCAGTCTGGGTGATCTTTGCGCACGTTATCTGTCCCGGTACCGGGATAGGCGGGGTCGCTACCGCCCTTCCTTTGTACTCGGGTCGAGTGCGTGCACCATGACTGGTGGACTGATGGACTTTTGGGGGAGGCCGGCCTTCTCCCGTGTATTTAACTGTTTTTTTTTGTTATTGTTGTTTGATTGTTTTTTTGTAGGTCGCAGGCTCCTGCGCCGTTGGGAGGGGCACCTCCCCTTTGACGCTGGAGCTTGCTTCCTGATTGTTATCCCCTTTTTATTGTTGTTTCTGTTAAAATTTTTATTTTAAAGTAGCCTAGAACTAGGCTATTTGTTTGCGGCGACTTATGCTCAAGTGAGCAGTCGCCGGATAGCCTCTTGAAAAAAATAAAAATCTTCGCGCACGATACCTGTCCCGGTACCGGGAGGGGCTGGGTCGCTACCGCTTGTCCCTTGTGCTCGGGACGAGTTCTGTTTATTTACTTGTGGACTTGTTGACTTTTGGGGGTAGACCGGGCTTCTCCCCTTTATTTAAAAAGATTCCTTTTTTGTATTTTTTGTGTTTGTTATTGTTTTTTTTTGTAGGTTGCACGCTCCTGCACCGGGGTGAGGGGGACTTCCTCTCGCTGCTGGAGATTGCTTCCTAATTGTTAAGTTTTTCTAATTTTTATCAATGTTATGTTTTCATATTTTTATTTTAAAGTAGCCTAGTTCTAGGCTGTGTCGTGTTTCCGGCGATTTATGCCCAAGTGGGCAGTTGCCAGATGGGGTCTAAAATTAAAAAAAAAAAAATACCCTCCAATGCCACGAAGGCTTCAGATTGCTTTCTGTCGTCCCCGAATTGGGCACACTCGCGGGACTCACCGCCATTTGATTAAGTCCTCGCTAGCGGCCCACTCTGAAGACTACGTTGTCCCCAAGACTGTTCGGCACATTCCTGTTGAATGTCCTAGTCTGGGCGATCTCTGCGTATGTTAGCTGTCCCGGTAGCGGAATGGGATGGGTAGCTACCGCCTGTCGCTTGTACTCGGGACGAGTTCGTGCACATTGACTGGTGGACTTATGACTTTTTGTGGGAGGCCGGCCTTCTCCCCTTTATTTAATTATGTTGTTTTTTTTTATTGTTTTCTTTGTAGGTCGCACGCCCCTGCGCCGAGTGGAGGGGCTCTCCCCCCGACGCCAGAGCTTGCTTTTTAATTGTTGTCATCTTCCCTTTTTATCGTTGTTGTGTTTTCATATTCTTATTTTAAAGTAGCCTAATGCTAGGTCCTGGTGATTCTGGCGACTTATGCCCAAGTGGTCCGTCGCCAGATATGCTCGTAAAATTAAACAAAAAATAAATTATACCTCAGTAATTCAATATACAAGAAACCCACAACACCTTCATAACTAATAGGACAAGCTTTTTAATAAAATTTAAATAAGCAAGTATAAATCCATAGACGCGAACTAACTAATGTAACTGTTCCTTATAGAATGGCACTGGACATCCCTATCAAAAAGGCTGACAAGCGCATCTATTTTAATCTTCTCCGCCTCTTCTTGTTACAAGGAAAGACATAAATCCCGAGAAGAATTTAACAGAAAAATCCCACTCTATTCTTTTCATAACCTATTCCGTGATGAAATTCACCGAAAAGCAAAACATCACATTTTACGAGTGGCTAACCGAAAACTGCAAATAATGAGGCACGTTGCGTTTGGTTTCCAATTTATTTTAGATCTACAAATTTTAAGAGTAAAATGAAACCAAGAAATATGAGGTCGCAAAATAATTGTAAAACATCTGTCAACATTATGATATAAAGGTTACCATTTTTATTGAGTATTTTTTAGTATTTACGGGGGAAGATGTATATACTTTTCTGGCTAATATTAATGACTTCATAACCGTATGCAGTGAGCTTTTTTTGTCCAAGTTTTTCTATTTATTTCGTTTCCACCTAAAAAATAAAAAGAAATTTGAGAGGAAGCGTGTCTTGTCCACTCATACAATGGCCTTAAAATGGTATTAATTTTCTTTTAAAATATTTGGGTTTGAGAAAATTATCACTGACACTCTATGCTATTGTAATCATCATCATCATCATCAATAACACTATGATTCAAGAAGGGGATAAAATTAAGTATTTTAAAAATAATGGATCTTAGTTTGGTTATCAGCAAAGGCCATCTGTCTTCTGCACAGTGCGGCTTCCGCAAGTTCAACTCCACGTCGGATGCTCTGCTCCGACTGGAAAATGCCGTCTGCGAGGCTTTCCTTCGTATACAGCACTACGCCACGGTGTTTTTCGATCTGGATAAGGCCTATGACACCGCATCGCGATACGGTATCATGGAGACTCTCCACACGATGGGGGCGAGGGGACGCCTCCCAATGTTTATATCTGAATTTTTGCGAGATCGTCGATTCCGCGTACGGGTGGGGGGGAGCCCTCTCCGGCTTAAAGGAGCAGGAAGAGGGTGTCCCGCACGGAAGTGTCCTCAGTGTCACACTCTTTGCCCTGACCCCGTAAGGGGCGCGGCGATTTGCCATCCTGGCCGCCGTGCTGACGGGATCCAGCGCTCCGTCCGGCCCCAGCTTAGCCTCTCTTCCTTCCTTCAGATAGCCCGATTTCTCCCCTACCTCGTCGCTTTTAATACAACCTCTCCCACAACTTTCTCTGGTCAGCCTCTAATTTCACAGGGTAGAATGCTGACCTTCTTCTCAAGCCAACCACCCCGGATCGGTGCTGGGGGGGGGAGGGGACATTGTTCCCTAACCCCTCAGCTCCGGTTCGGGATGGGTTTTTTTTAACAACCTGCTTCATCCCCACCCATACCTTCCTCACATCCCTTTTCCTCTCCTCTTCACAACCTATATTTTTTACGCCGTGTTCAAGGTGGAGCCGCCATGCCGAAGGACTGCCAGGCCACCAGGCGGAAGGGGTGGTCCCGAATGGTGGCGCCTGGCTCTGCCGGGCTTGTAAGCACCTCTCGCAGTGCGGGCAACTGCGAGAGGTGATGAGCTATTGCGTCCCTTATTAAAAAGAGGGTCACGATGCCCATGTATGACAAAAAAACAACAAAAAACCCACCCCCAACTTCCCCAAGAAAATCAACGGAGCCGCCCTTGGGCAGCTCCACCGAGAAAATGGAGGTACCCCCCCCCCTTGTGCTTGCGCAAGGGACCCTCCATAATTCTTTAACCGGAGAGGAGGCTTACTCCTCTCCTACGCCTACGGGTGTAGGGGACTCCCCCTCACCCCCTTCTCTGGAGGTGCTTTCGGGCACCTCCCTATCTGCAGCGGCAGTCCCTCCTTTGCTTTCTAAGGGGACTGCCAAGAAAGCCAGCAGGCAGCCCATTGCCGACCGCCCCTCGTGCAAGCGGCTCGGTAGGGCAAACCCCCTTAGGGGGGAGAGGGAAGCCAGGCCCCTTCGGTCGCTTCCCTCAAAAGACCTGCTGGCAAGAATTTTAAACCTTGCTGGGGTCAAGGCCTGTGCCTCCCCACACCACCTGACTAGTGACAATACTGCCAAGGGGACCTGCGATGTCCTGGGAGGGGATGGCCAACTGGAGGCCCCTCCTGTGATAGACATGGTCGTTGAGGAGACCCAGCCTCAGATGGTAGGGCCTTCCATGGGGGGGAATCCGGGCTCGGCGCCAAGCACCGAACCCGAATCCGCCCCTATGCAAGGTCCCCCTCAAACGGCCGAGGGCTCCGAGGCAGTAAAAGGAGGGGAGGGATCTCCTCCGACAGGTGCCCCTACGACGACCAGGACCTTCTCCATTTCGGAGAGGGACCTGGCTGAGGCCGGCCCATCTGGCATGGGGGCTTCTGCCGGCGGAGGTGAGAAGCGGGTTCATTCCCCGCCCTCCTCTCCTAAAAAGAAAAATACTAAAAAGACTAAAAAGACGAAGAAGACTCGGGGCTCCTCTCCATCCGCGGGGGCTGCGGGGACGGATGGGTCTGCTGCCACTTTGGTAGGTGACCAAGCCAAGATCGGCACATCCGGCCCCTCTATCCCCTCGTGTGCGGAGCCCCTGGCTAAGACTAACACCAAGAATGCACAGGGCGGAGCCTCGATGACATCGGGGCTCTGATTCAGAGGTTACCTGGCGTTTTCGAGCCCGCTGGCTTCAAGCGCTTCCTCGTTATTCGCTCCACTGATGGCAGCATGTTGTCCAAGGGCAACATGATCCATCAGAGGAGAGGATTAGCTAGTGCAATTGGTAGAGAGCCGAAGGTAACCCGTTTCTCGGACGGGAGCCTTCTGGCGAATGCGGCGAATCCCGCCGAGGCGGCCAAGATAAGTGCTCTTCGGACACTTCATGGCACCCCGGTGAGTGTGACGCCGCACTCTACCATGAACTTTGTAAAAGGAGTAGTTTATGCGAGGGAACTCGTTGACTATTCCATAGAAGACATCACCCTAGAGCTGGCCGACCATGGGGCGGTCAAGGTCGAACGTGTGATGAGAAAACAGGGAGGGGCCTCGAGACCCACCCCTACACTCTTCGTCACGTTCGACTGTGACAAGCTCCCTGAGTCGGTGCGTGCCGGTTGGTACCGCTACCGCGTGAAGGCATTCGTGCCACTGCCGCGGCGGTGCTATTACTGTCACCGCTTCGGCCACACGAATCGATCATGTAGACGTGCAAAATCGGGGTCACCCGAAGTCTGTGTAAATTGCTCCAAGGTCGCACACGATAAGTCCAAATCGTGTGTGGCCAAGTGTGTCAATTGCGGAGAGCCGCACCCTGCTTCTTCGAAGCAATATGGTGCATATCTCCTTGAGAAAGAAATCCTGGCCGTTCAGGCCCAGGATCGACTCTCATTCCGCGAGGCTAAGGACTTGGTCCTGGCGCGCCCGGCTCTGCCTGGGACGTCATATGCCTCAATAGTTAGAAAAGCACCCTCTGCTCCTGGCCCATCCAGGCCAACGAGCACGGTTGTTTCCGCGCCCATTCGGAGCCCTTCTGCGGGCTCTACCCAACCCGGGCGCTCCCCTGGTAGAGCTGGCGGCAAAAAGGGTTCACACCCAGCCCCGGCTAATACCAGGGCTCCCCCCTCTTCCCCCAGCGTGACCGTTTCCCGTAAGGCGAAACGGCCACGCGCCTGCACAGAGTCGTTAGACTCACAGGAGGCAACACCCCTGAAGATGGTCGCTAGGCCATCTTCCGGGGTTCCTAAAGCTGTTCCCCGAAAGGAGGACAGCAACAAAGGAGCTTCGGCCCCTTCGCCCACGCCCCGAGGTGGAGCGAGTGGCTCGGAGACGGTGGTTCCTCGAAAAGAGGGCCCCCCGCCTCCCAAGCCGCAACGCCCGCCTAAGGTTTCGAGGCGGAGGGAGGAAAAGACTCGCATGGCGAGCCCAACCTCCCCCAATAAGTCCTCGAAGGCGACAGCGCCTTCAGCGCTTTGTCCGGCCAACAGCGCCCGGGGTTCTGCCCCCGGGAAGCGTACGGCCATTCCCGTGAGGGTCTTCAATTCGAGGAGGGCCCCCGCGTCTCCTCCGAGCTAGGCCTGGAGGGCATATTTCTTCAATGGAATTGCCGTGGACTCCGGGCCAACTGGGAGGAGCTGCGGAGGCTCGTCTCGTCCCGTTCCCCGTTAGCTATTTTTTTGCAGGAGACCATGCTAGGCGCGTGCCCGCTGCCTGCCCTCCCGGGGTATAAGGGTCTTGCGACCCCACCCCTGCGGGATGGCCGGGCTGGGGGATGCGCGGTTTACACCTGGCATGATGTCTCCGTTCTTCCTTTCTCTTTAGATACCTCCTTTCAGGCAGTGGCTGTGCAGCTGCACCTGGATAGGAGGTATACTATCATTTCTGCGTACATTCCACCGTCAGCTGATTTCGACGCGGGGGACTTCCGCCTAGTCGTGGCACGGTTGCCGAGGCCCTATCTCTTGCTTGGAGATCTGAACGGCAGGCATCCTCTCTGGGGAGATTACTCCATAAATCCCAGGGGACAAGTCCTTGCCGATCTGATCGAAGAGCTTGAGATGGGTGTCCTAAACGTGGATGAGTTTACGCATCACTGTCCGAGAACCGCTTCATTTTCTTGCCTTGATCTATCTTTGTGCTCTTCGGATGCACAGCCTGATTTTGATTGGGGGGTGGTCGATGACCTCCATGGTAGTGATCACTTTCCCATTCAAATATCATTTTCAGGGCAACTGCCGCCTGAGAGACCACCTCGGTGGTGCTTGGCGCGGGCGCGGTGGCCTGCATTTCAGGAAATGACTGAATTCTCTATCTCAGTCGAGGAGTTTAGGTCGGTAGATGAGGCCGTTGAGTTCTTCTCCGGCAACCTCATCGCCGTGGGCCTGACTACTATTCCTAGGACGTCTGGCCGTTTTGCACGCCGACCACTCCCATGGTGGTTGGCCAAGTGTGAGACGGCCCTCAAAAAGATGCGTTATGCCTACATGCGCTATAAGCGCCGCCCGAACGATTTCACTGTCGCTGAATCTCGTCGGGATAGGGCTAGGTTCCGGTATATTTCGAAACACGCCCGCCGCGTTCCTTGGCGGGCATACGTGTCTTAACTTAACGGGAAGACCCCTTTAGCTGAGGCGTGAAAGCGAGTCAAAAGGATTCGGGGCAAGTTCTCGCAGGACCCCCCTCCCGTTTTCCAGGAGAATGGGACCGCAATCTCGGACCCCTCGTCCGTGGCGGAATCCTTAGCGACCGCTTTTTCCGCATTCTCTAGCCGTGATGCTGCTCCGCCAGCATTCAATGCACGCCGTGATGTTGCGGAAGGCCGCCGGCTGGACTTTACCTCCAGAGGCGGAGAACCCTTCAACGACAAGTTTACTGTGAGTGAGTTGCGTTCCGCTCTCGCTTCGTGCGCGGACACCGCCCATGGTCCGGACGATGTCCCGTACGCCATGCTTCGACACCTGGGTGAGCGAGGCATGGCCTTTCTGTTAGATTTGTTCAACAGGATCTGGGTGGAAGGTCTTCTCCCAGACTCCTGGCGAATCGCTACTGTGCTCGCCTTTCGCAAGCCGGGGAGAGATCACTCTACTCCGACCGGTTTCCGCCCAATCTCTCTAACCTCTTGCGTGTGCAAGTTGATGGAGAAATTGGTAAATGTTAGATTAGCCTATTTCCTGGACAGCGGAGGCCATCTGTCTTCTGCACAGTGCGGCTTCCGTAAGTTCCACTCCACGTCGGATGCTCTGCTCCGACTGGAAAGTGCCGTCTGCGAGGCTTTCCTTCGTAGACAGCACTACGCCACGGTGTTTTTTGATCTGGAGAAGGCCTATGATACCGCATGGCGATACGGTTTCATGTAGACTCTCCACACGATGGATGCGAGGGGACGCCTCCCAATTTTTATATCTGAATTTTTGCGAGATCGTCGATTCCGCGTACAGGTGGGGGGAGCCCTCTCCGGCCCAAAGGAGCAGGAAGAGGGTGTCCCGCAGGGAAGTGTCCTCAGTGTCACACTCTTTGCCCTGAGCATCAACGGCATCACCTCGGTGCTGCCGGAAGATGTTCTCGCTACGCTCTACGTGGACGACCTTTCGATCTGTTTTGGCGCGGCCCAGATGCCAACTCTGGAGCGTCGACTCCAACAGGCATTGAACCGCGTCTCTCGCTATGCCGAAGTGCACAGGTTTCGGTTTTCTTTGGCCAAGACTAAAGTGGTGCACTTCTGCCGCCATCCACGGCTTCACCCCGACCCAGATTTGTTTCTTAATGGGGTGCGCCTGGATGTGGTTGAGTCGCACCGTTTCCTTGGTCTTGTATTCGACCGACGCCTCACCTGGGAGGCTCATATTCGCAGCCTTAGGGTCTCTTGTACCCGCGCCATGGACATTCTCCGTTCCGTGACGTTCAGCGCTTGGGGCGCTGATAGGGCTACCGCCTTACTTTTTTATCGATCCTTTGTTCGCTCGAAGCTCGACTACGGATGCGAGTTTATGCATCCGCAGCCGAGCGTTTATTGCGGAAGGTGGATTCGATCCACCACACCGGCCTTCGCCTTGCGACCGGTGCCTTCCGCACTTCCCCCATCGAGAGCCTGTTTGTCGATGCTGGGGAGATGCCACTCGCTCTGCGCCGCGTGCAGTGCATCACTCGCCTGTACGCGCGAGCCCGGCGCCTCCCTCAGTCGCCAACAGCTCTCACTGCATCCGCAGCTGATCTCGATGGTGCCTATGCCGCCGAGAGACGCCAGTCATACCCTAAGCCCTTTGGGTTTAGGGCCAGGAAACTCCTTCGAGAGGTAGATATAGCTCTCGGGCCGGTGGCGCCCCTGGTTCTGCCCAGGACGCCACCCTGGAGGGTACCACATTTGGCTATTTGTCACCACGCCTCTGCTCCCAAAGCTTGTACTGCGCCGGGAGTATTGCGTTCGACCTTTTTGGAGCACACATCGTGTCACGCTGGTACCGTGCCAGTGTATACGGATGGCTCCAAGTCCCAAGAGGGGGTCGGCTTCCACGCCGTATCCCCTCTGTTTGAAGTCAGCGGGGTTCTACCAGGCGCTGCGTCTGTCTTCACGGCCGAGCTGGTGGCAATACACCACTCGGTACGGGGGATTACGCGACGTGCCCGGTTCGGAGACCGGATTGTGATCTATAGCGACTCACAAAGCGCCCTGAGTGCTCTCGGGGCATTGGAATCTCCGCATCCCCTGGTTCGCGATATCCGTGACGCCACGGTTTTGGCGAGCCGGGCAGATGTCGAGATTATCTTCTGCTGGGTTCCTGGACATGTAGGAATTGCGGGGAATGAGCGCGCCGATGAGCGCGCCAAAGAGTCCGCGAGGACTCTGCGACCGGACCAGCGTTTCGCTCTTCCTCACACCGACTACATGGCAGGAATACGGGCAGCTCTTCGGACTGCTTGGCAAAGATAATGGGAGACGGTCGAAGAGAACTTAAAGTTGCGTGCCATTGCGCCGCGAACGTTCCCATGGACCTATCCCCCAATGCCGCGGCGGCTTCAGGTTGCTTTCTGTCGTCTCCGAATCGGACACACTCGTGTGACGCATCGCTATCTGATGGAGCGCTCGCCTGCGCCCTATTGCAACGACTGCGTCGTCCCCCAGACTGTTTGGCACATTCTTGTCGAATGTCCCAGTCTGGGTGATCTTCGCGCACGATACCTGTCCCAGTACCGGGATGGGCGGGGTCGCTACCGCCTGTCCCTTGTGCTTGGGACAGATTCGTGCACACTGACTTGTGAACTTGTTGACTTCTTGGGGGAGGCCGGCCTTCTCCCTATTATTTAAGCAAGGTTTGTTTGTTTGTTTTTTTTGTTTTTTTGCATTTGTTTTGTTTTTTGTTTGTTTTGTTTTTCTTTAGTTGCACTCTCCTGCGCCGGGGGGACCTCTCCCCGACGCACCAGCTTGCTTCCTTTCCCCCTTTTGGGGTGTTTTTTTTTTTTTCTCTTTAATTTCATTTTAAAGTAGCCTAGAACTGGGCCAGTTTTAATACGGCGACTAATGCCCAAGTAGGCAGTCGCCAGATGAGCTCTTAAAAAAAAAAAAAAAAAAATCTGGGGAGATTACTCCATAAATCCCAGGGGACAAGTCCTTGCCGATCTGATCGAAGAACTTGAGATGGGTGTCCTAAACGTGGATGAGTTTACGCATCACTTTCCGGGAACCGCTTCATTTTCTTGCCTTTACCTATCTTTGTGCTCTTCGGATGCACACCCTGATTTTGATTGGGGGGTGGTCGATGACCTCCATGGTAGTGATCACTTTCCCATTCAAATATCATTTTCAAGGCAACTGCCGCCTGAGAGACCACCTCGGTGGTGCTTTGCGCCGGCGCGGTGGCCTGCATTTCAGGAAATGACTAAATTCTCTATCTCAGTCGAGGAGTTTAGGTCGGTAGATGATGCCGTTGAGTTCTTCTCCGGCAACCTCATCGCCGTGGGCCTGACTACTATTCCTAGGACGTCTGGCCGTTTTGCACACCAACCACTCCCATGGTGGTCGGCCGAGTGTGAGACGGCCCTCAAACAGAAGCGTTATGCCTACATGCGCTATAAGCGCCGCGCGAACGATTTCACTGTCGCTGAATTTCGTCGGGCTAGGATAAGGTTCCGCTATGTTTCGTAGCACGCCCGCCGCTCTTCTTGGCGGGCATACGTGTCTTCACTTAACGGGAAGACCCCTTTAGCTGAGGTGTGGAAGCGAGTCAAAAGGATTCGGGGCAAGTTCTCGCAGGACTCCCCTCCTGTTCTCCAGGAGAATGGCACCGCAATCTCGGACCCCGCGTCCGTGGCGAAATCCTTAGCGACCGCTTTTTCCGCATTCTCTAGCCGTGATGCTGCTCCGCCAGCATTCAATGCACGTCGTGATGTCGCGGAAGGCCGCCGGCTGGACTTTACCTCCAGAGGCGGAGAACCCTTCAACGACAAGTTTACTGTGAGTGAGTTGCGTTCCGCTCTCGCTTCGTGCGCGGACACCGCCCATGGTCCGGACGATGTCCCGTACGCCATGCTTCGACACCTGGGTGAGCGAGGCATGGCCTTTCTGTTAGATTTGTTCAACAGGATCTGGGTGGAGGGTCTTCTCCAAGACTCCTTGCGAATCGCTACTGTGCTCGCCTTTCGCAAGCCGGGAAGAGATCACTCTACTCCGACCGGTTTCCGCCCAATCTCTCTAACCTCTTGCGTGTGCAAGTTGATGGAGAAATTGGTAAATGTTAGATTAGCCTATTTCCTGAACAGCGGAGGCCATCTGTCTTCTGCACAGTGCGGCTTCCGTAAGTTCCACTCCACGTCGGATGCTCTGCTCCGACTGGAAAATGCCGTCTGCGAGGCTTTCCTTCGTAGACAGCACTACACCACGGTGTTTTTTGATCTGAAGAAGGCCTATGATACCGCATGGCGATACGGTATCATGGAGACTCTCCACACGATGGGGGCGAGGGGACGCCTCCCAATCTTTATATCTGAATTTTTGCGAGATCGTCGATTCCGCGTACGGGTGGGGGGAGCCCTCTCCGGCCCAAAGGAGCAGGAAGAGGGTGTCCCGCAGGGAAGTGTCCTCAGTGTCACACTCTTTGCCCTGAGCATCAACGGCTTCACCTCGGTGCTGCCGGAAGATGTTCTCGCTACGCTCTACGTGGACGACCTTTCGATCTCTTTTGGCGCGGCCCAGATGCCGACTCTGGACCGTCGACTCCAACAGGCATTGAACCGCGTCTCTCGCTATGCCGAAGCGCACAGGTTTCGCTTTTCTTTGGCCAAGACTAAGGTGGTGCACTTCTGCCGCCATCCACGGCTTCATCCCGACCCAGATTTGTTTCTTAATGGGGTGCGCCTGGATGTGGTTGAGTCGCACCGTTTCCTTGGTCTTGTATTCGACCGACGCCTCACCTGGGAGGCTCATATTCGCAGCCTTAGGCTCTCTTGTACCCGCGCCATGGACATTCTCCGTTCCGCAGCCGAGCGTTTATTGCGGAAAGTGGATTCGATCCACCACACCGGCCTTCGCCTTGCGACCGGTGCCTTCCGCACTTCCCATATTGAGAGCCTGTTGGTCGATGCTGGGGAGATGCCACTCGCTCTGCGCCGCGTGCAGTGCATCACTCGCCTTTATACGCGAGCCCGGCGCCTCCCTCAGTCGCCAACAGCTCTCACTGCATCCGCAGCTGATCTCGATGGTGCCTATACCGCCGAGAGACGCCAGTCATACCCTAAGCCCTTTGGTTTTACGGCCAGGAAACTCCTTCGAGAGGTAGATATAGCTCTCGGGCCGGTGGTGCCCCTGGTTCTGCCCAGGACGCCACCCTGGAGGGTACCACATTTGGCTATTTGTCGCCACGCCTCTGCTCCCAAAGCTTGTACTGCGCCGGGAGTATTGCGTTCGACCTTTTTGGAGCACACATCGTGTCACGCTGGTACCGTGCCAGTGTATACGGATGGCTCCAAGTCCCAAGAGGGGGTCGGCTTCCACGCCGTATCCCCTCTGTTTGAAGTCAGCGGGGCTCTACCGGGCGCTGCGTCTGTCTTCACGGCCGAGCTGGTGGCAATACACCACTCGGTACGGGAGATTACGCGATGTGCCCGGTTCGGAGACCGGATTGTGATCTATAGCGACTCACAAAGCGCCCTGAGTGCTCTCGGGGCATTGGAATCTCCGCATCCCCTGGTTCGCGAAATCCGTGACGCCACGGTTTTGGTTTAGCCAGGCAGATGTCGAGATTATCTTCTGCTGGGTTCCTGGACATGTAGGAATTGCGGGGAATGAGCGCGCCGATGAGGGCGCCAAAGAGTCCACGAGGACTCTGCGACTGGACCAGCGTTTTGCTCTTCCTCACACTGACTACATGGCAGGAATACGGGCAGCTCTTCGGACTGCTTAGCAAAGAAGATGGGAGACGGTCGAGGGGAACTTAAAGTTGCGTGCCATTGCGCCGCGACTGTTCCCATGGACCTATCCCCCAATGCCGCGGCGGCTTCAGGTTGCTTTCTGTCGTCTCCGAATAGGGCACACTCGTGTGACGCATCGCTATCTGATGGAGCGCTCGCCTGCGCCCTATTGCAACGACTGCTTCGTCCCCCAGACTGTTCGGCACATTCTTGTAGAATGTCCCAGTCTGGGTGATCTTCGCGCACGATACCTGTCCCGGTACCGGGATGGGCGGGGTCGCACCGCCTGTCCCTTGTGCTCGGGACGAGTGCGTGTACTTTGACTGGTGGACTTATTGACTTTTGGGGGGAGGCCGGCCTTCTCCCTTTTATTTAACTCGATTTAATTGTTGTTGTTGTTTTTGTAATTGTTTTTGTTATTGCTTTGTTATTGTTATTTTTATTTCTTTTTATTGTTTTCTGTTTAATTTTTTAAAGTAGCCTAGAACTAGGCTGTTTTTTACGGCGACTTATGCCTAAGTCGGCAGTCGCCAGATAGCCCCTTAAAAAAAAAAAAAAAAAAATCTTTGCCCTGAGCATCAACGGCATCACCTCGGTGCTGCAGGAAGATGTTCTCGCTACGCTCTACGTGGACGACCTTTCGATCTCTTTTGGCGCAGCCCAGATGCCAACTCTGGAGCGTCGACTCCAGCAGGCATTGAACTGCGTCTCTCGCTATGCCGAAGCGCACAGGTTTCGGTTTTCTTTGGCCAAGACTAAGGTGGTGCACTTCTGCCGCCATCTACGGCTTCACCCCGACCCAGATTTGTCTCTTAATGGAGTGCGCCTGATGTGGTTGAGTCGCACCGTTTCCTTGGTCTTGTATTCGACCGACGCCTCACCTGGGAGTCTCATATTCGCAGCCTTAGGGTCTCTTGTACCCGCGCCATGGACATTCTCCGTTCCGTGACGTTCAGCGCTTGGGGCGCTGATAGGGCTACTGCCCATCAGCAGTCGCAAGGCGAAGGCCGGTGTGGTGGATCGAATTCACCTTCCGCAATAAACGCTCGGCTGCGGATGCATAAAACTCGCATCCGTAGTCAAGCTTCGAGCCGGTTGCTACCGCTACCGCGTGAAGCCATTCGTGCCACCGCCGTGGATATGCTTTTACTGTCACCGCTTCGGCCATACTAATCGCTCCTATAGACGCGCAAAGTCGGGGTTACCCGAAGTCTGTGTAAGTTGCTCCAAGGCCGCACACGATAAGTCTAAATCATGTGTGTCCAAATGTGTCAATTGCGGAGAGCCGCACCCAGCTTCTTCGAAGCAATAGGTTCCGTGCCTCCGCAGCTCCTCCCAGTTTGCCAGGTCTCCACGGCAATTTCATTGGCGCAATATGCCCTCCAGGCGGACCTCTCCCCGACGCTAGACCTTGCTTATTCCTTTTTTATTTTTATTGTTGTTTTATTTTTGCTTTATTTTTGCATCTTATTTTAAAGATGCCTAATTTTAGGCAGTGTTAAATACGGCGACTAATGCCTAAGTAGGCAGTCGCTAGATGAGCTCTAAAAAAAAAAAATCTAGATTACCACACCTATATAGATTCTATTCACTCCACACTATCACTGCTTATATTTGTTACACATTGATCTACATTAGCACACTTTCACTTTGGATTTTCCTTGTCTTTCCGACCTTCTCGTTTCTTTTCAAAGATAAACTAACTGATTTTAACTTATACACCAAAATCATGTTGTAAGATAGTCCCATACTCATTTCAACCACAGGTTTCGCATCAAACACACCCGTCACAAGAAGTGTGTAACTATACACATCCTTGTTTTAAAAAATCAAGTTTGCTACACAGATTTCTTTTAGCATTAAAGCATACCGTTCTCTCTCTCTCTCTCTCTCCAAGTTAACGTTTAGGTGTACCAAAACATCAAATTATTCAATTTCTCACCTTGTTTACTCGTCTACTACAATTACTAGTCCTAAAACAACCAAGATTCACACCTGATTTTACTCCATTCCATCAACTCCATATAAATTCTTCTTGCAAATGCCATAGTAAATGCTTCTGCAATCGCTTTAAATATATTCACTACTTATCCCGACTTTCCTACCCTACATATACCAGTCACATTCCACACATACACTTGACTTACTCATTGATCCGATTTTCCACCCTGATTGCACTGGGTACATACTAACTGCACAATTAGCACCATTTTGAATACGCTATTGGCATCCTGCAAGCTTCGCATAGAGCGATCAGGTCACATTATCAAGAGGGTGGAAAGGCGCAAAATGCTATCAAACGACTTTCTTGTCTAGTAATTTCCTTATGACCTCTATCGAATATGTGTCGTAGTTTTAGATGAATATTTCTCTAAAAATACTCTCCGAATGATCCTATCCTAATCGTGAACTCATTTACTCAAATTGGTCAGGTGCATCTCGAGTTATTATCTCAAAAAAATTATATCTCTGCCTTGAAAGGTTTTTTTTCATAAGTTAACTTAAAAGAGTCAATATAAGTATAAATAAGTATTTTCTTATAACTTTGCCCCTACCCTAATTTAATAAATACATTTTTAACAACAAAAGAGGAAATGGTTTAGTTACCCTTGACTATTTTTTCGTATTCGAAGGTACACTACGAATTTGTTAACAAGGTGTAAAGGTATTGCTCTTTATTTTGCCAAAGATTTGGAAATTGTAGAAGAGTCAATACACTCGATATGTTTGGAACATTTTCAGTGTGCTAGAAATCACAAGAATTAGGATTCGTGTAGATCAATTTTACAAAGACCGAAAACGATTGGGTGAATTTATTTCTCGGGTACTCGAATCCGTCTATTTGAGTTTAAAACAATTGGTGCTCAGTACATTGAAATTTCCGGGTGTGAATTACAACCTGAATATTATGTTTTATTTTTAAAATCTAGTAATGTTATTCATCAAAGAAATGTTCATAGATCAAAGTGCATGAGTATCCCTTATGATTGGATAAACTACATGGTATAAAACAGAGTAAATATTTATTGATCGAAGAGAAGAAGCCGAAGAATTGAAGACCTTGCTAAGTACAACTTCTTAGCTTCATCGACTATTTACTTTCAACACATTTTCTTTGCCTCGTGTGAAAATTTTACATATGTATGGGGCTTATATGCATAGCAAGTATAACATGAGTGAGACAGGACAATCGTTCTTGTGATAACTAGTAACATCGGAAATATATGTTTATTTTGAGTGAGCAAATTAAGTATATTACATCAGAGCTTCGAGCGAAATGAAGATATTTGAGCTTGGTGCTTCTGGTCGACGTTTCACTTATGCGATTGTAAAGCAGAGGAGGCTTGGATACCAGTCACTCCACCCTGTCTATTCCCTTCTTACTTTTTAAAGTTACCCTTTGCAGATGTTGTTCTATATATTCCAAGTGATTTGAGGCTCAATTTATTTATATTTCATGTAAACCAGCTAGAAAGTCAGGTTAATATAATTCATTGTATCATGTTGTAATATTTTTTATCTTCTCTTTACAGATTACGGTCAACTTAATCACAAAATAGGCAAAAATGTAAAGTAAAAACGGATCTTTAGTGACTCGCGTTCAAATTTGATTTATTCCTGTCAAGGGTATACAATATTTAAATCAGAGATCCAAAAACTTGACAAAGACACGTGGATGTAAACTATGAGCAGTCGGAAGAACTCCCATAGTCCTGCGCCCAACAGCCACGAATCTAATAACTCGACCACTGCTCCTAATCTGAAGGTATCTCCTACCACTGGCACAAGACGCACAAGGAGTTGGCGTCTGAAAGCCAATAAGTCCAAGAGTCGAACCCAAGATCTTGTCAAGAAGTTTCAAGGGGAAGGAGACGACTCGTCTCGCAATATAGACATGGTAGATTGGAGTGGTGAACACAAGAAGGCTTCTTGGAGTGTTCATGTTTGGAGTAAGTACTCTTACATTTTCTTTGCTGGTATACATTCCACGGGCATGGAAATACCTTTCAGCTGAATTCCTCTCCCATTTTTCTTGGTATATATATACTAATAATGTTAATATATCTATAGGCTGATATCTTTTTTGGGGGTAGGGAGGGGGAAAATGCAACTAATGAATTTTGTCTCAAGCGAAATCTAATGGTAGGCTTTAGTTAACTTAGATGAATTTGTTTTTAATTGTCTTCCGGGATGAGTTTAATTTTCATGGATGAGAGCCTGATATGGCGATTGAGGGATTATCCATAATTCAAGAATTATTTTTCCATTATTTTATTTTGTTGTTAAACCTAATAAGAAGGGATATTTTCTGATTGAAAATGGTACCTTCAGGAGCGTAGATGAGGGGGTTGGCTGTGTATAACAGGAACTTAATCCTGTATGTGATAAAATCCATCCTAAATTTTTCAATGTTCCATAACCCACTCCAGTCAAACCTCAAGGTGCTCACTCCAAAACTGAAAAGAAGTGCAAATATATATATATATATATATATATATATATATATATATATATATATATATATATATATATATATGTATATATATATATATATATATATATATATATATATATATATATATATATATATATATATATATATATATATATATATATATATATATATATATATATATATATATATATATATATATATATATATATATATATATATATATATATATATATATATATATATATATATATATATATATATATATATACGATTGTGACAATGGAAATGCTGTATAACAATTCTGTAAGTTTCTTTCAATTTACGGCTACTTCCATTGACGAATTCATCTTTGCCAAAGTCTTAAGTTCCTTAAGATTTAATAATAATATTCATTGAGATTTTTATTGAGGTAAGTGAAGCATATATGTATATTTGGGGTAATTTTGGCCAGACCAAGTCTTTTTCACCGTCTTTATTCTTTGAGACATTTTGCATAACGTACTAGAAGAAAAGGACGCTGTTTTATAGGATACGTTTATTAAAAACAGACACAAGTTTCCGAAGTATCCCGCTTTGGAAAAATTCCAGAAAAATAGTCTCATTATTTTTATTAAACCATCCTAAAAAAGAAAGTCCTGTTTCTAAGTATTTCAAATATTGTAAGATGTAGTTGGCCCGCCTTTAAGATAAGGCGCAGATGACATCTGCGGAGAGCGTATCTTCACGACCCAAAGACCCACAGATGGATCTACGGATATATATATATATATATATATATATATATATATATATATATATATATATATATATATATATATATATATAATATATATATCACGAATTTTGACGTCCTTTACCTTCACTTTTCTGCAGGAGATGTTCTCGTAGGTTCTCGCTTTAGGTTATAAAAATTCATCGAAGTTGGATTAAAAATGGAAGTTTGAGAATTTTCAGGTATTGCTGTGGCCTTCCGATGTTATTTCTGATCCTATTTATTTATGCTATGTTTTAATACGACAATAATATGCCGTACAGATGAAAAATACCATTAGTTTGGCTCAATCCTGGTCTATAGGGTCGATTATTTTCCGTATTTTCGCCGTTTCTTATGAAAATGTACCTACTACTCTTGTGTAACCTTGAGAGGTACAAGAGAGTTGTGTGCTTTCCCATTTCCTAGGCTACAACTTGGTCTACTTGGGTGAGGGTAATCCCAAGAGTAAGGTCTCCAAAGCGCTGGGGACGCAGGGAAACCGTGCGTGTTGTGTTTGTTGCGCATGGGCCTGTGCCTGCTCCTGGGTGCGCCTCGCTGCCACACTCAAGTCTTGGCTTGGCAGCCGTTTGTGATGGAGCTTTCGATTGATGCTACCACCAAGTGCGAAGGTCACGCATTTATTCGATTGTTTAACTCAAAAGGCATTAACCAGATTGAAATTCATCGGCAATTAACGGAAGTGTATGGCGAGTCGTGCATGGATGTCAAAAACATCCGTAAGAGGTGTAAGGAGTTTGCAGCTGAACACACTGAAATTTACGATGAAGAAAGAAGCGGACGCCCCTCAATTTCCGACGAGACAGTCGCGAAGGTTGTGAAAATCGGCGGATCACTCTAGATGATCTCCTCATTTTGGTTCCTGAGGGCGGAGATTACGTCATTAGATTTTTCTTCTTAGTTTTAAGTAAATAATAATAATAATAAGCCAAGTTTAGCGATAACATTCATGCTAAAAACGTAATTGGGCTCCAGAAGCTAGAGCAGGTTAACCAATTCCTCCAACGGTTTAACTATTTCCGTAATTCTTACAAATGCTACATTAAGAAAATTAAGAAGAAAAGAGAATGAGAGATTATTCAGCTTCTGAAAGATTCAATCTATTCTTAGAGATTTCGTCAATTAATACAGATATAATTATATCTTTTCATTTATCTATGGTTTTATCTCACTGTTGATATATAATTCAGTTTTGGGTCTCGTATTTTCAAAATTATGATATATGGTTTAAGTTCTAGCCTAAGGTCAAATTGAGAGATAGATTGAGAAATATATCTTACGATGATTGAATAAATGAACTGAACTTGCATTCGTTGGTTACCAAATGATTGTAAATGGAACGAACTAAAACTTTTGAAATTCTGAAAGGTTTCAACAGGTTTAGAATGGTAGTTTGTTACATCTAACATACACCGAGAAACAAAAGAACTTGTTATGGATTTCCTTCATATTATGTAGTTGTAACCATCTGTATTAATCCATCTTAAAAATTGATAATTGCAATAAAAATTACGTTCAAGACCCTTTTAAATATCCACTTCAATGACTTTGAATATTATCAAAAGAGAGATGGTTCAGAGTAAATATGGTACCAGTCCTTGGTACAAATTGATATTTTCTTATATTTTTGGTAAATATTTGCTTTGATAAATTTCTGGTTTTGCCAAAGGATCAAAAAAAGTATTTGAGTGTAAACAGTTTTAGACAAAATACAAAGGGAATCTCACCAAATGAGAAACAACTTTAAATTACTGAAATCAATAAAACTAAATAATTTTTGAGATCCAGTATTTGAGAGTGTAGGTGCAATGACGCAGCACAACACCTTTGGAACTGAATGAAGGTAGTCATAGTGAAGTGACAATGCTCTAGTAAATGGAGGTGAAGTAACAATGCTCTAGTAAAAAGGAGGTTCTATAGAATTTATAGAAAAGAAATTAATTGATTAGCTAGATATTCGAGATCAATTGGATTATATTTCTTTTACCACCGACCATCTGACGAACCATTTATTTATTTTATTTTCTTTACTTAAAGCGGAATATTAACGAGGTGGTATCACGTATAAAGTGAGTAAGCAGAAATATGTTAAGAAGATGAAGTAAAAAATATATAGTCGCAGGCCTTCCTGGAGGTTTTGGGGCCTGGAGGGTACGCATTTGCCAGCAATGGGGTTGAGAGAGCGTGCCGTTTATCTAGGCTCCCGTTGTAGTAGGTGGGTTCATACCCCTGCCACACCCTCCCCCTCTTTACCCGGGGTAGGAGAAGTCGGAGGAAGAATGAAAAAGAGAGTGCGAAAGTTAAAAGAGGCGCCAAAGATGACCCGAGGGAGAGGACCCTTTTTCTTGGGGCACTGAGGGCAGGAGGGCGTATTATTACTCATACAAGTTTCAGTTGTACCAGGGGCATTATCCCTGCTGCCTATCCAGCTACTCGCAGGGAACCAGGCATTTAAAAAAAATAAAACTATAGTTGGTATCAACTCTAAAAATGTATTTGAATCTATGTTAGTAGTGAAAGTGGTGGGAGAATAAATGTTTGGAAAGCACATAGCATTAGGTGTAACACTATTATTTGGAGTGGTAGGTACTCATATCTCGTACCCCCCTTCCCCCTTGGGGGTTAAAATAAAACACGGTACATTTATATTTTCAAATTCCTCTTACGCCTGTTTATGTCACCTCTGTGGCAAATTTAATGAGCCATTTTCCACAAAACTCAAAAAAACCCTTTCTTTTATTTTTACAGAAATGTCTTAAAAGTAATTAAATTCGACGATAAACTTAAAATTTTCTTTACCTTTGGAAAACATGAGATTTATTGACACTTTAAAAACTGGCTTTAAAATTTTTCTCTTACAAATTGTCTATCGACACTAAATAAAGACGCTCTCTCTTGCTACAAATTGAATCTTTCTCCGGTCTAAATGATGGTCAGAATCCTCATTCTTTACCTCAATCTTAAGAGAGGCGAAACAAAAGAAAGCTAAAATTGCAGGCTTTCTCTAGAGTAAAGACAAAGTCGTCCGTCTTTTGTTTTCCTTTTCTTATTATTTGTTTTGTCTATTGTCAGTCTATTGCATTGCCAATTGAGTCAATATCTCCTTTTCTTAAATTTATTTAATAAATCTTAAATGTGTGCTTTTTTAAGGGGATTCTATCACAGATTTTTTAATCTCTTGCAAATTCTTAGCTGTTTCAAGTTATGTGGCAATTTCACTAGTACTCTTCAGTAGTTATGAAGGGTGGAGTTCGAGTCTATACGCACAAACAAACACAAATAAGCACATTCTTAGTAGTATTGAAGGTCTCAGTTCGAGTCTATATAGGTTAAAACAGGAAAATTCGTGCGTATAGACTCGAACTGAAACCTTCAATACTACTAAGAATGTGCCTATTTGTGTTTGTTTGTGTGTATAGATTCGAACTCCACCCTTCATAACTACTATCTAGAATTGAAGGTAGTAATTAAAGGGTGGAGTTCGAGTCTATACACACAAACAGAGATAAATGAGCACATTCTTAGTATTACGGAAGGTCTCATTTCGAGTCTATACACACGAATTTCCTGTTTTAACCTGTATAGACTGGAACTGAGACCTTTAATACTACTTTCTTTTCCCTTCTTATTATTCTGGTCTTTTCCACCATTTTCAAATATATTGAAAGAAACCCAGGTTTTAGAAATTAAAATTCGCCAACTAGGTTTTCAAAGATCCATGGATAGGTTTGAATATTCTCGGATCTGGTTCGGACTATTTGTGCTAACTCTTTTCATAGGAAAATTGAGTTCTAATCCATGTGTGGAATGGCTACTCATTGGTTGACATCGCAGGTCTACTAAATGTTGTACCGAACTGTCCTTTAGTTTTTATGTTAAATACTCGTTCACTATTGAGAGAATCAATAGTTCTGCGTGTAGAGGTATAAGAGTTTAGTATATATATATATATATATATATATATATATATATATATATATATATATATATATATATATATATATATATATATCGAGGCCAAGGAAATAATAACAAAAGACATCTGGGTTTAGCTTTGCCCCTCCGATGGTCTCCGGTAATATAGGAGAACGGGCAAAATGGTAAATTTCAGGAGACAGATTCCTGACCTCAGCTTAGAAGGCAGGCCCTTCGAGGGTGTACTTATAAGCAATCAATTCAAAAATGCAAACTGCCGATCTCGTATTACCCTCTCTCAGAGCTACAAGACCCCAAGCTGGGGAGACCAACCCGAGGTCTCACCTTGCGAGTTCCCCCTTCACCTCCCCATTACCCCGCGGCAGTAATTTGGGTATATAACAGGTTGACCCGAGGAAACGTAGCTTTTTGTTCACTCTCACCGAAGAGACAAGAAAGTTACCGGTTGACAGAAGATTTTTCGAGTTCGAGAAGAAAACAGAAAAATCACCGGTACAAAGTTATTGCAAGTTAAGGAGAACTTGCAGTCCTTGTACAAAACCAGATTGTACCAAGGAAGCTCGGCGCCGTTCGAGCCCTAAGATTATTGAGTATCAATCTACCCAGTGTGAGGACTCCAAATCTCACTCTATCTGAGTTGGAAAAACATCAACTAGATAGAAAAAAGGAAGACATCGATTTCATCTCGGCCGAAAGAAAACGAGGCCAAGGTCGCCTCGACAGCCTAAAAATAGAAGGACTTTTCGCTTGAAGTCGCCTCCACCCAACCCAGATCCCTCGTGACGTCACCCGTCAAATCGACAGGCAGGTCTACGAACGTCATCTATTGAGCAAACCAACTACTCGATCTACGCCTCTTCGGAACAAAATCTCCGAAGATAGTCTAACTGGTCTCGGGTATTTAATCCCCATTACCTTATGTAAGTAAAGAGTAATCCTGTTGTTTATGTCCCCGTGCATAATAATTAGTTTATTGCATGTCTGGCTAAGGACAAAGATATTAACTTAAAATTGTTCCCCTCGTAAAATTCTATCTCGAATCGAGCCTCGAGAGCTCGCCCAGTAATCCTATTTTCTTTTTGGTAATTGTATTAGATCTGTATTTTGTTATGTTATTTAGTGAGAGGGTTTATGTTCATTAAAGTCTATTTTTTTAGTAAAAGCACTGTTTTAATTATTCTCGAACGAGTTAAAGTGGCAATAATTGATAAAGTCAAGAAAGAAACCCCTTTTATTCATTTCCTAGAATAAAAATAAAGTTTAGCACTCTTAGAGGACGATCCTCAAGCAATCACCGAAACACGAAACAACGCCTCAAGTCAAAGTTTATTTGGTTTATTAAAAAAATAATAAAACAAATATATATATATATATATATATATATAATCTCGGCTAACCCACGACACTGCGAATAGCCGATAAATCATTTAGTAGAACATCATTTGCTTCATTATTCAGCCTTAGCTAGATGACTACTTTAGGTGAGAAATCACTTTCTTTGACAGAGTTTTCAGCAAAAAAATACCATGTATATCGTCATATATTGATACTTTGTTTGCTAAACAAAATATCGAATGAATCGAGATTCTTCAATGATATAATGGTTAGATTTAATGGCATTGAATTCCTGCTTCAATTCCTAAGGGATAAAGTTATGAAACCGTTATGCTTCTAGTACATGGTAACGTGGAATCATGACGTACGAATATATACAATAGAGATGACAATCCATCGGTTTGTTGGCGTGATTACGTCCGATATCAATACTTGCTGGGTTTTTACTAGAGGAAAGGACAGTGATAAGGATCGCTAAACGATTTTAATGAATACAAATCCTGTATTAGTGGATACAGTGGCGGCCAATGATTTTGGCAAAACAGCTAATTATTATTTTTCACAGAAGTTATGCATGTGAAAAGCAAAGTTTTGATTTGATAGAGAAAAACCAACACTTATTGTGTATTACACAGGAATTTATTTTCCTTCCAGTATTTGGAATCATGACCCCCTATATTTTAAAACCTCCTCGATTCGGCTGGGCATGCTGGGAACCGATAATTTGACCGTTTCTGTATTTAAGAAGTCCATTCTTGCTGTACGAGCACTTTCAACTGTTCAACATTTGTTGGTTTTTCTCTATCAAATCGTCTTTTGAGGGTGGAGCACAAATTTACGATAGGATTGTGATCTGGAGAATTACCCTGGCAGGGCTTCAAAATTTCGATCCCTTTACCTCCAAGATACTCTTTAATCCTCGCCACCCCGTAAGGGGTGCGGCGATTTTCCATCCTGGCCGCCGTGCTGATGATACTCAGCACCCCGTCCGACCCTAGCTTAGCCTCTTCTCCTTCCTTCAAAACACTTGTTTCCTCGCTTTTCATACAACCTCTCTCACAACTTTCAATGGTCAGCCTCTAATTTCACAGGGTAGATGCTGACCTTCCTCTCAGCCAACCGTCCCGCATCGGGGCTGAAGGGGAAGGGGACAATGTTCCCTGACCCCTGAGCTCCGGTCTGGGTTGGCTGGGTTTTAACAACCTGCTTCATCCCCACCCATACCTTCCTCACATTCCTTTTCCTCTCCTCTTGACATTCTATCAATTTTACGCCGTGTCCAAGATGGAGCAGCCATGCCGATGGACTGCCAGGCCACCAGGCGGGAGGGGTGGTCCCAAATGGTGGCGCCTGGCTCTGCCGGGCTTGTAAGCACCTCTCGCAGTGCGGGCTACTGCGAGAGGTGTGCGCGATTGCATCCCGTGTTTAAAAAAGGGTCACCATGCCCAATGATGATAAAAAAAACAAACCCAACCCTCAACTTCCCCTGTTCCATCGACGGAGCCGCCCTCGGGCAGCTCCAGCAAAAAAATGGAGGTTCCCCCCCCTGTGCTTTCACAGGGGACCCTCCATATTTCTCTAACCGGAGAGGATGCTTACTCCTCTCCTTCGCCTACGGGTGCAGGGGACTCCCCTTCACCCCCTTCTCTGGAGGTGCTTTCGGGCACCTCCCTTTTCCCAGCGGCAGTCCCCTCTTTTCTTTCCAAGGGGACTGCCAAGAAAGCCAGCAGGCAGCCCTTAGCCAGCCGCTCCCCATCAAAGCGGCTCGGTAGGGCAAACCCCCTTAGGGGGGAGAGGGAAGCCAGGCCCCTTCGGTCGCTTCCCTCAAAAGACCTGCTGGCAAGAATTTTAAACCTTGCTGGGGTCAAGGCCTGTGCCTCCCCACACAAGACTGGCGACACTGCCAAGGGGACCTGCGATGTCCTGGGAGGGGATGGCCAACTGGAGGCCCCTCCTGTAATAAACATGGTCCTTGAGGAGACCCAGCCTCAGACGGTAGGGCCTTCCATGGGGGGGAATTCGGGCTCGGCGCCAAGCACCGAACCCGAATCCGCCCCTATGCAAGGTCCTCCTCAAATGGCTGAGGGCTCCGAGGTAGTAAAAGGAGGGGAGGGATCTCCTCCGACAGGTGCCCCCACGACAACCAGGACCTTCTCCATTTCGAAGAGGGACCTGGCTGAGGCCGGTCCTTCTGGCCTGGGGGCTTCTGCCGGCGGAGGTGAAAAGCGGGTTCATTCCCCGCCCTCCTCTCCAAAAAAGAAAAAGACAAAAAAGACTAAAAAGACGAAAAAGACTCGGGGCTCCTCTCCATCCGCGGGGGCTGCGGGGACGGATGGGTCTGCTGCCACTTTGGTAGGCGACCAAGCCAAGATCGGCACATCCGGCCCCTCTACCCGCTCGTGTGCAGAGCCCCTGACCAAAACTAACACCAAAAGTGCACAGGGCGGAGCCTCGATGACATCGGGGCCCCTGATTCAGAGGTTACCTGGCGTTTTCGAGCCCGCTGGCTTCAAACGCTTCCTCGTTATTCGCTCCACTGATGGCACCATGTTGTCCAAGGGCAACATGATCCATCAGAGGAGAGGATTAGCTAGTGAAATTGGTAGAGAGCCGAAGGTGACCCGTTTCTCGGACGGGAGCCTTCTGGCGAATGCGGCGAATCCCGCCGAGGCGGTCAAGATAAGTGCTCTTCGGACACTTCATGGCACCCCGGTGAGTGTGACGCCACACTCTACCATGAACTTTGTGAAAGGAGTAGTTTATGCGAGGGAACTCGTTGACTACTCCATTGAGGACATCACCCTAGAGATGGCCGACCATGTTGTTGTCAAGGTCGAACGTGTGATGAGAAAACAGGGAGGGGCTTCGAGACCCACCCCTACACTCTTCGTCACGTTCGACTGTGACAAGCTCCCTGAGTCGGTGCGTGCCGGTTGGTACCGCTACCGCGTGAAGGCATTCGTGCCACTGCCGCGGCGGTGCTATTACTGTCACCGCTTCGGCCATACGAATCGCTCATGTAGACGTGCAAAGTCGGGGTCACCCGAAGTCTGTGTAAATTGCTCCAAGGTCGCACACGATAAGTCCAAATCGTGTGTGGCTAAGTGTGTCAATTGCGGAGAGCCGCACCCTGCTTCTTCGAAGCAATGTGGTGCATATCTCCTGGAGAAAGAAATCCTGGCCGTTCAGGCCCAGGATAGACTCTCATTCCGCGAGGCTAAGGACTTGGTCCTGGCGCGCCCAGCTCTGCCTGGGACGTCATATGCCTCAGTAGTTCGAAAAGCACCCTCTACTCCTGGCCCATCCAGGCCAACGAGCACGGTTGTTTCCGCGAACATTCGGAGCCATTCTGCGGGCTCTACCCAACCCGGGCGCTCCCCTGGTAAAGCTGGCGGCAAAAAGGGTTCATACCCAGCCCCGGCTAAAACCAGGGCTCCCCCCTCTTCCCCCAGCGTGACCGTTTCCCGCAAGGCGAAACGGTCACGCGCCTCCACCGAGTCGTTAGACTCATCCGAAAGGAGGACAGCAACAAAGGAGCTTCGGCTCCTTCGCCCACGCCCCGAGGTGGAGCGAGTGGCTCGGAGACGGTGGTTCCTCGAAAAGAGGCCCCCCCGCCTCCGAAGCCGCAGCGCCCGCCTAAGGTTTCGAGGCGGAGGGAGGAAAAGACTCGCATGGCGAGCCCAACCTCCCCCAATAAGTCCTCGAAGGCGACAGCGCCTCCAGCGCTTTGTCCGGCCCACAACGCCCGGGGTTCTGTCCCTGGGAAGCGTACGGCCATTCCCGTGAGGGTCTTCAATTCGAGGAGGGCCCCCGCGTCTCCTCCGAGCTAAGCCTGGAGGGCATATTCCTTCAATGGAATTGCCGTAAACTCCGGGCCAACTGGGAGGAGCTGCGGAGGCTTGCCTCGTCCCGTTCCCCGTTAGCTACTTTTTTGCAGGAGACCATGCTAGGCGCGTGCCCGCTGCCTGCCCTCCCGGGGTGTAAGGGTCTTGCGACCCCACCACCGCGGGATGGCCGGGCTGGGGGATGCGCGGTTTACACCCGGCATGATGTCTCCGTTCTTCCTTTCTCTTTAGATACCTCCTTTCAGGCAGTGGCTGTGCAGCTACACCTGGATAGGAGGTATACTATCATTTCTGCGTACATTCCACCGTCAGCTGACTTCGACGCGGGGGACTTCCGCTGCGTCGTGGCACGGTTGCTGAGGCCCTATCTCTTGCTTGGAGATCTGAACGGCAGGCATCCTCTCTGGGGAGTTTACTCCATAAATCCCAGGGGACAAGTCCTTGCCGATCTGATCGTAGAGCTTGAGATGGGTGTCCTAAACGTGGATGAGTTTACGCATCACTGTCCGAGAACCGCTTCATTTTCTTGCCTTGACCTATCTTTGTGCTCTTCGGATTCACAGCCTGATTTTGATTGGGCGGTGGTCGATGACCTCCATGGTAGTGATCACTTTCCCATTCAAATATCATTTTCAGGGCAACTGCCGCCTGAGAGACCACCTCGGTGGTGCTTGGCGCGGGCGCGGTGGCCTGCATTTCAGGAAATGACTGAATTCTCTATCTCAGTCGAGAAGTTTAGGTCGGTAGATGAGGCCGTTGAGTTCTTCTCCGGCAACCTCATCGCCGTGGGCCTGACTACTATTCCTAGGACGTCTGGCCGTTTTGCACGCCGACTACTCCCATGGTGGTCGGCCGAGTGTGAGACGGCCCTCAAACAGAAGCGTTATGCCTACATGCGCTATAAGCGCCGCCCGAACGATTTCACTGTCGCTGAATTTCGTCGGGCTAGGGCTAGGTTCCGGTATATTTCGAAGCACGCCCGCCGCTCTTCTTGGCGGGCATACGTGTCTTCACTTAACGGCAAGACCCCTTTAGCTGAGGTGTGGAAGCGAGTCAAAAGGATTCGGGGCAAGTTCTCGCAGGACCCCCCTCCCGTTCTCCAGGATAATGGGACCGCAATCTCGGACCCCGCGTCCGTGGCGGAATCCTTAGCGACCGCTTTCTCCGCATTCTCTAGCCGTGATGATGCTCCACCAGCATTTAATGCACGTCGTGATGTCGCGGAAGGCCGCCGGCTGGACTTTACCTCCAGAGGCGGAGAACCCTTCAACGACAAGTTTACTGTGAGTGAGTTGCGTTCCGCTCTCGCTTCGTGCGCGGACACCGCCCATGGTCCGGACGATGTCCCGTACGCCATGCTTCGACACCTGGGTGAGCGAGGCATGGCCTTTCTGTTAGATATGTTCAACAGGATCTGGGTGGAAGGTCTTCTCCCAGACTCCTGGCGAACCGCTACTGTGCTCGCCTTTCGCAAGCCGGGGAGAGATCACTCTACTCCGACCGGTTTCCGCCCAATCTCTCTAACCTCTTGCGTGTGCAAGTTGATGGAGAAATTGGTAAATGTTAGATTAGCCTATTTCCTGGACAGCGGAGGCCATCTGTCTTCTGCACAGTGCGGCTTCCGTAAGTTTCACTCCACGTCGGATGCTCTGCTCCGACTGGAAAATGCCGTCTGCGAGGCTTTCCTTCGTAGACAGCACTACGCCACGGTGTTTTTTGATCTGGAGACGGCCTATGATACCGCATGGCGATACGGTATCATGGAGACTCTCCACACGATGGGGGCGAGGGGACGCCTCCCAATGTTTATATCTGAATTTTTGCGAGATCGTCGATTCCGCGTACGGGTGGGGGGAGCCCTCTCTGCCCCAAAGGAGCAGGAAGAGGGTGTCCCGCAGGGAAGTGTCCTCGGTGTCACACTCTTTGCCCTGAGCATCAACGGCATCACCTCGGTGCTGCCGGAAGATGTTCTCGCTACGCTCTACGTGGACGACCTTTCGATCTCTTTTGGCGCGGCCCAGATGCCAACTCTGGAGCGTCGACTCCAACAGGCATTGAACCGCGTCTCTCGCTATGCCGAAGCGCACAGGTTTCGGTTTTCTTTGGCCAAGACTAAGGTGGTGCACTTCTGCCGCCATCCACGGCTTCACCCCGACCCAGATTTGTTTCTTAATGGGGTGCGCCTGGATGTGGTTGAGTCGCACCGTTTCCTTGGTCTTGTATTCGACCGACGCCTCACCTGGGAGGCTCATATTCGCAGCCTTAGGGTCTCTTGTACCCGCGCCATGGACATTCTCCGTTCCGTGACGTTCAGCGCTTGGGGCGCTGATAGGGCTACCGCCTTACTCTTTTATCGATCCTTTGTTCGCTCGAAGCTCGACTACGGATGCGAGTTTTATGCATCCGCAGCCGAGCGTTTATTGCGGAAGGTGGATTCAATCCACCACACCGGCCTTCGCCTTGCGACCGGTGCCTTCCGCACTTCCCCCATTGAGAGCCTGTTGGTCGATGCTGGGGAGATGCCACTCGCTCTGCGCCGCGTGCAGTGCATCACTCGCCTGTACGCGCGAGCCCGGCGCCTCCCTCATTCGCCAACAGCTCTCACTGCATCCGCAGCTGATCTCGATGGTGCCTATGCCGCCGAGAGACGCCAGTCATACCCTAAGCCCTTTGGGTTTAGGGCCAGGAAACTCCTTCGAGAGGTAGATATAGCTCTCGGGCCGGTGGCGCCCCTGGTTCTGCCCAGGACGCCACCCTGGAGGGTACCATATTTGGCTATTTGTCGCCACGCCTCTGCTCTCAAAGCTTGTACTGCGCCGGGAGTATTGCGTTCGACCTTTTTGGAGCACACATCGTGTCACGCTGGTACCGTGCCATTGTATACGGATGGCTCCAAGTCCCAAGAGGGGGTCGGCTTCCACGCCGTATCCCCTCTGTTTGAAGTCAGCGGGGCTCTACCAGGCGCTGCGTCTGTCTTCACGGCCGAGCTGGTGGCAATACACCACTCGGTACGGGAGATTACGCGACGTGCCCGGTTCGGAGACCGGATTGTGATCTATAGCGACTCACAAAGCGCCCTGAGTGCTCTCGGGGCATTGGAATCTCCGCATCCCCTGGTTCGCGATATCCGTGACGCCACCGTTTTGGCGAGCCGGGCAGATGTCGAGATTATCTTCTGCTGGGTTCCTGGACATGTAGGAATTGCGGGGAATGAGCGCGCCGATGAGGGCGCCAAAGAGTCCGCGAGGACTCTGCGACCGGACCAGCGTTTCGCTCTTCCTCACACCGACTACATGGCAGGAATACGGGCAGCTCTTCGGACTGCTTGGCAAAGAAGATGGGAGACGGTCGAAGGGAACTTAAAGTTGCGTGCCATTGCGCCGCGACTGTTTCCATGGACCTATCCCCGAATGCCGCGGCGGCTTCAGGTTGCTTTCTGTCGTCTCCGAATTGGGCACACTGGTGTGACGCATCGCTATTTGATGGAGCGCTCGCCTGCGCCCTATTGCAACGACTGCGTCGTCCCCCAAACTGTTCGGCACATTCTTGTCGAATGTCCCAGTCTGGGTGATCTTTGCGCACGACACCTGTTCCGGTACCGGGATGGGCGGGGTCGCTACCGCCTGTCCCTTGTACTCGGGACAGATTCGTGCACATTTACTTGTGGACCCTTTGACTTCTTGGGGGAGGCCGGCCTTCTTCCTATTATTTAAGCAAAGTTGTTTTTTTTTTTGTTTTGGTTTGTTTTTTGCATTTTTTTCTGTTTGTTTGTTTTTTTTCTTTAGTTGCACGCTCCTGCGCCGGGGGGACCTTGGCTTCCTCTTCCCCTTTTTGGGGTGTTGTTTTTTTTTCTCTTTAATTTTATTTTAATGTAGCCTAGAACTAGGCCAATTTTAATACGGCGACTAATGCCCATGTAGGCAGTCGCCAGATGATCTCTTAAAAAAAAAAAAAAATGGCTGCGACTGTAGGTCCAAGCAGCTTACCTGGTTGTACTCACGTCCCCTCCACTCATAGCGTAGCCATCCATTAGATCCGTGATCTTCGTTATCTCTTGGAAAATTATTAAAGAGAAAATGCATTCTTACACAGTTCCCTAGGTTACTCTTGCTCGCCTCTTGCCAAGAGGATCTACACTTATCGTGGATTGCCAGCTTGGGTAATGATAATAGCGCTCACACCTTGTTTCTACAACCTGGAATAGTTTGCTTTTTTATCTAGTTTGTTATGTATCTTCCAAGAACTTTCAATTACCCTCTAACACCTTGCAAAACTCTTTTCAAACCTTTCTTATAAAGATTCCCCTGTTAGTTAAAAGAGTTTAAATAAATAAATCATATAAATTTATACAGGGTCATCCCCCAAAAACCGGCCTTCACACACTTTTTGTGATATATCCTTCCTTCATTCATTAATCACCCTTACTTTGCAGTACATGACAGAAGCAACACTTGTGAACACAACTAGATCTCAATGGGAGCTCTAGCAAAGAATATACTGCGTCAAACATGTAGCAGAATGAGGTCAAATGGTGGCCACGTGCCCTCCTGTACCCACATGGATCCGGAGATCACCGCATTCAGCTGGTGAAAGCATGCGAACCTAGGAGAGGAGGTGGCTGACGCTGTTATCACACGCCCCAGCTGTATTTGCCTAGGGACCAATGTCATCTCCCACCCCTCCCGCCTCACGCGGCCACCTCTCTGCGAGCATGCGGGCCTCTCTGCTCAAAGATTGGAATCCGTTGGACATTCCAACGAGTGTTATTAAGATTCCCCCTTTCCCCGAAGGAGTCGCCAACTTTTTCCTTAAGATCGCGCGCGCCTCCTCTCCAGGCGCCTATATAACGCTTCGACTGAGTTTAGAGAGCAGCACTGTCACACTTCCACCTACTTAAGCGGCGATTTTGATTCGAGTGAAGGCTAAATCAATCCGTGAACTCTGCTTTAGTCGATCGGCAAGTTTCGACTTCAGTGAACCCTGCCCTAGTCAAGCGGCAAGGACTGACAAGGATATCCAACTCCAAAGACGACTAAGGCTCCCTCGTATTGGAACCAGAGGTAAACCCACTTCTTCTGTTGCCTTCACTGTACCCCCAACTGGCCTCCTTTTGGCAAAGAGCTCATAAGGTAATCATAACCGTTGCCGCCTGCAGATTGATCTTAAATCTGGCGTTTCCCAATTGCTCCATTATTTGTGTGCACGCCTCAGTTAAAATCCCCCTTTAAATCACCAACTATATCTGACCTCTTTAATCCCTTCATCAACCTACCTGATCGCGTGTGGATCTTTAACCCCATCTTGGCGACCATTCCATTTAAAACCAATTTCTATGTAAATATCCTTTTTTGTTGTTAGTAAGGTATATTTTCGTCATTGTCTTTCTTTTGCAACCTCAACGCGTACCGCTACTTTTTTAATCTTTGGCCAACTTGCACTCTGAAATATTTGTTTAAAAGGACCCCGCAAAGTAAGAATACCCCCCCCCCCTCCTGAACTCAAAACAATTTCCCCTTTCACTCTCGGTCTTCAACGCACTTTGGGCCAATCCCCAAAATACACCTACGTATTTATATATATAAATATATCGTCTGGCCATTCCACAACAAAACATTACTACAAGACAGGTTCGTTTAAGAAAGCGCAGGACATTTACATGCTTTAGTTCGAATGAGAAAAGCCCCCTCCAAGAGCAGAATTCAGGATTGGGTGGACCACTTCGAGAACTATGGGACAGTGGAGAACCTCATTGCAGGCAGTGACAACTGTCCAAGCCATTCAGGACGTCCCAGGAAGCGTACAGCTGGCCTGGTCGAGAGTGTGAGAGAGTCAGTTCGGCAGAGTCCAAAACGCTCTGTGCGCAAGCGAAGTCAGTCCCTCGGTATATCCCGTGAGATTTGCAGGAGAGTACTAGTAATGGAGGTAAAGGCTTACCCATACAGAATACAGACGAAGCAGACCTTACAGCCTCAGGCAAAAAGCAGAGAAAGGCTATGGCAGTCATGATACTGAAGAAGATTTAGGAGACCCAAACTTTCCCTAACCTCCTTTGAACCTCAGATGGAGCTCACTTCCATCTTGACGGAAAGGTAAATAATTGCCATAAATAGCAAAATAAATGGCAAAATTGCAATTTAATCATCATCATCATCATCATCATCATCATCCCTAACTCTATAATTTAAAAAGGGATTTTTTAAATATTTGAATAATAATTTCGTCTTAGTTTGGTTATGACTTATGTTTTTTATCAAAGTTATTTCTAATAATTCTTTTATAATATCAAAAAACAAAATGGTGAAGTTAGGAAAGAATTACAAATGGTGAAGTCCAGAAAATTTATTTTTATATATCTTCTTCTATAACTATATTTTAGCAACGTGATATTTTGAAAAGGGGGAAATTTAGTTTAGAGTTTATTTTTAAAATTATTATATTTGACGAAGTTCAGAAAATTTATAAGAATTTAACCATGGCTGCTTTTTGGTAGATTTTAAATTTTAATCTTAGTAGTGAAGCGCAAGCTCCTCCCGCGGGCGAAGGGGGGGGGGGGGGAGAGTGGCGAAGCCATTGCCTGGTTAGTTTTATAAACAAAGAAATTCTCCTGAAAATCCTTATGCCAACAGAGAGGCTTTGTTCAAATTATGATTATATCTATTCTAAAACTTAAAGCAAGATGGACATCTTGAATAATAAGGTCCGAGTCCATCTGGAAGATTTGGATCGTATCTTTTCTTATTCGTGTCATGCGTAAAAAATACGAATATTTTACTTTATTCTGTCGCACAATTTCTCGAAAAACGCCCATACGAAAATGAGTCGCTTTCAGCCACATCGGTTTCTCAGAGTTCCCATGACGTTCCTCTTCACTTTGATAATAATTTTATTCTGTTTAAGCGGGTGCAAGACTTACGTCGATCGTTTATCATTTCTACAAGAGTAAATCAGGATTTTCTGTTTACTCTGAGCGATTTACTTGTGGAATTTTGGTATATATTAAATGCAAGACAAAATATATTTAGCATTATTCTTCATTTTCCCTTCCCCCTCTAGGACCTTTTCTTTCCTCAAGGATGGTCCCAGAGAAGCTCTGGCATTCTCGTGGTGAGGAGGGGTCAATTCTTGGGCACATAAGGATCTCTTGGTGCTGCAAACTAGATTTTTAATATACCCATCTTTCCACCCCTTATTAGTTTCTTTAACTGCCCTTTATTTCCCCCTCTTCTTTTTCGTATATAGTGGGCCTGACGGTTCCCTGACCTCTACTTGTTTTTTTCGGACAAATTCTGAATTGTTCTTCCATGAAGGTCGGAGGAGGTTGGGTATCTCTACCACCTTCGTCTGCCGATGCCCACGGAGAAACCCATCAGTGGCTACTTTTCTCCGTGCGTAGGAGAACTCGGGCAGCCTCTTCGCTCTATAGAGTCTATAGAGATGGTTAGTGGATCCGTATTCATTCTCCAAGAGGACATACCAAACGTACCCGAATCGAGAGTTGCAGTAGCGCCGGGCCCTTGTAGACCTCCGTGGTGGGGAGTCCTGGGGGAGAATGTGAAGTTATTTCTATTTACAATGGCTATCCATAAACCTAAAACTTCCCTTTCTCGTAAGGGTTCTCGTGCCAAACGTTTTTCAGCTTCCATTTCAGCCTTCTCTTACTCGTTGGATCCCTATGCCAACGATGTGGGCTCAGATTTAGATTATCCCCGCTTTCTGGTCATGAGTTCGTCAGCTGACTCCCCCCTTGCAAAAATGGACGTGATTGACGTTAATGAATTATTTGAGTCTCGCTGTAGTGAACCCTGCCAGATGTGGTCGAGAGGTAGTGGTGACATCGTAATTGACGTGTCATCTCACTCTCAACATGATCTTATGCGAAATCTGTCTTCGATAACCGAAGTTCCCGTAACCGTTTCGCCCCATCCACGTCTTAATTTTGTCAAAGATGTGGTCCGTTCAAACGAATTAAGAGACTACGACCTCACCCGTCTTCAGAGCTAGCTTAGTACCCAACGCGTCACACAAGTACACAGGGTGACTAAAACTGTCAGAACTAGCAGAAGGCGCTTCAATTGTAATCAATTTGGACATGTTGGTCGTGACTGTCGGCACTTCCATTCCTGCGTAAATTGTAGTTCTGATTACCATTGCCTTGAATGCGCCAAAATAAGGTGCTGTGCTAACTTCCGTCGTACCCACAGTGCCGCCTTAAAAATATTCCCAATATTCTTATATGAAAAGGAGATTCTCGCTTTGTGTGACTCTCTGCATCTCTAAGTGAGAGAGGTTCGTTAACGTGATCTAGCATAAACCTCACATCCTGGCCGTCTCTTCTCAGACGTTTTACGTGACGCTGGACGAAACCGACCATCACGTTCAAGTTCTGACACGCCTGAAGCGTTTCATCGCCCATCTACTGTTTTTTTTCAGAAGCATTAAGGATATGCAGTCGAAGCATCGCTCTCACATCGAGATACCTAATGTTGCCTTCCTCTCTCCGTCAGCTCTAGCCGGGACAGACGCTCAGGGTGAGACACTTGAAGACACAGGCGTTATCTGAAAGAATCTTCTATATAGACCAGTGATGGTTCTTGTACCCGGCCCCGGGGCCAAAAACGCCGTGGTAAGAGGAAGGAATCTCACCTGGGTCATCAGACACCAATAAGCGGGCAGCCTCTGGAGCTGACTCGGCTGAGCCTTATAATCTTCAATGGACTTTTCTCCTGTTGCTGAATATTCTCTTTCGTCAAGCGCATCCCGCCCTTCACAGGACTTAGGCCCTTTACCCGCTAAAACTGTAGCAGAAATCCACCCAGTTCCTTGTACTTTGTCCAGATCGCCTGCTTCACCAATTCAACCTCTAATTCATGATCCGATGGAAGCAGATGATATTTCAACATCACCGGCCGCGGTTGTTGGATCAACTCCTCAGAAATCGAAAGCCTCCTCGGCCCATGAATACGGATCTAGCATCTAAAAATCTCTACTCGATCTTCCATTTTCGCCTAGCTGTGTGCTCCAATTAAAGGCAGGGGCGTTGGTTGGTTCCTCAAAACCATCGGACATACCTTCTATCACTGCTCCTTCCAGCATGTCTTCCACTACTATAGCAGGCTCTTCAAAATCTGCTCTTCGTCCCCCAAGCTCTTTGAGACGCACTTCAAACTTAACATTAGCCACAAAAGAGAAAAAGATATCTACTGTGGTATATAACCGTCCCACATAATATTCCTATGTAAGAAGCACGGCGATTTGCTTTCCTGCCGCCATGCTGACGGGACTCAGCGTCCCGTCCACCCCAGCTTAGCTTATTCTCCTTTCTGACACCCTTGCTTTTTCACTTTCTATATGACCTCTCCCACAACTTTTTCTGGTCAGCCTCTAATTTAACATGGTAGACACCTACCAGCCTTCTCTCACCAAATATTCCCGGATCGGGGCTGATAGGAGAGGGGGTCTCGACCTCTTACCCCTGAGCTCCGGTTTCTGGTGGTGTGTTTTTAACAACCTGCTTCACCCCCACCTCCACCTTCCTCACATACCATTTCTCTCTCCTTTCACACTATCAATTTTACGCCGAGCTTAAGGTGAAGGCGCCCTGCTGATGGGCTGCCAAGCTACTAGGCAGGAAGAGTGGCCTTAAACGGCGGCAGCTGGCTCTGCCAGCCCCATGTTCACCCCTCGCAGAGTGGACTATTGCGTGAGGTGATTATTGTTTGCGTCCCGTGAAAAAAAATTGTCCACTTTTACCTTCCCCTATAACGTCATCGAAGCAGCCTTCGAGCAGCTCCACAGCAGAAATTAAGGTTCCCCTCTCCCTCTGTGCGTTCGCAAGGGATCTTTGAAACATCTTTGACTGGAGACGAGACTTACTCATCTTTTATTGCCACCCTCGTAAGAGACGCGGCAATTTGCCATCCTGGCCGCCGTGCTGACGGGATTCAGCGCTCCGTCCGGCCCCAGGTTAGCCTCTCTTCCTTCCTTCAGATAGCCTGTATTTCTCTCCTACCTCGTCGCTTTTCATACAGCCTCTCCCACAACTTTCTCTGGTCAGCCTCTAATTTCACAGGGTAGATGCTGACCTTCCTCTCAGCCAACCGTCCCGCATAAGAGCTGAGGGGGGAGGGGACAATGTTCCCTAACCCCTAAGCTCCGGTCTGGCGTGGCTAGTTTTTAACAACTTGCTTCATCCCCACCCATACCTTCCTCACATTCCTTTTCCTCTCCTCTTGACATTCTATCAATTTTACGCCGTGTCCAAGGTGGAGCCACCATGCCGATGGACTGCCAGGCCACCAGGCGGGAGGAGTGGTCTTAAATGGCGGCGCCTGGCTGTGCCGGGCTTGTAAGCACCTCTCGCAGTGCGGGCTACTGCGAGAGGTGATGCGCGATGTCATTCCATGTTAAAAAGAGGGTCACCATGCCCAATGATGAGTATAAAAAAAAACCCAACCCCCAACTTCCCCTATAACATCGACGGAGCCGCCCTTGGGCAGCTCCAGCAAAAAAGTGAAGGGCCCCCCCCTGTGATTGCTCATTGTACCCTCCATATATCTCTAACCGGAGAGGAGGCTTACTCTCCTTTGCTTATGGGTGTAGGGGACTCCCCCTCACCCCCTTCTCTGGAGGTGCTTTCGGGTGCCTCCCTTTTACCAGCGGCAGTCCCCTCTGTTCTTTCCAAGGGGACTGCCAAGAAAGCCAGCAGGCAGCCTATTGCCGACCACCCCTCGTGTAAGCGTCAAACTCACCGGGGTGCCGCCGAACTCTACCATGAACTTTGTGAAAGGAGTAGTTTATGCGAGGGAACTCGTTGACTACTCTATTGAGGACATCACCCTAGAGCTGGCCGACCATGTTGTTGTCAAGGTCGAACGTGTGATGAGAAAACAGGGAGGGGCCTCGAGACCCACCCCTACACTCTTCGTCACGTTCGACTGTGACAAGCTCCCTGAGTCGGTGCGTGCCGGTTGGTACCGCTACCGCGTGAAGGCATTCGTGCAACTGCCGCGGCGGTGCTATTACTGTCCCCGCTTCGGCCATACGAATCGCTCATGTAGACGTGCAAAGTCGGGGGGACCCGAAGTCTGTGTAAATTGCTCCAAGGTCGCACACGATAAGTCCAAATCGTGTGTGGCCAAGTGTGTCAATTGCGGAGAGCCGCACCCTGCTTCTTCGACGCAATGTGGTTTATATCTCCTTGAGAAAGAAATCCTTGCCGTTCAGGCCCAGGATCGACTCTCATTCCGTGAGGCTAAGGACTTGGTCCTGGCGCGCCCGGCTCTGCCTGAGACGTCATATGCCTCAATAGTTAGAAAGGCACCCTTTGCTCCTGGCCCATCCAGGCCAACGAGCACAGTTGTTTCCGCGCATATTCGGAGCCCTTCTGCGGGCTCTACCCAACCCGGGCGCTTCCCTGGTAAAGCTGGCGGCAAAAAGGGTTCATACCCAGCCCTGGCTGAAACCAGGGCTCCCCCCTCTTCCCCTAGCGTGACCGTTTCCCATAAGGCGAAATGGCCAGGCGCCTCCACCGAGTCGTTAGACTCACAGGATGCAACACCCCTGAAGATGGTTGCTAGGCCATCTTCCGGGGTTCCTAAAGCTGTCCCTCGAAAGGAGGACAGCAACAAAGGAGCTTCGGCTCCTTCGCCCACGCCTCGAGCTGTAGCGGGTGGCTCGGAGACGGTGGTTCCTCGAAAAGAGAGCCCCCCCGCCCCTGAAGCCGCAACGCCCACCTAAGGTTTCGAGGCGGAGGGAGGAAAAGACTCGCATGTTGAGCCCACCCTTCTCCAATAAGTCCTCGAAGGCGACAGCGCCTTCAGCGCTTTGTCTTGCCAACAGCGCCTGGGGTCAAAAGCGCCCGCGGTTCTGCCCCCGGGAAGCGTACGGCCATTCCCGTGAGGGTCTTCAGTTCGAGGAGGGCCCCCGCGTCTCCTCCGAGCTAGGCCTGGAAGGCATATTCCTTCAATGGAATTGCTGTGGACTCCGGGCCAACTAAGTGGAGCTGCGGAGGCTCGTCTCGTCCTGTTCCCCGTTAGCTATCTTTTTGCAGGAGACCATGCTAGGCGCGTGCCCCCTGCCTGCCCTCCCGGGGTATAAGGGGCTTGCGACCCCACCACCGCGGGATGGCCGGGCTGAGGGATACGTGGTTTACACCCGGCATGATGTCACCGTTCTTCCTTTTTCTTTAGTTACCTCCTTCCAGGCAGTGGTTGTGAAGCTGCACCTGGATAGGAGGTATACTATCATTTCTGTGTACATTTCACCGTCAGCTGACTTCGACGCGGGGTACTTCTGCTGCGAGGTGGCACGGTTGCGGAGGCCCTATCTGTTGCTTGGAGATCTAAACGGCAGGCATCCTCTCTGGGGAGATTACTCCATAAATTCCAGGGGACAAGTCCTTGCCGATCTGATCAAAGAGCTTGAGATGGGTGTCCTAAACGTGGATGAGTTTACGCATCACTTTCCGAGAACCGCTTCATTTTCTTGCCTTTACCTATCTTTGTGCTCTTCGGATGCACACCCTGATTTTGATTGGGGGGTGGTCGATGACCTCCATGGTAGTGATCACTTTCCCATTCAAATATCATTTTCAGGGCAACCGCCGCCTGAGAGACCACCTCGGTGGTGCTTGGCGCGGGCGCGGTGGCCTGCATTTCAGGAAATGACTGAATTCTCTATCTCATTCGAGGAGTTTAGGTCGGTAGATGAGGCCGTTGAGTTCTTCTCCGGCAACCTCATGGCAGTGGGCCTGACCACTATTCCTAGGACGTCTGGCCGTTTTGCACGCCGACCACTCCCATGGTGGTCGGCCAAGTGTGAGACGGCCCTCAAAAAGATGCGTTATGCCTACATGCGCTATAAGCGCCGCCAGAACGATTTCACTGTCGCTGAATCTCGTCGGGATAGGGCTAGGTTCCGGTATATTTCGAAACACGCCCGCCGCGTTTCTTGGCGGGCATACGGGTCTTAACTTAACGGGAAGACCCCTTTAGCTGAGGTGTGAAAGCGAGTCAAAAGGATTCGGGGCAAGTTCTCGCAGGACCCCCCTCTTGTTCCCCAGGAGAATAGAGCGCAATCTCGGACTCCGCGTCCGTGGCGGAATCCTTAGCGACCGCTTTCTCCGCATTCTCTAGCCGTGATGCTGCTCCGCCAGCATTCAATGCACGTCGTGATTTCGTGGAAGGCAGCCAGCTAGACTTTACCTCCAGAGGCGGAGAACCCTTCAACGACAAGTTTACTGTGAGTAAGTTGCGTTCCGCTCTCGCTTCGTGCGCAGACACCACACATAGTCCGAACGATGTCCCGTACGCCATGCTTCGACACCTGGGTGAGTGAGGCATGGCCTTTCTGTTAGATTTGTTTAAAAGGATCTGGGTGGAAGGTCTTCTTTCAGACTCCTGGCGAATCGCTACTGTGCTCGCCTTTCGCAAACCGGGGAGAGATCACTCTACTCGGACCGGTTTCCGCCCAATCTTTCTAACCTCTTGCGTGTGCAAGTTCCTGGAAAAATTGGTAAATGTTAGATTAGCCTTTTTCCTGGACAGCGGAGGCCATCTGTCTTCCGCACAGTGCGGCTCCTGCAAGTTCCACTCCACGTCGGATGCTCTGCTTCGACTGGAAAATGCCGCCTGCAAGGCTTATCTTCGTAGACAGCACTACGCCACGGTCTTTTTGGATTTGGAGAAGGCCTATGATACCGCATGGCGATACGGTATCATGGAGACTCTCCACAACATGGGAGCGAGGGGGCGCCTCCCAATGTTTATATCTGAATTTTTGCGAGATCGTTGATTCCGCGTACGGGTGTGGGGAGCCCTCTGCGTCCCAAAGGAGCAGGAAGAGGGTGTCTCGCAGGGAAGTGTCCTCAGTGTCACACTCTTTGTATGAGCATCAACGGCATCACCTCGGTGCTGTCGGAAGATGTTCTCGCTACGCTCTACGTGGACGACCTTTCGATTTCTTTTGGCGTGGCCCAGATGCCAACTCTGGAGCGTCGACTCCAACAGGCATTGACTCGCATCTCTCGCTATGCCGAAGCGCACAGGTTTCGGTCTTCTTTGGCTAAGACTAAGGTGGTGCACTTCTGCCGCTATCCACGGCTCCACTTCAACCCAGATTTGTTTCTTAAAGGGGTGCGCCTGGATGTGGTTGAGTCGCACCGTTTCCTTGGTCTTGTATTCGACCGATGCTTCACCTGGGAGGTTCATATTCACAGCCTTAGGGTCTCTTGTACCCGCGCCATGGACATTCTCCGTTCCGTGACGTTCAGCGCTTGGGGCGCTGATAGGGCTACTCCCCTACTTTTTTATCGATCCTTTGTTCGCTCGAAGCTTGACTACGGATGCGAGTTTTATGCATCCGCAGCCGAGCGTTTATTGCGGAAGGTGGATTCGATCCACCACACCGGCCTTCGCCTTGCGACCGTTCCTTCCGCACTACCCCCATTGAGAGCCTGTTGGTCGATGCTGGGGAAATGCCACTCGCTCTGCGCCACGTGAAGTGCATCACTCGCCTGTACGCGCGAGCCCGGTGCCTCCCTTAGTCGCCAACAGCTCTCACTGCATCCGCAGCTGATCTCGATGGTGCCTATGCTCTCGAGAGACGCCAGTCATACCCTAAGCCCTTTGGGTTTAGGGCCAGGAAACTTCTTTGAGAGGTTAATATAGCTCTCGGGCCGGTGGCGCCCCTAGTTTTGCCCAGGACGCCACCCTGGAGGGTACCATATTTGGCTATTTGTCACCACGCCTCTGCTCCCAAAGCTTGTACTGTTCTGTGAGTATTGCGTTCGACCTTTTTGGAGCACAAATCGTTTCACGCTGGAACCGTGCCAGTGTATACGGATTGCTCAAAGTCCCAAGAGGGGGTCGGCTTCCACGCCGTATCCCCTCTGTTTGAAGTCAGCGAGGCTATACCAGGCGCTGCGTCTGTCTTCACGGCCGAGCTGGTGGCAATAAACCACTCGGTACGGGAGATTGCGCGACATGCCCGGTTTGGAGACCGGATTGTGATCTATTACGACTCACAAAGAGCCCTGAGTGCTCTCGGGGCATTGAAATCTCCGCATCTTCTGGTTCGCGATATCCGTATCACCACGGTTTTGGCGATCCGGGCAGATGTCGAGATTATCTTCTGCTGGGTTCCTGGACATGTAGGAATTGCGGGGAATGAGGGCGCCAAAGAGTCCGCGAGGACTCTGCGACCGGACTAGCGTTTCGCTCTTCCTCACACTGACTACATGGCAGGAATACGGGCAGCTCTTCGGACTGCTTTGCAAAGAAGCTGGGAGACGGTTGAAGGGAACTTAAAGTTGCGTGCCATTGCGCCGCGACTGTTCCCATGGACCTATCCCTCAATGCCGCGGCGGCTTCAGGTTGCTTTCTGTCGTCTCTGAATCGGGCACACTCGTGTGACGCATCGCTATTTGATGGAGCTTTGGCCTGCGCCTTATTGCAACCACTGCGTCGTCCCCCAGACTGTTCGGCACATTCTTATCGAATGTCCCAGTCTGGGTGATCTTCGCGCATGACACCTGTCCCGGTACCAGGATGGGCGGCGTCGCTACCGCCTGTCCTTTGTACTCGGGACGAGTGCGTGCACTTTGACTGGTGGACTTGTTGACTTTTGGGGGGAGGCCGGCCTTCTCCCTTTCATTTAACCATGTTCAATTGTTGTTGTTGTTTTTGTTATTGTTTTTGCTATTGATTTGTTATTGTTATTGTTATTTCTTTTTATTGTTGTTTCCTGTTCAATTTTTTAAATTAGATTAGAGCTAGGCTGTTTGTTTACGGTGACTTATGCCTAAGTCGGCAGTCGCCAGATACCCCCTTAAAAAAAAAATTAAAAAAATATTGCCACGAGTGCAGGGGACTCTCTTTTTCTAGCAGCAGTCCCCCTTTTAATTTCTAAGGGACCTGCCAAGAAAGCAGACAGGTGGCTCATAATTGACCACTCCCGGTGGGAGCGGCTCGATAGGGCCAACCCCCTTAGGGAAGCAAGGGATGGCTGGACCCGTCGGCCTGCGCCTCTTAATGTCCTGCCTGTGTGCGTGGATTGTTTGCAGGGGGTGAGTGTACCTGCCCAAATCACTTCCCCCACGGATGCCGGTTCGTTGCCCCAAGATGATAAATAAGATTCCTCGAATGAGATCCGTAATGTCTTGGGGGAAGGAGGATGGCCACATGAAGGCGCCTCCCCCCCTTAAGATGGGAATGGTCTCTAGGGTGAAACAGCCCTAAACGGTTGAATCTTTAATGAGGTCGAACCAGGGCTCGGTGCCAAGCACAAAACCCGAGTCCCCCTCTCTACAAGCTTCTCCTCAGACGGCTCGGGCCACTGAGGATCTACAAGGAGAGGAGGGACATCCTCCCCCAGCTGGTGCCCCCGTGACAGCAATGACCTTCTGCATCTCTGAAGAGGATTTTGCTGAGGCCAGTCCATCCGGCCTAAGGGCTCCTTCCGGTGGAGTAGCGAAGCTGGTTCATTCCCCAACCTCCTCTCCTAAACAGAAAACCCGCAAGACAAAAAAGACTAAGGGACTTTATCCTTGCACGGGAACCACGGGGACGGACGGATCCGCTGCCGTTTCAACAAGCGACAAAGTGAGGATCGGCACGTTCGGCCCCGGTGCTTCCCGTGGAGGGAAGTCTTAAGCTAAGCCTAAAGTTGCAAGTGCGCAGAGCGGAGCCTCGATTACGTCGGGGCCCCTCATTCAGACATTACCTAACATTTTTAAGCCTGTTTGCTTCTATAGCTTTCTGGTTACTCGCTGCACAGCTGGCAGCTTTTGGCTAAGGACAACATGATCCATCGTGATTCGTAGAGCACCAAATGCAACCCTTTTATCGGACGTGAGCCTTTTGGCGAATGCGTCGAATCCATCTGAGGCGGCCATGATTACTTCTCTTCGGACACTTGATGGCACGATGGTTGCAGTGACGCCGCACTCTACCATGAACTTCGTGAAACGGGTGGTTTATGCGAGGGAACTCGTGGACTACTCAATTGAGCTGCCCGACCATGGGAGTGTCAAGGTCGAACGTGTGATGAGAAAACAGGGAGAGGCCTCGAGCCCTCCCCCCTACACTCTTCCTAACGTTCGACTGTGACAACTTCCCTGAGTCGGTCGGTGCCACTTGATATCGCTACCGTGTCAACGCTTTTGTGCCACTGCCGCGGAAGCGCTACTGTTGCCACTGTTTAAGCTATATGAATCGCTCCTTTAGAGGCACAAAGTCGAGGGTACCCGAATTATGTGTAAGTTGTCCAAGGCCTCACCTGATAAGTCCAAATCGTGTGTGGCTAAGTGTATCAATTTTAGATAGCCGCACCCTGATTCCCTAGAAGCAATGTGGAGCGTTTCTCCTTGAGAAGGAAATCCTCGCCGTTTAGGCCCAGGAGCGTCTCTCATTTTGCGAGGCTAAGGACTTGAATCTGGCGCGCCTCAATGTTAATAAAGACATCCTCTGCTCCTGGCCCCTCCAGGCATACGAGCACGGTCGTTTCTGCGCCCATTCGGAAACCTTCTGCAGGTTCTACCCACCCTGGGTGCTCCTCTGTTAGAGCTGGCGGTACAAAGGGTTCACACCCAGCCCGCGCTAAGACCAGGGCTCCACCATCTGTTCTTGGTGTGACCATTGCCAATAAGGTGAAACGGCCGCGCGTCTCCACCGAGTCGTTAAACTCACAGGAGGCAACACCCCTGAAGCTGGTCGTGAGGCCATCTTCCGAGGTTGCTAAAGCTTTCCCCCTGTAGAGGAGAGCACTAAATACTCTTTGGCTCCTACGCCCAAACCGAGTTGTAGGCTGGGTGACTCAAAGGCGGTGGATCCTTCAAAGGAGGGACCCCCGTCTCTGAAGCCACCTTACCTGCCTAAGGTTTCGAGGCGGAGGGAGTAAAAGACTCGCGTGGCGAGTCCAACCTTCCATGATAAGTCCTCGGGGGCGACAGCGCCTTCCGCGCATTGGTTAAATTCTAAAAAAAATGGAGGGGTGGGTCTTAGGTTATTGGAATCTCATCATATTTTATTATATATCATTTTTAAGAGAAATTCAAATGGGGTCTTCGCCCCCTACCCCCTTTAATTGTGGGGGATGCAACCCCCGCTATTTTTAAATAAACTAGTAGTATTCAGAATTCGAAAGCCTCGCATTAGATTCTACTTCAAAGGCGATTGCCAGATGTTGTTAAGCGCTCTAATATTTATTGTGTTTATGCAGTGTTTCTTGAGGGCAGACATATAAGCCTAATAAATGAATGTTATATAAATCAATCATATTTTCTTTAATAGTGAATAGAAAATGTCCATATTATATTTTAATTCCGAAACAAAATCATTTCAAATTGATATATAATACAATATGACGCGATTCCAATTAAAAATGTGGCTTCTAAGATCTATTTTTCGTCATAACATCATAATTAGAAATTTGCCCCCCTTAATTGGTGAATTTGCAATATAGTATAGATCTTTGATATTCATTATATAGCATTTAGGTATTTTTTTAAAAAATAGAGATATTTATAACAAACTGGTTTGTCCACAAAAGTCGACGGCCGGCATTTTTAGAAATTTATCCAACGAAACATATTGGGAAAGTACGAATCAATATGGGACCAAAGGTTCAAATCGATGGGGCGTGCTTTCTGGAGTATTACTTCCCAAAATAAGAAAAAACAAGCTCTTGTTTGTCAATTCATGTTCGGAGAAGAGCAGTGATTGGCCGTTGGGTATGTGGAAAAGCGCCAGAAATATCTAAATATAGCTAAAGTTTTGGGCGAAAAATCGGTAAAAAAACGTGCGCCCGCTTTCTTGGAAATTACAGTTTATTATAAACTTCCTATTTTGACATAAAATTATACTAAACCTGCATAAATTTCGTATTGCCCATATCCTTCTGCATAGTTGCTCAGAGAATAAAAGTAATTAATATAAAGAATTAAAAGTTAGTTTTTACATTCTTATGAACTATTTATACGGTTAGCGATAGCAGGTTCTCTCTGTATATTTCGTTATGGTAATTCTATGATTAACCAACAAATCGTGTAACGTAAATTTTTTTACGTTCTGAGCAGCGATGTGTAAGGGTGAGTAGGTTATCTAAACAGGTTTAGTTTTAATAATTCTACAGTTTAACGTCACAAAATCGCCAACAGATTGTTACTAAACATGCTTAAATACCGTAACGTTCTACATCGTTGTTCAAAAAATAAAGATTAATAGTAACATGAAAAACAAACGCCCGAGCGTAAATTAGAAGATTTCATAACATTTTAAAATAGTGTCGTGGAAAAATTCGAGTTGCAAAATCAGGATTGAAATATTGATGACTTTGTAAAAAGCGTGATAGACCCCATCCGTCATCGAAATATTACTCCTAAGACACTAATAAAATGATACGAAAAAATATTGTAGACGTTAGTAGCCTAAAACGCACGTGCCACTCATCCAGAATTACCCTTAACTTAACCTAACCTAACCTAAATTAACATAACTTAATCAAATAAAACAAACCGAAAACCTGACAAAACCATAAAAAGTACAAATCCTTATTGTTCCAGCGCATAAAATTCAGTTCTTCGCATTTTTGTACATCCTTCGATTGTTTAATTCCTGTGATAGAATCCACAAAATTTTCCGAATGATTTTGCCAAGTAAGTATAATTATGCTTTTTACATAAACCTATTCCTTCTTCTGATCACTAATCATCATCATCACTACCTCTATAATTTAAGAAGGGGATTTTTTGAATATTTGAATAATAATTTCATCTTAGTTTGGTTATGACTTATGTTTTGTTATCAAAGTTATTTCTAATAATTCTTTTATAATATCAAAAAACAAAATGGTGAAGTTCAGAAATAAATATAAGTATCAAAATTTTGTGAATTTTTTACAACCTAAAGAATTACAAATGGTGAAGTTCAGAAAATTTATTTTTATATACTTTATCTATAACTATATTTTAGCAACGTGATGTTTTGAAAAGGGGGAAATATAATTTAGAGTTCCTTTTTAAAATTATTTTAATTGGCGAAGTTGGGGAAAATTTATAAGAATTTAACCATGGCTGTTTTTTTTAGATTTTAATCTTAGTAGCGAAGCCATTGCTTGGTTATATTAGTCGCCGACACAACATACTTTTTATAAGTGAGATCAAAACGTCTGCCGATCTATTATGGGACTGGTAAACAAAGTAAAAAAAACACCTTTTTCTATTATATTTAGTTTTTCCAAAAGTCGACAATAAATCCATCACCTAAGATTGAAGGTTGTTTCTGCAGCCAAAACAACTGGAGGAATGTGCACAGGACAGAATCGGCTGGCGTGCTCTAGCAAAGAAGCCCCATGACCGCTTTGAAGAGGAGCGGCATACATGTGCCACTGAGGCCCGAGAGAGAAGGAAGGCCGCAGCAGCCGTACCTGCAGAGCCTGGACAATTGCCCTGTCCCCGCTGTCAACGACCATGCCGTTCCAGACTTGGACTCTATAGCCACCTGCGAATCCATAACAGATGAGATGTGCAGACAGATTTTCATCGTCGAAATCGATGGACTACTATTCACATACTTCTGAGCAAATACACCTCCAATTGACAGCTGCATGTTAATTAATATCCAGTTACGTTTCACAGTGTTTTGGGGGGAAATGCTTAGTCAGCAAAATATAAAAAGCAAATTTTCCAAGGAAAAATTAGTACATTATTATCTAAAAAGGTATTTTTAAATATAGTTTGATAAAAAAACCCACTTAATCCATAATATTATATTTTAAGAACTGGATTTTTTGCTTATGACCTAGGTATATTTTAAGTTTTTATCCAAGTTTATTCTAAGAGTTCTTTTAAAGTTTGAAAAAATAATAGTGAAGTTCATAATTAAATATGAGTATCGAATGTTTGAATTTTTTTTAAAACAAATATTTATTAAAATTTAGGGATGGCTGTTATTTCTTTGTATATTCGAAAGTATGGTGGTGGTGGTAGCGACCCCGTCCCTGGCTCGACAGTGGGTCGGGGAACCTTACACCTATTCCAGGCCCCACCCTAGCTCCCCGGACCATCGCAGGAGCAGACCCACCGCCTCCTGGAGTCTCTCCAAGAGATCCACCGGGCCCAGGTCTGTGTGTATTTGTGGGCAGTTGAAGAGATGTGTTGTGTGGTGTATCTGTGTTAGGCATTTGGGGCAGTTTGGTGTTGTATGGGTGGTGGGAGATATTTTGTGCCTGTATGATGTCAGGAGTGGTGATTTGTTTGTTCGTATCTGTGCTAGTGTTCTTCTGATCTGCTTTGTGAGTGTTTGTTCTGAGTTGTGTATGGTTGTAGGTGGTGCACTTAATATTTTGTTGTGGGTTCTGTGTGTCAAGTATTGTTGTATGATCTGAGAGTTGATTGTTTTCATGTTTTGCTTGATTGTCTCTTCGGTTGTTGTGTTAGGGTTTGTGTCTAAGTTGGTGGTGTAGTTTTTGTTGAAATCAAAAATGGTCTGTTTTTTGTGTCAGTGATTGGGAGGTTGTCTGGCGATGTAGTGGAGAGGGATGATTTGGATGTTGCATTTTCTGCCTGAGTTGTGATGCATGTAGTTTTAGGTGATTTTTGATTGGAAGGATGTTCGTCTCGTCGTGTAGATGTTGGGTGTTTGTGTCAAGAGTGGAGGGCTGTGTTTTGTATTTTCTCTAGTTTTTTGGTGTTGATTCCTGAAATAGTTGGGGACCAGATTTTGTTGGCGTATTCTAGTGCTAGTCTTGTGATTGTCTTGTATGTGTTAGTGAGCGTTTCCTTGGTTTTCCCTCAGTGTGTAGTTGTGAGTGCCTTGATGACTTTGAGTGTTTTCGTAGTCTTGACTATTGTGTTTTGTATGTGTTTTGAGTATGTGAGTTTGGGGTCGAAAGTGAGGCCAAGGATCTTTGGTTCTTTTGCAGTAGGTAGTGTTATGTTTTGTATGTTTAGATTTAGGGTTGTGTTGTATTCTACAAGGTGTGAAAAGAGTATTAAATTAAAAAAGTATCTATTATATGAAACCACTAATGGAACGAAGAAAAACAAAACAAAACAAAAGTAAATGTAAGGGAAAGGGACACCATGATGAATACCCCCTTCATTTGTTTCTTGAATTCCTTCCCTCCCTATGTATCCTAAGTGTAACTCCACGTGGAGTAAGCTCTGTATCCAAGGAGAAAAATAAAAGAAGAAAGAATTGGAATATCGGTCAGTGTCTCACAAGTGTACTTAAGCTGGGCACTAAAAGCTTTCACTTCGCCGATGAAATGCTAATCTCAGTAGTCCGGAAAAGGATAGCCGAAAGTTCCCAACCACATCGTTGGAGACGATTAAGACCGGTGTGGGGCGACAAAAGCTGATCTCTTTAGTCGCCGGAAGCTTTCTCGCAGATGTCTGTGCCTTCGAGCAATCGAACAACATAAAAATGGCCGTCATATAATTACCCTGAGTTTTTCCAAGATAGGCAGATTAAGTTTGAGATCTCGTCGCCTTCGGTTCGGATCGTGTGTCTGTTTCTCCAAGTCCCTGGTATTCGCGTATACCGTCGAGGTTGGATCTCACCAGGCAGATCCATCTCATTTGTGAAGGCTTACTCTGTTTAGAGCAAGCCTCAAATCATCGCTTCATCCCTGAAGGACAGGCCGAGATTCCTCTCGTCTCATCTGGAACCCCCCCTCTCAAGGATCTCCAGTTTCCCGTGTAAGATTTCGCGCTGAGCCGCGTCAGAGTCTCGATTTTTTGGAGATTACACTTCTTTGGATCAGAGGTGCCATCGTCCGTCTTCAAGAAGGATCGTGAACTCGTCTTCTGCCCTCCCTCCCCCCCGTTTATTCTCGTCACCATCAGGATATTCGGCTGAGAATCACGACCATTTTCTGATTCCATTCCCCCGCGCTGACTCGCTAAGGGATTTCCCTTCCTAGAGATCTCTCTCTTTAAGGTAAAGCGACCTTTCTTTGCATCTCCCGTCAATCGACCCGCTTTCTGACTTTTGAATATTCCTTCTGTATAATTGATTTATATTATCCCATTTAAAAGCTAATTAACAATTAATTAACGTTACCCGATTGCCAATTTTTTATAGTCTGTCGATATTATCCTTATTTACATTTCCTATATGTCCCGTATATATATATATATATATATATATATATATATATATATATATATATATATATATATATATATATATATATATATATTAACGCGTGACTTATTAAAATTATATATTTTTTATTTTCACTCTTTAAATACATACTTGAACTGCAACTTGGTAAACTCATTAAACGCTATCGGCCCCTGCATTAAAATCGCACTCTTATACCTCGTAATCAACGGATTACTTTTACGAAGTGAACGTACTTGTACGTAGCGAAGGACGCGTACGTACATTAGAGGATATATGTTTATATAACTGTATATATACATATTCTCGTGGCTTTTATCTCTTTCCTCCCAACCAATAGATACATATATGTATATATAGACGTATTGTCTGGGAGGTGACGTATTCCTCGACAGTAAATTATTAAAGTATAATGTGGCTTACCGATAAAGTTCAGATGAAATCACGAAGTGAAGAAGTTATAGCGGGCATGGCTTGAAGAAGGATAAGTTTTTGATTGGTTGGTTAGTGAATAAGATTAAGTTGGTTGGTTTGTTGTCTGAGGTAATTATAATTAAGAAATGAGAATGAGGACAGCGGTATTATCAATCTTAAGTGTAGGAGATTATGTCTTTATTAGTAGAAGAGATTCCAAAGTTCTTAGACTATATTCATTATTATTGCGGTCAATTTTTTAAAAATTCTCAATAGAAGATTTTGTATTGCATTGCATATGGTTTATAATTACAGACGTCTCTTTCCTAGACAAATTTCTTAATGCGCGATGGTTTGTTCCCATGTGAGAACAAAAACTCTCTTTCAATGAGCTAACCCAGTTTGAATGACGATTTATATTCCACAATTATGATGTTAATAATTATGTTGGAATTATTTTCATTTCTAATATTACTCTTTTATTAATTTATTTATTTTCATTTTTTATTTTGTTTTAGCCATCCCGCGACCCTCAGGAGCACCCATGCGACACTCATTTGCCTCGCGACCTTGGATTTGAGAACCACTAAATTACAGTAACTAAATGTATGACATTGTATGACACTTTCAACACATACCGTAACTAATTCTATGATATCGTATGGCATATTTAAAACCTACTTTAACTAATTATATTTCAATGTCTGACGTTTCAGCAGTTACTGTAATTAATTCTTTCTATGACATTCTTTGGCATTTTCAACACTTAATGTCACTAGTATATTTATGTGCTTCGGCTGATATTTCCTCTTAGCATTTTTCCCGTTTGCACTTCATAACTTCAATGAGATTTGTTAGAGTCCTACTGCTAAAGCATACACCAAACTCCAAACTCCAAATTCCATGAGGTTCAAATCTGGCGAAATGTGACGACAAATTTCCTCTGACCAACTCCCCATTAATTTTGACTGGCATCAACCTAGAAATATTTTTCTATTTTTGACGTTACTCACTTCAGTTTGTTGAAGGGTAACACTGTCATTTCCTATAGTATCATCCACCCAGAGGATGACTTTCTACTTAATATCTCAAAATAAACATACTGATTGATCTTTACCTTACATCAATGAAGAGGAGAGGTGTTATTTTGGTCCGTTCATGTTACGTCCTCCCACAAAATCACCAAAGCTGGCTCCTATCTCTTGAAAGATATCCACTGTTCAACCGAAATCTCATTTTGATTTTCGTTTCAAACACGATCATTTTGTGTGTTTGGGGCGGCCTTGGCAGTGAACATCTTCTCCTTCTTCAGAACTGGACGTTGCGAATCATCAAGGAGCCGTTGGAAGAGCAGCTTTGCTCTTTCAACTCTCTGCTTTTTGGTAGGGTTAGAAAGAGATGTAATTTAGCCATATTGAATGCAAGAAGTTTCAAATCATCTTTCAGCAATTTTTGCATGTTCACGTGTAAAGTGGTTTAGTAATTTTTGGGATTATTTTATATCTTTTATATTGAGTTTTTAATGAGAGTTCTTTCTGATTAGAGCAAGGTGGTTCTCACTTTTGGAAGACAACTGCAGGTCGTTTAAGGCGTATGACAGATTTGAAAACACCAGATCTGCTCACAATGGGATTCAAAGTTTGAAAATATTGCTCGCTGTCGTCCCGCTTCTATACCCATAGAGAAGAGCTTGAAAATTTACAGACATTTTATTTGTAAATGTTTTTTTTTCATGAATTTACACTTTGAATCAGAGTAATCGATAAAACTAGGACAAACCTACAGGGAAGTAATTAATTAATGGTGGAAAAAGTATGCAAAATAATTTGTAAAAAGCAGTATAGAATTCGCCCTCCCCTGTAATGGTATGGCATTTTCAACATTTACTATAACTAATTGTATGACATTTTCAACACACGCTGTGACTAATTGTATCAAATTTTATAATATTTTCAACATTAACTGTATGACATTGTGTGAATTCGCCCTCCCCTGTAATGGTATGACATTTTCAACATTTACTATAACTAATTGTATGACATTTTCAACACACACTGTGACTAATTGTATCAAATTGTATGATATTTTCAACATTGACTGTATGACATTGTGTGAGATTCTCAACAATTATTGAAACCCATCGTATGTCATTTTGAAGACACTAACTAATTGTATAATATAGTATGCCATTTTAAACACTCACTGTAATTTATAATGTAACATTGAGCGATATTTTAACACTTTGTGTAACTAATTGTATGACATTTGCAGCTCTTATTGTAACTAATTGTATGAAATTTGATGACATTTTAAACATACTGTAACTAATTGTCTGACATTTCCATACCTAATTTAACTAAATTTTATGATATATTTTAACACTTACTTTTACGAACTGTCTGGTATTGTAAGATCTTTTCAGTACTTACCGTCCTAATTGCCTAAATGATTTTATATGAGTGAATGGCTTTATGATATTTTCCACACTTACGGTAATTAATTGTATGACCTTTTTAACACATGCTATAGCTAATTGTATGACATTGTAAGCGTATGGCATTGTATGAAATTCCAACATTCATTGGAAATAATTGTATGATACTTTTGACACTTACAGTAACTAATTGTATCATACCCTATAATACTTTTAACAATTGATATAATTGTATGACATTTGTGACATCTTTAAGTTAAAATATTTAGTGTAACAGATTGTATGACATAGCATGACATTTTCGACACGCTCTAACAAACTATATTTCATTTTATGGCAATATCAACAATTACTATAGCTAATTCTATGAGGTTTATGACATTTTAGATACCTACAGTAACTAAATGTATGACAATGTATGAAATTTTCAACATTTGTAACTAATTATATGATATCGTATGATATTTTCGACTCAACAGTTACTGTAACCGGATATTGAAAAAGTCCTGATACAATCGTTAAGACGCTCTCAATAAAGGATACAGTGATAGTTTGATAACACGTTTTTATTGGTTTAATGGGATAACACATTTCTTCTTGAGTTACTTTTCACGTTGTTTCATTCAAATATCGCATTTGAGGGGTTTTGTATATCATTTTATTGGAACTTTTATGCACTTTTTTATGGTATAATTATTTTTTTAGCAACATAACTAGAACATAGTGAAAATTAAGATAATGCAAAACTTTATACATTCGTGGAAAATTTTCTTAAGATATTTAAAGTAAATTTGTGAAAAAACAAAAAAAACAAAACTACACCATTGATTTTTATATCAATTTATTGCAAGTTATATGCACTTTCTTATAGTGTATATTTTGTTTAGGCAGCATGATTTTTAAAGCAAATTTTTTTTAGGCGCATGCCCCCTGCCCTCTCTCCCGGGGTATAAGGGTCTTGCGACCCCACCACCACAGGATGGCCGGGCTGGGGAATGCGCGGTTTACACCCAGCATGATGTCTCCGTTCTTCCTTTCTCTTTAGATATCTCCTTTCAGGCAGTGGCTGTGCAGCTGCACCTGGATAGGAGGTATACTATCATTTCTGCGTACATTCCACCGTCAGCTGACTTCGACGCGGGGCACTTCCGCCCCGTCGTGGCACGGTTGCCGAGGCCCGTTCTCTTGCTTGGAGATCTGAACGGCAGGCATCGTCTCTGGGGAGATTACTCCATAAATCCCAGGGGACAGGTCCTTGCGATCTGATCGAAGAGCTTGAGATAGTGGTCCTAAACGTGGATGAGTTTACGCATCACTGTCCGAGAACCGCTTCATTTTCTTGCCTTCATCTATATTTGTGCTCTTCGGATGCACAGCCTGATTTTGATTGGGGGTGGTCGATGACCTCCATGGTAGTGATCACTTTCCCATTCAAATATCATTTTCAGGGCAACTGCCGCCTGAGAGCCTACCTCGGTGGTGCTTGGCGCGGGCTCGGTGGCCTGCATTTCAGGAAATGACTGAATTCTCTATCTCAGTCGAGGAGTTTAGGTCGGTAGATGAGGCCGTTGAGTTCTTCTCCGTCAACCTCATTGCCGTGGGCCTGACTACTATTCCTAGGACGTCTGGCCGTTTTGCACGCCGACCACTCCCATGGTTGTCGGCCGAGTGTGAGACGAACCTGAAACATAAGCGTTATGCCTACATGCGCTATTAGCGCCGCCCGAACGATTTCACTGTCGCTGAATTTCGTCGGGCTAGGGCTAGGTTCCGGTATATTTCGAAGCACGCCCGCCGCTCTTCTTGGCGGGCATACGTGTCTTCACTTAACGGGAAGACCCCTTTAGCAGAGGTGTGGAAGCAAGTCAAAAGGACTCGGGGCAAGTTCTCGCAGGACCCCCCCGTCCGGCCCCAGCTTAGCATCTCTTCCTCCCTTCAAAACACTTGTTTCCTCGCTTTTCATACAATCTCTCCCACAACTTTCTCTGGTCGGCCTCTAATTTCACAGGGTAGATGCTGACCTTCTTCTCGGCCAACCGTCCTGGATCGGGGCTAAGGGAAGAGGCGCCAATGTTCCCTAACCCCTGAGCTCCGGCCTTGGGTGGTTGGTTTTTAACAACCTGGTTCATCCCCACCCATACCTTCCTCACACCCCTTTTCCTCTCGTCTTCAAAATCTATCTGTTTTACGCCGTGTCTAAGGTGGAACCGCCATGCCGATGGACTGCCAGGCCACCAGGCGGGAGGGGTGGTCCCAAATGGCGGCTCCTGGCTCTGCCTGGCTTGTAAGAACCTCTCGCAATGCGGGCTACTGCAAGAGGTGATGAGCGATTGCATCCAGTAATAAAAAGAGGGTCACCATGCCCGATGATGAGTATAAAAAAAAAACAACACCCAACTTCCCCTATAACATCGACGGAGCCGCCCTTGGGCAGCTCCAGCAAAAAAAATGGAGGGCCCTCTTTCTGTGCTTGCTGAGGGAACCCTCCATATATCTCTAACCGGAGAGGAAAGGAGGCTTACTCCTCGCCTTCGCTTACGGGTGTAGGGGACGCCCCCTCACCCCCTTCTCTAGGGGTGCTTTCGGGCGCCTCCCTTTCACCAGCGGCAGTCCCCTCTGTTCTTTCCAAGGGGACTGCCAAGAAAGCGAGCAGGAAGCACTTAGCCAGCCGCTCCACATCGAAGCGGCTCGGTAGGGAAAACCCCCTTAGGGGGGAGAGGGAAGCCAGGCCCCTTTGGTCACTTCCCTCAAAAAACCTGCTGGCAACAAAATTGAACCTTGTCGGGGTCAAGGCCCATGCCTCCCCACAGAAGACGAGTGACGATACTGCCAACGGGACCTGCGATGTCTTGGGGGGGGGGATGGCCAACGTGAGGCTCCCCCTGAAATAGACATGGTCCTTGAGGAAACCCAGCCTCAGACGGTAGGGCCTTCCATGGGGGGTTATCCTGGCTCGGCGCCAAGCACCGAACCCGAATCCATCCCTATGCAAGGTCCTCCTCAAACGGCTGTGGTTTCCGAAGCAGTACATGGAGGGAAGGGATCTCCTCCGACCGGTGCCCCCATGAGTACCAGGACCTGCATTTCGGAGAATGACCTGGCTGAGGCCAGTCCATCTGGCCCGGGGGCTTCTTCTGGCGGAGGTGAGAAGCGGGTTTATTCCCGGCCCTCCTCTTCAAAAAAGAAAAAGAAAAAGACTAAAGAGACAAAAAATACGCGAGGCTCCTCTCCATCCGCGGGGGCTGCGGGGACGGATGGGTCTGCTGTGACTCTGGCAAGCGACCAAGCTAAGATCGCACATCCGCCCCCTCTGCCCCCCTAGGTTGCGGAGACCTTGACTAAGAACAAAAGTGCACAGGGCGGAGCCTCGATGACATCGGGGCCCCTCATTCAGAGGTTAACTGGCGTTTTAGAGCCCGCTGGCTTCAAACGCTTCCTCGTTATTCGCTCCACTGATGGCACCATGTTCTCCAAGGGCAACATGATCCATCAGAGGAGAGCATTAGCTAGTGCAATTGGTAGAGAGCCGAATGTGACCCGTTTCTCGGACGGGAGCCTTCTGGCGAATGCGGCGAATCCCGCCGAGGCGGCCAAGATAAGTGCACTTCGGACACTTCATGGCACCTCGGTGAGTGTGACGCCGCACTCTACCATGGACTTTGTAAAACGAGTAGTTTATGCGAGGGAACTCGTTGACTACTCTATTGAGGACATCACCCTAGATCTGGCCGACCATGGGGCGGTCAAGGTCGAACGTGTGATAAGAAAACAGGGAGGGGCCTCGAGACCCACCCCTACACTTTTCGTCACGTTCGACTGTGACAAGCTCCCTGAGTCAGTGCGTGCCGGTTGGTACCGCTACCGCGTGAAGGAATTCGTGCCACTGCCGCGGCGGTGCTATTACTGTCACCGCTTCGGCCATACGAATCGCTCATGTAGACGTGCAAAGTCGGGGTCACCCGAAGTCTGTGTAAATTGCACCAAGGTCGCACACGATAAGTCCAAATCGTGTTTAGCCAAGTATATCAGTTGCGGAGAGCCGCACCCTGCTTCTTCGAAGCAATGTGGTGCATATCTCCTTGAAAAAGAAATCCTGGCCGTTCAGGCCCAGGATCGACTCTCATTCCGCGAGGCTAAGGACTTGGTCCTGGCGCGCCCGGCTCTGCCTGGGACGTCATTTTCCTCAATAGTTAGAAAGGCACCCTCTTCTCCTGGCCCATCCAGGGCAACGAACACGGTTGTTTCCGCGCCCATTCGGAGCCCTTCTGCGGGCTCTACCCAACCCGGGCTCTCCCCTGGTAAAGCTGGCGGTAAAAAGAGTTCATACCCATCCCCAGCTAAAACCAGTGCTCCCTCCTCTTCACCCAGCGTGACCGTTTCCCGTAAGGCGAAACGGCCACGCGCCTCCACCGAGTCGTTAGACTCACAGGAGTCAACACCCCGAAAGATGGTCGCTAGGCCATCTTCCGTGGTTCCTAAAGCTGTTCCCGAAAGGAGGACAGCAACAAAAGAGCTTCGGCTCCTTCGCCCACGACCCAAGGTGGAGCGGGTGGCTCGGAGACGGTTGTTCCTCGAAAAGAGGGGCGTCCGCCTCCGAAGCCGCAACGCCTGCCTAAGGTTTCGAGGTGGAGGGAGGAAAAGACTCGCATGGTGAGCCCAACCTCCCCCAATAAGTCCTCGAAGGCGACAGCGCCTTCAGCGCTTTGTCCGGCTAACAGCACCCGGGTTCTGCCCCCGGGAAGCATACGGCCATTCCCGTGACGGTCTTCCCTCAGAGGAGGGCCCCTGCGTCTCCTCCGAGCTAGGCCTGGAGGGCATATTCCTTCAATGGAATTGCCGTGGACTCCGGGCCAACTGGGAAGAGCTGTGTAGGCTGGTCTTGTCCCGTTCCCCGTTAGCTATCTTTTTGCAGGACACTATGGTAGGCGCGTGATCACCCCCCTGCCTGCCCTCCCGGAGTATAAGTTTCTTGCGACCTCACTACCGCGGGATGGCCGGGCTGGGAGATGCGTGGTTTACACCCGGCATGATGTCTCCGTTCTTCCTTTCTCTTCAGATACCTCTTTTCAGGCAGTGGCTGTGCAGCTGCACCTGGATAGGAGGTATACTATCATTTCTGCGTACATTCCACCGTCAGCTGACTTAGACGCGGGGGACTTCCGCCGCGTAGTGGCACGGTTCCTGAGGCCCTATCTCTTGCTTGGAGATCTGAATGGCAAACATCCTCTCTGGGGAGATTACTCCATAAATCCCAGGGGACAAGTCCTTGCTGATCTGATCAAAGTGCTTGAGATGGGTGTCCTAAACGTACATGAGTTTACGCATTGCTGTCCGAGAACCGTTTCATTTTCTTGCCTTGACCTATCTTTGTGCTCTTCGGATGCACAGCCTGATTTTGATTGGGGGGTGGTCGATGACCTCCATGGTAGTGATCACTTTCCTATTTAAATATCATTTTCTGGGCAACTGCAGCCTGAAAGACCACCTCTGGTGCTTAGCGCGGGCGCAGTGGCCTGCATTTCGGGCAGTTACTGAATTCTCTATCTCAGTCGAGGAGTTTAGGTCGGTAGATGAGGCCCTTGAGTTATTCTCCGGCAACCTCATCGCCGTGGGCCTGACTACTATTCCTAGGACGTCTGGCCGTTTTGCACGCCGACCACTCCCATGGTCATCGGCCGAGTGTGAGACGGCCCTCAAACAGAAGCGTTATGCCTACATGCGCTATAAGCGCCGCCCGAACGATTTCACTGTCGCGGAATTTCGTCGGGTTAGGGCTAGGTTCCGGTATGTTTCGAAGCACGCTTGCCGCTCTTCTTAGGGATACGTATCTTCACTTAACGAGAAGACCCCTTTTGCTGAGGTGTGGAGGCGAGTCAAAAGGATTCGGGGCAAGTTCTCGCACGACTTCCCTCCCATTCTCCAGGAGAATGGGACCGCAATCTTGGACCCCGCGTCCGTGGCGAAATCCTTAGCGACCGCTTTTTCCGCATTCTCTAGCCGTGATGCTGCTCCACCAGCATTCAATGCACGTCGTGATGTCGCGGAAGGCCGCCGGCTGGACTTTACCTCCAGAGGCGGAGAACCCTTCAACGACAAGTTTACTGTGAGTGAGTTGCGTTCCGCTCTCGCTTCGTGCGCGGACACCGCCCATGGTCCGGACGATGTTCCGTACGCCATGCTTCGACACCTAGGTCAGCGAGGCATGGCTTTTTTGTTAGATTTGTTCAACAGTATCTGGGTGGAAGGTCTTCTCTCGTAATCCTGGCGAATCGCTACTGTGCTTGCCTTTTGCAAACCGGGGAGAGATCACTCTACTCCGACCGGTTTCCGCCCAATCTCTCTAACCTCTTGCGTGTGCAAGTTGATGGAGAAATTGGTAAATGTTAGATTATCCTTTTTTCTGAACAGCGCAGGCCATCTGTCTTCCGCACAGTGCGGCTTCCGCAAGTTCCACTCCACCTCCACGTCGGATGCTCTGCTCCGACTGGAAAATGCCGTCTGCGAGGCTTTCCTTCGTAGACAGCACTACGCCACGGTGTTTTTCGATCTGGATAAGGCCTATGACACCGCATCGCGATACGGTATCATGGAGACTCTCCACACCATGGGGGCGAGGGGACGCCTCCCAATGTTTATATCTGAATTTTTGCGAGATCATCGATTCCGCGTAAGGGTGGGGGGAGCCCTCTCCGGCCCAAAGGAGCAGGAAGAGGGTGTCCCGCAGGGAAGTGTCCTCAGTGTCACACTCTTTGCCCTGAGCATCAACGGCATCACCTCGGTGCTGCCGGAAGATGCTCTCGCTATGCTCTACGTGGACGACCTTTCGATTTCCTTTGACGCGGCCCAGATGCTAACTCTGGAGCGTCGACTCCAACAGGCATTGAACCGCGTCTCTCGCTATACTGAAGCGCACAGTATTCGGTTTTGTTTGGCCGAGACTAAGGTGGTGCAACTCTGCCGCCATCCATGGCTTCACCCCAACCCAGATTTGTTTCTTAATGGGGTGCGCTTGGATGTGGTTGAGTCGCACCGTTTCCTTGGTCTTGTATTTGACCGACGCCTCACCTGGGAGGCTCATATTCGACGCCTTAGGGTCTCTTGTACCAGCGCCATGGACATTCTCCGTTCCGTGACGTTCAGCGCTTGGGGCGCTGATAGGGCTACTGCCCCACTTTTTTATAGATCCTTTGTTCGTTCCAAGCTCGACTACGGATGCGAGTTTAATGAATCCCTGCCTGAGCGTTTATTGCAAAAAGTGGATTCGATCTACCACACCTGCCTTCGCCTAGCGACCGGTGCCTTCCGCACTTCCCCCTTGACAGCCTGTTGGTCGATGCTGGGGAGATGCCACTCGCTCTGCGCTGCCTTCAGTGCATCACTTGCCTGTACGCGCGAGCCCGGCGCCTCCCTCAGTCGCCAACAGCTCTCACTGCATCCGCAGCTGATCTCGATGGTGCCTATGCCGCCGAGAGACGCCAGTCATACCCTAAGCCCTTTGGGTTTAGGGCCAGGTAACTCCTTCGAGAGCTAGATATAGCTCTCGGGCCGGTGGCGCCCCTGGTTCTGCCCAGGACGCCACCCTGGAGGGTACCACATTTGGCTATTTGTCGCCACGCCTCTGCTCCCAAAGCTTGTACTGCGCCGGGAGTATTGCGTTCGACCTTTTTGGAGCACACATCGTGTCACGCTGGAACCGTGCCAGTGTATACGGATGGCTCCAAGTCCCAAGAGGGGGTCGGCTTCCACGCCGTATCCCCTCTGTTTGAAGTCAGCGGGGCTCTACCAGGCGCTCCGTCTGTCTTCACGGACGAGCTGGTGGCAATACACCACTCGGTACGGGAGATTACGCTACTTGCCCGGTTTGGAGACCGGATTGTGATCTATAGTGACTCACAAAGCGCCCTGAGTGCTCTTGGGGCATTGGAATCTCCACATCCCCTGGTTCGTTATATCCGTGACGCCACGGTTTTGGCGAGCCGGGCAGATGTCGAGATTATCTTCTGCTGGGTTCCTGGACATGTGGGAATTGCGGGGAATGAGCGCGCCGATGAGGGCGCCAAAGAGTCCGCGAGGACTCGGCGACCGGACCAGCGTTTCGCTCTTCCTCACACCAACTACATGGCAGGAATACGGGCAGCTCTTCGGACTGCTTGGCAAAGAAGATGGGAGACGGTCGAAGGGAACTTAAAGTTGCGTGCCATTGCGCTGCGACTGTTTCCATGGACCTATCCCTCAAAGCCGCAGCGGCTTCAGGTTGCTTTCTGTCGTCTCCGAATCGGACACACTGGTGTGACGCATCTCTATTTAATGGAGCGCTCGCCTGCGCCCTATTGCAACGACTGCGTCGTCCCCCAGACTGTTCGGCACATTCTTGTCGAATATCCCAGTCTGGGTGATCTTCGCGCACGATACCTGTCCCGGTACCGGGATGGGCGGGGTCGCTACCTCCTGTCCCTTGTACTCGGGACAGATTCGTGCACATTGACTTGTGGACTTGTTGACTTTTTGGGGGAGGCCGGCCTTCTCCCTTGTATTTAACTTGTTGTTTTTTTGGTTATTGTTATTTGTTTTTGTTTTGTTTTTTGTAGGTCGCAGGCTCCTTTCCCTGGAGGGAGGGGGACCTCTCCCCGACGTCGGAGCTTGCTCCCTGATTGTTATCCCCTTTTTATTGTTGTTTCTGTTGAAAATTTTATTTTAAAGTAGCCTAGAACTGGGCTGTTATTTTGCTGCGACTTTTGCCCAAGTGGGCAGTCGCCAGATAGCCCCTTTAAAAAAAAAAAAAAATTAAAGTGAATTTCTGAACAAAACACCAAACTACACGATGAAATTTTAAATATTTGCTAAAAAAAACCCCGGCGCTAGTAAACTAGTTTATATTTTTAGCACAATGCGAATATGTGCAGATTGAACTAAATTCCAGGACATTCAAAACACCCAAACTATTCACCTACCACCCCTCCATCGAACTGAGAACAAAGCCTATAGTTGACCATGTATGAAAAATATATGTTTCAGCCGCCATTAAAACAGATTTTCATGTAACTAAAGAAAACTGATTTCAAATGATAACTAAAACATATTGATTATTATGATTTTGGCAGGAATAAAAGGGCTTTTAATGAGCTTTAATTTCATATCTTATAATCTAACGTAGTAAAACGTTGAAAAAATGAATGTGGTATCCCCTAATATATTTATATGTGTTTAAATTGTAATATTTATCGGGGACTGGCAAGAAAGCCAGCAGACAGCCCATAACCGACCGCTGCCGGTTGAAGTGGCACGTTGGGGCAAATGCCTGCTGCCCACCTTCCCAGGATGTAAGGGTTTTGCGACAACACCACCACAGGATGGGGGCTGGGCGGTAGGATGTGCGATTGACACACGGCATGATGTCTCCGTTCTTCTCTTCGCTTTAGATAGCTCCTTTCAAGCAGTAGCTCTTCAGCTGCACCTTGATAGGAGGTATACTGTTATTTCACAGTCAGCCGACTTCGACGCGGGGAACTTCCGCCGCGTCGTGGCACGTTGCCGAGGCCTTTTCTCTTGCTCAGAAATCTAAACGGTAGACACCCCCTCTGGGGAGACTATTCGATTAATACACGGGGTCAAGTCCTTGCCGACCTGATCAACGAGCCTAAGATGAGTGTCCTAAATGTGGATGAGTTTACGCATCACTGTTCGAGAACCGCTTCATTTTCCTGCCTCGATCTATCTTTGCGCTCTCCGTATTCACAGCCTGATTTTGATTGGGGTGTGGTCGATGACCTCCATGGTAGTGATCACTTTCTCATTCAAATATCATTTTCTGGGCCGCTGTAGCCCGAGAGTCCGCCCCGGTGGTGCTTGGCGCGGGCGCGGTGGTCTGCATTTCAGGAAATGATTGAATTCTCTATCAGGTGGCGCGTTTGTCTTCACGGCCGAACTTGTGGCAATATACCACTCGGTACGGGAGATTACGCGACGTGCCCGGTTCGGAGACCGGATTGTGATATTTAGCGACTCACAAAGCGCCCGGAGTGCTCTCGGAGCATTGGAATCTCCGCACATTCGGCACATTCTTGTCAATGTCCCAGTCTGGGTGATCTTCTCGCACGTTACCTGTCCCGGTACCGGGATGGGCGGGGTCGCTACCGCCTGTCCCTTATACTCGGGACGAGTTTGTGCACTTTGACTTGTTGACTTTTGGGGGGAGGCCGGCCTTCTCCCTTGTATTTAACTAGTTTTTTTGTTATTGTTGTTTGTTTGTTTTTTTGTACGTCGCAGGCTCTTGCGCCGGGGAAAGGGGAACCTCCTCTCGACGCCGGAGCTTGCTCCCTGATTGTTATCTCTTTTTTATTCTTGTTTCTGTTCCAATTTTTATTTTAAAGTAGTCTAAAACTAGGCTGTTTGTTTGCGGCAACTTGTGCTTAAGTGGGCAGTCGCCAAATAGCCCCTTAAAAAAAAAATCTAGACTTTTGGGCAGGAGGCCGGCCTTCTTCCTTCTATTTAACCAGTTTTTTGTTATTGTTGTTTTTTTTGTAGGTCGCACGCTCCTGCGCCGGGGGCAGGGGGACCTCCCCCCGACGCCGGAGTTTGCTTCCTAAGTATTGTCATCTTCCCTTTTTATCGTTGTTTTATTTTCATATTTTTTTTTAATGTAGCCTAGAGCTAGGCTGTTTGATTGCGGCGACTTTTATGCCCAAGTGGGCAGTCGCCAGATAGCCCCTTAAAAAAAACCCATCTCGATTGTGTAACATCGTGCGACATGCCATATGAGATATTTATCATTTACTGTAGCTAATTGTAAGATTTTGTATTACCTTTACAGTACATAACGTAGCTAATTGTATTTCATTGCATGACATCTTTTCATTACTTAACATGGGATTTTGAACACTTACTGTAACAATTTTTATTTCATTTTAGGGCATTTTACCCACTTACTGCAACTAATTGCATGACATTTCATGCTATTTTCAACATTTAATTTAACTAATTGTATTATATTATTTGGCATATTCAACACACTCTTCTAACTAATTGCATGACATTTTCAATTTCTACTTTAAGTAATTGTTGGAGACTGAATGTCATTGTATGACGTTTTCAATAGTTACTGTAACTGATTGTATGCAATTTTACCAGTGATTATAACTTATATGAAAATACTTCTCATTTTCCACTCTTACTTAACAAATTGTACGACATTTGATCACCTTTTAAGCACACTCTAACTAATTATATGTCGTTGTATGACATTTTTATAACCTACTGTAACTAATTGTTAGAGATTGCAAGGCATTCTATGGCATTTTCCATATTGACTATAACTAATTGTATTCCATTTTATCACTTAATCTACTAAGTGTATGATATTGTTTGACATTTTCAACTCTTAATGTAATTAATTATGTCATTTTTGGACGGTTTCTACACTTTGTGTGACTAATTTTATTGTATTTTATGACATTTTAAAACTTATTATAACTAATAGTATGACACTTTTTAACATTTTCAACACTTACTGTAACTAATTATGTGGCATTGTAAACATATGAGAGTCTTAGACATTTTCAACACTTTAACTGATTTTATGATAAGTTATGACATATTCAACACACTATAACTAATTTATATGATATTTATTGAAATCTGCAAAACCTATGATTAATACTTAGTAGGACTTTTAATACTTACTGTAACTAATTTCGTGATATTTTCGACACAATGTAACTAATTTTATTGATTTTATGACATTTTTAACCCTTGCTATGACTCATTGTCTTATATTTTATGATATTTTCGACGCTTTCTCTTACTAATTTTATGAAATTTATGACATTTTCTACACTTACTTTAACTAATTGTATAACGTTTGATGACATTATAAACACACTTGAATTAATTGTATAACATTTTCAACACATAATGTAGAGTGTAGGACATCATATGACATTTTCAACACTTACTGTATCTAATTGTATAATTCTATAATGTATAATATTTCAAGAATTGGAAATAGATTTTTTGTTTGTTCTTTTTGTCTAAAAGAAAGAATTAACCTATTAATAAGAGAAGAATGGAGAATATTCAAAATTTATGCTTAATTTAATTTCGTGTTTTATTTTGAAATGTCTTCGTATACCTTTTATTATCCTTTGAAATTGAATTAAACGCTAGTGTTATTTTATTTTTAATTTGAAGATAAATCTTGGAATTTAAGCTAACCTTTTTGTTAGATAAAGAGCGCGTGCGACTTTATATCTCACTATGTCGGTTGGTCCTCTTTTCCTTTTTTTTGTTTTGATAATAATATTGTAACTATTCAGCCGATTCTAACGAAAATTGAAACCCTTATGTTGTTGTGCTTTCTCTTTCGAGTGATATAATTGCCGATGTCTTCCCAAGAGTAACCCTGGAATTATTTTGTTATGGCAATAACATCATAACTCTTCGGCCGATTCTAACGAAATTTGAAACCTTTCTGTTGTTTTACATTCTCTTCCGAATGATATAATTGCTAAGGTCCTCCCAAGGTTAGTTCGGAAATTATTGGAACTTTTGAAGGTCATACATCAGAATAAGTGAGAGCAAGCGACTTTGGTGTGCAGGCCTTGTTTTTTAACGTTTAACGGCCATTTACACTCTTGGTTAGCTCTTTACAGGCGTAAAAAAGATTATCTGAGATTTATGAGGCTCAAAAGACGAGTCGAGATAGAACAACAGTTCCTTTGTGATCTCTAAGTTCGAGAGGGCGTGCCCTCCCCCAGTTTTCAGTTGTAGAAGGGAAATTACCCTCAATACACCATTCATTGACTTACGCTTGTCTTGGTGGATACTTTAATTGTTTAGTACAACTTTTAGACTCGAATATCTGTTTTCTTTCATATAAACAATCAAGTCTGTTAGTGTGCGTAAATAAAATGGAAAATGATTTCAAGAAATATATTTCTAGACATAGACACAAGGTTCCAGCAAGGAGAAATGTGTTCATACGGGGAAATTTGCCAATTAATAATTGATTTTTTCCTATATAATAATAAAGATTTGTAAAACGCTCTACAAGGCCATGTATATTCAAACCGCACCAGTCCATCTCCTAATGCAAGCTTAAGAGAAGAGGTGGGTCTTCCAGCCCCGTTTAAAGACACCGAGGATAGGGAGGAATGTAAAACTTAGAGAAAAGTTTACGATCTGGCAGAGGTACGAGGTTCTCCCCAACCTTCTGGGACGAGGTCAGTCATATTTATAAAATATTAATATTTTATAAATAGGGGGACAAGGTCAGTCATATATGAGGAACAGGACAACTGCAAACACAAAATGCAGACATAAACCCGAGATGGGGTGCTTTTAACCTTCCTTAGCTGGGTGATCTATTGCAGCTCAAAAGCCGAATGATCCGTAGGCGTAATGGAAGAGATGACCATAAATTCCCATCTATCAATTCAAGCAATAATGGACAAAATAAAGAAAAACTATTTAGAAAATATTAAATATTAAACAACAATTTCTCGGAGGAAAAGATATTTTGAAAAGAATGTTAACTCTAGGGCGAAATTGCCAGTAAAAGAGTTATTTTGTAGTGTAGGGTGGGAATGGAGGGGTGGGGGTGCGCAAGGCTAATAACAAGATCTCAAATTTCTAAATGGCCCATCTCGTATTATGAAATGATTAGAAATAGAGATAATGATGATAGTATTATTAGTAAGAGTAGGAGCAAAATTAATAAACGACATTCATCTTTAATGTGACCACCTAAATGAGAGGTTTTATAGACCAAATTAAATGATAAAAATTAACTTCAGGGGAGATTTTTTTTTTGCAGTATTTTATTTATTTACTTTTAATTTTCATAGATAAAATTTCACCTGCAATTGGATATCTAACACACAATGAGAATTTGAGAGTAAAATTGGGACGAATAATTTTACCACGAAGTTGTAACTATTCAAAATGGAATAAACAATGGACTCGAATTGAAACAAACCTGTTCCACTGGATTCGCCATGAGGAGAGTGAATGTTATAAATAATGATAATTAGACTTTGTATGAACATAAAAGAAATTCCGTTATTGAGAGTCTTATCAATAAGGAATGTTATATATCCCCCGAAATTAGGATATATCTTTTTAGACCAATCACAATATCTTGTCAAAGACTCTCTTTATGGGAAAATGGTAAGGTTGAGGTTTTAAGATTGTTTCTACCTGCTAGTTCTTGAGGTATGGTTAGTCAATCTAAAGACTCAAAAGGAGGTAAATTAATCACAATAACATCATTATCATAGACAATTGGTGAGGGGCAAATAAAGGTTAAGGTTTAAGGTAAGGAACCAGTGGGTTGCTGCCCAATCCAAGTGGATTCTATATGGCAGCTAGGATGAAACGAGGCAAATTATCCCTAAAAGGTGGATGAGACCACTTTGTGATAAAGTTTTGAAAAAACGAAGGGTTAAAAGATTCCTCTGCCAATATGAATCGAAGACGGGTGTGTTGAGGGATAGTTAAAAGGGTCGGGAAACAGGACAACCGGAGCGTGGCGAAATGGCTACAATCCAATAAAAGGTGGGAAACCGATTGGTCCCCACCAGTTCAATAAAGTGGTAAGAGAAGAGATAAGAAGAAAAGTAAAAAAAAACTAGGAATAAAAATCTAATGTAAAGAAGTCTTTTAATACCTAGTGTTTTAGTCTGGTTTTCACGAGAGTAAAATTCCCATGAGAACATTAAAAGAGACGAAAGAAAGAGAAGGAATTCTGAAATGAGAGTGAATATTTTGGCTGTGATTGTCTGCTACACAGTTTCGGCTGTTGTTAAGAAGCAAGCTTGTTGTGTTAATGTAACCATACCGATAGAGCGGGGTATAAACCGTCTCTCTCTCTGCTTAAGAAAACCAAGTTAATATTAGGACAATCTCTTGATGTTTGTATTTTAAATGTTAATTAGTTTTTTTTTTAAATTAAGCTGCAATGACGAATCTATGAAATGCAGTTAAAATAGTAAAGTGTGTCTCCTTGACCCTGCCTTGGGTACGATTGGGGCACGCTCCTCATCCACACTAACCAAGTGGTTGTTTCAAATAGACTAATCTAACGGCCTTGAATATAAGGGCAGCTAGATGTGTCTATTTGATACCGCCTCTTGGCGTGGAGGTAAACCTTTGCTATTTTAACCACTTAAAAAAGAAAAAAAAAGTTCTTTTAACCGCAAGTTATTTAGTTTAGACTATGATTATGTTACGAAACTATGGTCCCTTACCCGAATAAAACCATCCTGCCTAACCTAACCAACACTTAACATGTAACATATAAAGTTCTTATAATTAGAATAGGCGAGGCGATCATTAAAACAACAGACTCGAGGGTTGATTAAAGGGGGGGGCAGAGAGTATGCATTTGATTCTTTTAATAAGTATATTTGGGATGTGCGGAATTTAACATAATTTGGGTCAATCCGCCATGCATAAACAACAACCAACTGATTTTTTTTTGCCATAATATGAAACTTATTATGTTGCTAGAGTAGGTAAAGAAACTATTCGTAGAAGTTGGATATTTTTATCGATTCAACCGAAATAAAACGATCAGGGTAAAAAAATGATTAAAGGATAAAACAACGTTAAAAAATATCCTAGATTCGAAAGTCATTTTTTTGAGTAGAATGTTCTGCTATTCATTTGGGAAATTCAAACTGTTTCAACAAGCAGCTTTAAAACTAGCAAACTCCCACAAGCTTTAGTAAATATGGATAATAAGCCTATTTTATCCGACAACAGTGACAGACTTATTGCCCCCAAATTAAGCATGATTTTTGCAATTTTTGCTTTCATAGTTGCTAGTTTAGCGAATGTCGCGAAATCGTTAGACAATTTTCTATAGCTGGATTTATCACCAAGTTATATCTTAAAGATCATTTCTCAGCTGCAGGGAAGCTAGTTTGCAGGAGTTTCATAAGTAAGGAAACTCCCTATCAAGGTTTCAGATCAAACCTTTTTGTTGAATATAAAACACAAATGTTCTTAAAGATGAAAATCAATTGGGTTCAATTCTAATTCAACTGAGTTAGCCCCGTAAGGGGCGCGGCGATTTGCCATCCTGGCCGCCGTGCTGACGGGATCCAGCGCTCCGTCCGGCCCCAGCTTAGCCTCTCTTCCTTCCTTCAGATAGCCTGTATTTCTCCCCTACCTCGTCGCTTTTCATACAACCTCTCCCAAAACTTTCAATGGTCAGCCTCTAATTTCACAGGGTAGATGCTGACCTTCTTCTCGGCCAACCGTCCTAGATCGGGGCTGAGGGGGAAGGGGCCAATGTTCCCTAACCCCTGAGCTCCGGTCTGAAGTGGTTGGTTTTTAACAACCTGCTTTATCTCCACCCATACCTTCTGCACATCCCTTTTACTCTCCTCTTCACATTCAATCTGTTTTACGCCGTGTCTAAGGTGGAGCCGCCATGCCGATGGACTGCCAGGCCACCAGGCGGGAGGGGTGGTCCCTTATGGCTGCGCCTAGCTCTGCCGGGCTTGTAAGCACCTCTCGCAGAGCGGGATACTGCGAGAGGTGATGTGCGATTGCGTCCCGTATAAAAAAGAGGGTCACCATGCCCATGTATGTACAACAAAAAAAAATCCAACCCTGAACTTCCCCTGAAACAGCGACGGAGCCGCCCTTGGTCAGCTCCAGCAAAAAAATGGAGGTCCCCCCCCTGTGCTTGCGCAGGGGACCCTCCATACCTCTTTAACCTGAGAGGAAGCTCACTCTCTCCTACGCCTACGGGTGCAGGGGACTCTCCTCATTCCCTTCTCTGAAGGGGATTTCGGGCGCCTCCCTTTTTCCAGCGGCAGTCCCCTCGTTTCTTTTCAAGCAGACTGCCAAGAAAGCCAGCAGGCAGCCCTTAGCCAGCCGCTCCCCATCGAAGCGGCTTTTCCCTTAGCGGGGAGAGGGAAGCCAGGCCCCTTCGGTCGCTTCCCTCAAAGGACCTGCTGGGAAGGATATTGAACCTTGCTGGGTTAAGTCCTGTGCCTCCCCACAAAAGATTAGTGACAATACTGCCAACAGGACCTGCGATGACTTGGGAGGGGATGGCCAACTGGAGGCCACTCCTGTGACACACATGGTCCTTGAGGAGCCCCAGCCTCAGACGGTAGGGCCTTCCATGGGGGGGAATCCGGGCTTGGCGCCAAGCACCGAACCCGAATCCGCCCCTATGCAAGGTCCTCCTCAAACGGCTGAGGGCTCCGAGCCAGTACAAGGAGGGGAGGGATCTTCTCCGACAGGTGCCCCTACGACTACAAGGACCTTCTCTATTTCGGAGAGGGACCTGGCTGAGGCCAGTTCATCTGGCATGGGGGCTTCTGCCGGTGGAGGTGAGAAGCGGGTTCATTCCACGCCCTCCTCTCCTGAAGAGAAGAATATAGCAGACAAGAAAGACAAAGAAGACTCGGGGCTCCTCTCCATCCGCGGGGGCTGCGGGGGCTGCGGGGACGGATGGGTCTGCTGCCACTTTGGTAGGCGACCAAGCCAAGTTCGGCACATCCGGCCCCTCTCTCCCCCGTGGGCGGAGCCCCTGACTAGGACCAAGAGTGCACTGGGTGGAGCCTCGATGACATCGGGGCCCCTCATTCAGAGGTTACCTGGCGTTTTCGAGTCCACTGGCTTCAAGCGCTTCCTCGTTATTCGCTCCACTGATGGCAGCATGTTGTCCAAGGGCAACATGCTACATTAGAGGAGAGGATTAGCTAGTGCAATTAGTAGAGAGCCGAATGTGACCCGTTTCTCGGACGGGGGCCTTCTGGCGAATGGGGCAAATCTCGCCGAGGTGGCCAAGATAAGTGTTCTTTGGACACTTCATGGCACCCCTGTGAGTGTGACGCCGCACTATAACATGAACTTTGTGAAAGGAGTAGTTTATGCGACGGAACTCGTTGACTACTCCATAGAGGACATCACCCTAGAGCTGGCCGACTATGGGGCGGTCAAGGTCGAACGTGTGATGAGAAAACAGGGAGGGGCCTCGAGACCCACCCCTACACTCTTCGTCACGTTCGACTCTGACAAGCTCCCTGAGTCGGTGCGTGCCGGTTGGTACCGCTACCGCGTGAAGGCATTCGTGCCACTGCCGCGGTGGTGCTATTACTGTCACCGCTTTGGCCATACGAATCGCTCATGTAGACGTGCTAAGTCGGGGTCACCCGAAGTCTGTGTAAATTGCTCCAAGGTCGCACACGATAAGTCCAAATCGTGTGTGGCCAAGTGTGTCAATTACGGAGAGCCGCACCCTGCTTCTTCGCAGCAATGTGGTGCATATCTCCTTGAGAAAGAAATCCTGGCTGTTCAGGCCCAGGATCGACTCTCATTCCGCGAGGCTAAGGACTTGGTCCTGGCGCGCCCGGCTCTTCCTGGGACGTCATATGCCTCAATAGTTAGAAAGGCACCCTCTGCTCCTGGCCCATCCAGGCCAACGAGCACGGTTGTTTCCGCGCCCATTCGGAGCCCTTCTGAGGGCTCTACCCAACCCGGGCGCTCCCCTGTTAAAGCTGGCGGCAAAAAGGGTTCATACCCTGCCCTGGCTAAAACCAGGGCTCCCCCCTCTTCCCCTAGCGTGACCGTTTCCCGTAAGGCGAAACGGCCACGCGCCTCCACCTAGTCGTTAGACTTACAGGAGGCAACACCCCTGAAGATGGTCGCTAAACCATCTTCGACGGTTCCTAAAGCTGTCCCCCAAAAGGAGGACAGCAACAAAGGAGCTTAAGGACCTGCGCCCGGGCCCCGAGGTGGATCGAGTGGCTCGGAGACGGTGGTTCCTCGAAAATAGGGCCCCCCCGCCTATGAAGCCGCAACGCCCACCTAAGGTTTCGAGGCGGAGGGAGGAAAAGACTCGCATGGCGAGCCCAACCTCCCCCAATAAGTCCTCGAAGGCGACAGCACCTTCAGCGCTTTGTCTGGCCAACAGCGCCCGGGGTTCTGCCCCCGGGAAGCGTACGGCCATTCCCGTGAAAGTCTTCAGTTCAAAGAGGGCCCCCGCGTCTCCTCCAAGCTAGGCCTGGAGGGCATATTCCTTCAATGGAATTGCCGTGGACTCCGGGCCAACTGGGAGGAGCTGCGGAGGCTTGTCTCGACCCATTCCCCGTTAGCTATCGTTTTGCAGGAGAGCATGCTAGGCGCGTGCCCCCTGCCTGCCCGCCCTTCCGGGGTATAAGGTTCTTGCGCCCCCACCCCTGCGGGATGGCCGGGCTGTGGGATGCGCGTTTTACACCCGGCATGATGTCTCCGTTCTTCCTTTCTCTTTAGATACCTCCTTTCAGGCAGTGGCTGTGCAGCTGCACCTGGATAGGAGGTATACTCTGATTTCTGCGTACATTTCACCGTCAGCTGACTTCGACGCGGGGGACTTCCGCTGCGTCGTGGCACGGTTGCCGAGGCCTTATATCTTGCTTGGAGATCTGAACAGCAGGCATCCTCTCTGGGGAGATTACTCCATAAATCCCAGGGGACAAGTCCTTGCCGATCTGATTGAAGAGGTTGAGATGGGTGTCCTAAACGTGGATGAGTTTACGCATCACTGTCCGAGAACCGCTTCATTTTTTTGCCTCGACCTATCTTCGTGCTCTTCGGATGCACAGCCTGATTTGCATTGGGAGGTGGTAGATGACCTCTATGGTAGTCATCACTTTACCATTCTAATATCATTTTCAGGGCAACTGCCGCCTGAGAGACCATCTCTATCTCAGTCGAGGAGTTTAGGTCAGTAGATGAGGCCGTTGAGTTCTTCTCTGGCAAACTCATCACCGTGGGCCTGACTACTATTCCTAGGACGTCTGGCTGTTTTGCACGCCGACCACTCCCATGGTGGTCGGCCGAGTGTGAGACGGCCCTCAAACAGAAGCGTTATGCCTACATCCGCTATATACGCCGCCCGAACGATTTCACTGTCGCTGAATTTTGTCGGGCTAGGGCTAGGTTCCGGTATATTTCAAAGCACGCCCGCCACTCTTCTTGGCGGGCATACGTGTCTTCACTTAACGGGAAGACCCCTTTATCTGAGGTATGGAAGTGAGTCAAAAGGATTCGGGGCAAGTTCTGGCAGGACCCCCCTTCCGTTCTCTAGGAGAATGGGACCAAAATCTCGGACCCCTCGTCCGTGGCGGAATCCTTAGCGACCGCTTTTTCCGCATTCTATAGCCATGATGCTGCTCCGCCAGCATTCAATGCACTTCGTGATGTTGCGGAAGGCCGCCGGCTGGACTTTAACCCTAGAGGCGGAGAACCCTTCAAAGACAAGTTTACTGTGATAGTTGCGCTCCGCTCTCACTTCGTGCGCGGACACCACCCATGGTCCGGACGATGTCCCGTACGCCATGCTTCGACACCTGGGTGAGCGAGGCATGGCCTTTCTGTTAGATTTGTTCAACAGGATCTGGGTGGAAGGTCTTCTCCCAGACTCCTTGTGAATCGCTACTGTGCTCGCCTTTCGCAAGCCGAGGAGAGATCACTCTACTCCGACCGGTTTCCGCCCAATCTCTCTAACCTCTTGCGTGTGCAAGTTGATGGATAGATTGGTAAATGTTAGATTAGCCTATTTCCTGGACAGCGGAGTCTAACTGTCTTTTGCACAGTGCGGCTTCCGTAAGTTCCACTCCACGTCGGATGCTCTGCTCTGACTGGAAAATGCCGTCTGCGAGGCTCTCCTTCTTACACAGCACTACGCCACGGTGTTTTTTGATCTGGAGAAGGCCTATGATACCGCATGGCGATACGGTATCATGGAGAGTCTCCACACGATGGGGGCGAGGGGACGCCTCCCAATGTTTATATCTGAATTTTTGCGAGATCGTCGATTCCGCGTACGGGTGGGGGGAGCCCTCCCTGGCCCAAAAAGAGCAGGAAGAGGGTGTCCCGCAAGGAAGTGTCCTTAGCGTCACACTCTTTGCCCTGAACATCAACGGCATCCCCTCAGTGCTGCCAGAAGATGCTCTCGCTATGCTCTACGTGGACGACCTATCGATCTCTTTGGCGCGGCCCAGATGCCAACTCTGGAGCGTCGAGTCCAACAGGCATTGACTTGCGTCTCTTGCTATGCCGAAGCGCACAGGTTTCGGTTTTCTTTGGCCGAGACTAAGGTCGTGCACTTCTGCCGCTATCCACGGCTTCACCCCGACCCAGATTTGTTTCTTAATGGGACGCGTCTGGATGTGGTTAAGCCGCACCGTTTCCTTGGTCTTGTATACGACAAACGCCTCACCTGGGAGGTTCATATTCGCAGCCTTAGGGTCTCTTGTACCCGCGCCATGGACATTCTCCGTTCCGTGACGTTCAGCGCTTGGGGCGCTGATAGGGCTACTGCCTTACTTTTTAATCGATCCTTTGTTCGCTCGAAGCTATACTACGGATGCGAGTTTTATGCATCCGCATCCGAGCGTTTATTGCGGAAGTGGGTTTCGATCTACCGCACTGGCCTTCGCCTTGCGCCTGGTGCCTTCCGCACTTTTCCCATTGAGAGCCTGTTGGTCGATGCTGGGGAGATGCCACTCGCTCTGCGCCGCGTGCAGTGCATCACTCGTCTGTACGCGCGAGGTAGGTGCCTCCCTCAGTCGCCAACAGCTCTCACTGCATCCGCAGCTGATCTCGATGGTGCCTATACCGCCGAGAGACGCAAGTTCTACCCTGAGCCCTTTGGGTTTAGGGCCAGGAAACTCCTTTGAGAGGTAGATATAGCTCTCGGGCCGTTCCGCCCCTGGTTTTGCCCAGGACGCCACCCTGGAGGGTACCACATTTGGCTATTTGTCTCCACGCCTCTGCTCCCAAAGCTTGTACTGCGTCGGGAGTATTGCGTTTGACCTTTTTGGAGCACACATCGTGTCACGCTGGAACCGTACCAGTGTATACGGATGACTATAAGTCCCAAGAGGGGGTCGGCTTCCACGCCGTATTCCCTCTGTTTAAAGTCAGCGGAGCTCTACCAGGCGCTGCATCTGTCTTCACGGCCAAGCTGGTGGCAATACACCACCCGGTACCGGAGATTACGCGACGTGCCCGGTTCGGAGACCGGATTGTGATCTATAGCGACTCACAAAGCGCCATGAGTGCTCTCGGGGCATTGGAATCTCCGCATCCCCTGGTTCGCGAAATCCGTGACGCCACGGTTTTGGCGAGCCAGGCAGATGTCGAGATTATCTTCTGCTGGGTTCTTGGACATGTAGGAATTGCGGGGAATGAGCGCACTGATGAGGGTGCCAAAGAGTCCGCGAGGACTCTGCGACCGGACCAGCGTTTCGCTCCTTTTCAAACTGACTACATGGCAGGAATACGTGCAGCTCTTCGGACTGCTTGGCAAAGAAGATGGGAGACGGTCGAAGGGAACTTAAAGTTGCGTGCCATTGCACCATGACTGTTTCCATGGACCTATCCCCCAATGCCGCGGCGGCTTCAGGTTGCTTTCTGTCGTCTCCGAATCAGGCACACTCGTGTGACGCATCACTATTTGATGGAGCGCTCGCCTGCGCCCTATTGCGACGACTGCGTCGTCCCCCAGACTGTTCGGCACATTCTTGTCGAATGTCCGTGTCTGGGTGATCTTCGCGCACGACACCTGTCCTTGTACCGGGATGGGCGGGGTCGCTACCACCTGTCCCTTGTACTCGGGACGAGTGCGTGCACTTTGACTGGTGGACTTGTTGACTTTTGGGGGGAGGCCGGGCTTCTCCCCTTTATTTAAGGTTCTTTTGGTTGTTTTTCTGTTGTTGTTGTTTTGTAGGTTGCACTCTCCTGCACCGGGGTAAGGGGGAACTTCCCCTGCTTCCGGAGATTGCTTCCTGGTTGTTAAGTTTTTCGAATTTATATCATTGTTACGTTTTCATATTTTTATTTTAAAGTAGCCTTGTTCTAGGCTGTCGTGTTTCTGGGCAGTTGCCAGATGGGCTCTGTAAAAAAAAAATAAATCAACTGAGTTAGGCTGAGACAAACTTTAACCCTAAATGTGGCTTTTCCACAATCAGAAATAAGGCAAACATGAATTGAGTGAAATAATGGAAATCCTTGATAATCGAATGCATGCATAAGAAGTCTACTCGGTATCTGAATATGAGCATATCTGGTGTCAACGAGACATTGACTCTTAAACACTCGACAAATTGATCAAAACTATTGCTATACATGAAGAAAGTGATGTCCTTTAGTGTCTCCATCAATTTATATACAAGAATATTATTGAAAATCTCCTCACAAAATGTCCAGCAGCGAGACCACAACAATCTTTCATACAGAACTAAGGGGCGAAGAAGAGTGAGTCGTTTCTTTTCAACGCTCCACAACTCAATAGACGTCCGCCGCCAACAGGAAAAGCAGAGTATCAAGGCAACTAAATTGTAAATTACATTTTATTGGATGTACGAATAAATAATTTACCTATTATATTTTAGCATGAGCAACATCACAATGTTTTATATAATTGCAACAGTAACCTGCGTGTTGTAGGTAGGTAGGAACCATTCGTTCCTGGTTTCATGTACGAAATCCGACACAGGGGAGGGAAATGCACATAAAGATCAGAATGACAATCACTGATAAAGCTTGAAGCACCAAAGGCATCTCCTCGTAGTCTTTTTGACAACAACCAGCGATGTTGGAACTCAACGTGACACTCTCCTCCCGGGGGAGGGGGACCCGTTACACGCCAAGAGTTCCGGAAGAGAGTGGATATGTTTTGCCGTGTAGGCAGTTAAAAATGATAGCGGTGTTCTGAGTGGCAGCAAATTCATGACCCTGTTCTCTGGGATTTAGGCCGGGATTCAACCTTAGAAATCTAACGTATTATCAACTCGGCTACCGGCGGCTTCTGCATGTTAGATGTATTATATTTTCAAATTCATTCTCTAAAGTAAGGAGGCGTCTGACCACAAATTTGGCGTCATTTCTTAGATCTTTGATCTCTTAAATTAAAAGAATCCTATATAACAGGTGTGGGAAACTCCTCAAGGTCCACTAAATTTTAACTATAAATTAATTTTTAATCACCCACTAACGAAGTCAGAATATAGCATTAAGACCATTTATTTCGCTCTCATTATTACACATAAATCATAATTCAGCATTTACAATTTCAGAGTATTATTTATCATTATATGATTACTCAATGTCTCGTGTCAAATAAGCCTACTAAATCTGATCATGTACAAACTCTTTTTTTTTTTTAATTAGAGATTCATTCATTCTCGCCCGAAGATTTTATCTATTTTTAACTTTTCTATAGTAGTAAAAGGTTCACTCTTGTTGTATAGGAATACTTGATTCTCACAGTGAATGAATGGCCTTGAAAGTACGAAAGATATCAAAGTGGCAGGGATAGAATAATTGTTTCAACTTCAGAAGCAGTGAGCAGAAGGAAAGATCTAAAATCATCTTATAAAGGTAAATGAGAATTTATGACTATTTACTTAATTGTTTTCATTTCTTTTAAGAACTTGATTAATGGAAAGAAAGGAAACGTTATGAACAATCTTCCACTTAAACTTCCGCTTCTGTCGTCCGGTCCTGTAGTTACCTTTCGTCTCCTAAGGTGTTGTAAAATAAAACTAGACTCATAAGATAAAAGCATCATTAAAATTGCCGGTAAAAATGAAGCAAATCTACAACAGCAAAAAGACAAACAACAAAACAATGCGAAAGTAGGCCGATAATAAGAAAGGAAAATATAAAAGTAAAGATTTCGCTCAATTCCTTTAAACCTACATGTCTTTGAACGCATGATTTATGTAGCAATGAATCAAAGATCCGAAAATCCCTGTTGAATGGCGTTTATCTTTTGAGTTGGGCGCAGAGAATGAACTGAACTTACGGCTTCAGAGAGAAAGATTATTCAAGGGATTTTAGAGGAGAAAGGAGTTTAATTATATGGTTCTTATGGGCGAGGCAAAGGTGTGCGATTATCATTTGAATGAGGCTTCAGGAGGTTTCTAGCAGTAATACTCAGAGATTAACTATCTAATTGGGTTCACTTTATAATAGACAATTGGTAGACTATTTTAAATTGTTTTGGTGTTACAAAATGAAATTGTTGGGTTCATTATAATCTTTTTAAAGATACGAACGCGCAAAATATGTAGAGAAAAGTGATAATTGTCTCAATGATTTGACTGCTTAGGCTGAAGGACTCTGTACATGAAAATCCAGTAGAATATATTTGTACAATAAAATGCCAAAAGACATGGGATAGCAGTATGGTAAGTTAATGGTGGGAAGAGCCACCGTATCCTGACATCATGAAACTTCCCATACCTCTATCACTTGTGGTCTGCAATCTTGAGAGTCAGTGTGAACAACGGCACAGCTGCTCTTGCAAGACGGCGCGAATAGTGGTTATCGAACGTGGCATTATAGTGGGTACCAGACGGATGAGACATTCTATTTCTGAAACTGTGCGAGCATTCAACACCCTTAAATTGATGGTATTATGTGGGTATATAGAATACCTCATCGAAGGCATTGCCATCTAGTGTGGCTAGCTCTTTAGCCGACCGTAGAAGCTTAATGATCGTAACCCCTTTGCGTCTAGCTAGAATTGTCATGGTAACAGACACAGAACACTGACTGAAATCGAATCTCTCTAGTGAATGCAGGAGGTATTAGACAACAACCCACCAAGTGAATGCAACGTTCGATAATTTCATGGGCTGGATCAGAAGACCGAACAGAGTGCCTTGGTTAATACCACGACACCGGACAAAGAGCTACACCTCGGTTCGTGTGGTGTAGACCCCATAAGGCCATGGACTCTAATTGTCAACGATACACCGTGAAGGATCTGTCAGAGGCGCGGTGATTTGCCATCCTGGCCGCCATGCTGATGGGACTCAGCACCCCGTCCAAGCCCAGCTTAGACTCTTCTCCTTCTTTCAGACAGCCTGTATTTCTCCCCTACTTAGTCGCTTTTCATATAACCTCTCTCACAACTTTCTCTGGTTGGCCTCTAATTTCACAGGGTAAATGCTGACCTTCTTCTCAGCCAACCGTCACAGATCGGAGCTGAGGGGAGGGGGAACAATATTCCCTAACCCCTGAGCTCCGGTCCGGGATAGGTTTTTTTAACAACCTGCTTCATCCCCACCCATACCTTCCTCGCATCCCTTTTCCTTTCCTCTTCACACACTATCAATTTTACGCCGTGTCTAAGGTGGAGCCGCCATGCCGATGGACTGCCAGGCCACCAGGCGGGAGGGGTGGTCCTGAATGGCGGCACCTGGCTCTGCCTGGCCTGTACGCATCCCTTGCAGTGCTGGCTACTGCGAGGAGTAGCTCACTGATGAAAAAAAATAAAAATCTACCCTTAATTCCCCCTGTACCAACGACGGAGCCGCCCTCGGGCAGCTCCAGCAAAAGAATGAAGTTAGCCCCCCAGTGCTTGCGCAGGGGACCCTCCATATTCATCTAACCGGAGTGGAGGCTTACTCCTCTACTACGACTACGGGTGTAGGGGACTCCCCCACACCTCATTCTCTAGAGATGCTTTCGGGCACCTCCTTATTTCCAGCGGCAGTCCTCTCTGTTCTTTCCAAGGGGACTGCCAAGAAAGCCAGCAGGCAGCCCATTGCCGACCGCCCCTCATTAAAGCGGCTAGGTAAGGCAAACCACCTTAGGGGGGAGAGGGAAGCCAGGCCCCTTCGGTCGCTCCCCTCAAAAGACCTGCTGGCAAGAATACTCAACCTTGCTGGGGTTAAGGCCCTTGCCTTCACACACCTGACTGGTGACGCTGCCAACGCGACCTGCGATGTCCTAGGAGAGGATAGCCAACTGGAGGCCCTCCTGAGATAGACATGGTCGTTATAGCAACCCAGCCTCAGACGGTAGGGCTTTCCATGGAGGCGAATCCGGGCTCGGCGCCAAGCACCGAACCCGAATCCACCCCTATGCAAAGTCCTCCTCAAACAGCTAGGGTTTCCGAGGCAGTACAAGGAGGGAAGGGATCTCCTCCGACCAGTGCCCCCACGACTGCCAGGACCTTCTCCATTTCGGAGAAGGACCTGGCTAAGGCCGATCCATCTGGCCTAGCGGCTCCTTCCGGCGGAGGTGAGAAGCGGGTTCATTCCCCGCCCTCCTCTCCAAAAAAGAAAAAGAACAAGAAAAAGACAAAGAAGACTTGGGGCTCCTCTCCATCTGCGGGGGCTGCGGGGACGGATGGGTCTGCTGCCACTTTGGTAAGCGACCAAGCCAAGATCAGTACATCCAACCCCTCTGCCCCCCCCGGGTGAGGAGCGCTTGATTATGACCAAGACCCAAAGTGCACAAAGCGGAGCCCCAATAACATCAGGGCCCCTCATTCAAAGGTTACCTAGCGTTTTCGAGCCCGCTGGCTTCAGACGCTTCCTTGTCATTCGCTTCTAATGGCACCATGTTGTCCAAGGGTTACATGATCCATCAGAGGAGAGGATTAGCTAGTGCAATTGGTAGAGAGCCAAAGGTGACCCGTTTCTCGAAAGGGAGCCATATGGCGAATGCGGCCAATTCCGGCGAGGCGGCCAAGATAAGTGCTCTTCAGACACTTTATGGCACCCCGGTGAGTGTGACGCCGCACTCTACCATGAACTTTGTGAAAGGAGTAGTTTATGCGACGGAACTCGTCGACTACTCCATAGAGGACATCACCTTAGAGCTGGCCGACCATGGGGCGGTCAAGGTTGAACGTGTGATGAGAAAACAGGGAGGGGCCTCGAGACCCACCCCTACACCCTTCGTCACGTTCGACTGTGACAAGCTCCCCGAGTCGGTGCGTGCCGGTTGGTACCGCTACCGCGTGAAGGCATTCGTGCCACTGCCGCGGCGGGGCTATTACTGTCACCGCTTCGGCCATACGAATCATTCTTCTAGACGGGCAAAGTCTGGGTCACCCGAAGTCTGTGTAAATTGCTCCAAGGCCGCACACTATAAGTCTAAATCATGTGTGGCCAAGTGTGTCAATTGCGGAGAGCCACACCCTGCTTCTTCGAAGCAATGTGGTGCTTACCTCCTTTAAAAAGAAATCCTGGCCGTTCAGGCCAAGGATCGACTCTCATTCCGCGAGGCTAAGGACTTGGTCCTGTTGCGCCCGGCTTTGCCTAGGACGTCATATGCCTCAATAGTTAGAAAGGCACCCTCTGCTCCTGGCCCATCCAGGCCAACGAGCACCATTGTTTCCACGCCCATTTGGAGCTTTTCTGCCCCGTAAGGGGCGCGGCGATTTGCCATCCTGGCCGCCGTGCTGACGGGATCCAGCACTCCGTCCGGCCCCAGCTTAGCCTCTCTTCCTTCCTTCAGATAGCCCGATTTCTCCCCTACCTCGTCGCTTTTCATACAACCTCTCCCACAACTTTCTCTGGTCAGCCTCTAATTTCACAGGGTAGAATGCTGACCTTCTTCTCAAGCCAACCATCCCGGATCGGGGCTGGGGGGGGAGGGGACATTGTTCCCTAACCCCTGAGCTCCGGTTCGGGATGGGGGTTTTTTAACAACCTGCTTCATCCCCACCCACATCTTCCTCACATCCCTTTTCCTCTCCTCTTCACAACCTATATTTTTTACGCCGTGTCCAAGGTGGAGCCGCTATGCCGAAGGACTGCCAGGCCACCAGGCGGGAGGGGTGGTCCCGAATGGCGGCGCCTGGCTCTGCCGGGCTTGTAAGCACCTCTCGCAGTGCGGGCAACTGCGAGAGGTGATGAGCTATTGCGTCCCGTAATCAAAAGAGGGTCACCATGCCCATGAATGAAAAAAAACAACAAAAAACCCAACCCCCAACTTCCCCAAGAAAATCAACGGAGCCGTCCTCGGGCAGCTCCACCGAGAAAATGGAGGTCCCCCCCCTTGTGCTTGTGCAAGGGACCCTCCATAATTCTTTAACCGGAGAGGAGGCTTACTCCTCTCCTACGCCTACGGGTGTAGGGGACTCCCCCTCACCCCCTTCTCTGGAGGTGCTTTCGGGCACCTCCCTATCTCCAGCGGCAGTCCCTCCTTTGCTTTCTAAGGGGACTGCCAAGAAAGCCAGCAGGCAGCCCATTGCCGACCGCCCCTCGTGCAAGCGGCTCGGTAGGGCAAACCCCCTTAGGGGGGAGAGGGAAGCCAGGCCCCTTCGGTCGCTTCCCTCAAAAGACCTGCTGGCAAGAATTTTAAACCTTGCTGGGGTCAAGGCCTGTGCCTCCCCACACCACCTGACTAGTGACAATACTGCCAAGGGGACCTGCAATGTCCTGGGAGGGGATGGCCAACTGGAGGCCCCTCCTGTGATAGACATGGTCCTTGAGGAGACCCAGCCTCAGACGGTAGGGCCTTCCATGGGGGGGAGTTCGGGCTCGGCGCCAAGCACCGAACCCGAATCCGCCCCTATGCAAGGTCCTCCTCAAATGGCTGAGGGCTCCGAGGCAGTAAAAGGAGGGGAGGGATCTCCTCCGACAGGTGCCCCTACGACAACCAGGACCTTCTCCATTTCGGAGAGGGACCTGGCTGAGGCTGGTCCATCTGGCCTGGGGACTTCTGCCGGCGGAGGTGAAAAGCGGGTTCATTCCCCGCCCTCCTCTCCGAAAAAGAAAAAGAAAAAGACTAAAAAGACAAAAAAGACTCGGGGCTCCTCTCCATCCGCGGGGGCTGCGGGGACGGATGGGTCTGCTGCCACTCTGGCAAGCGACCAAGCCAAGATCGGCACATCCGCCCCCTCTGCCCCCCCGGTTGCGGAGCCCCTGACAAAGAAGACTAATACCAAGAGTGCACAGGGCGGAGCCTCGATGACATCGGGGCCCCTCATTCAGAGGTTACCTGGCGTTTTCGAGCCCGCTGGCTTCAAACGCTTCCTCGTTATTCGCTCCACTGATGGCACCATGTTGTCCAAGGGCAACATGATCCATCAGAGGAGAGGATTAGCTAGTGCAATTGGTAGAGAGCCGAAGGTAACCCGTTTCTCGGACGGGAGCCTTCTGGCGAATGCGGCGAATCCCGCCGAGGCGGCCAAGATTAGTGCTCTTCGGACACTTCATGGCACCCCGGTGAGTGTGACGCCGCACTCTACCATGAACTTTGTGAAAGGAGTAGTTTATGCGAGGGAACTCGTTGGCTACTCCATTGAGGACATCACCTTAGAGCTGGCCGACCATGGGGCGGTCAAGGTCGAACGTGTGATGAGAAAACAGGGAGGGGCCTCGAGACCCACCCCTACACTCTTCGTCACGTTCGACTGTGACAAGCTTCCTGAGTCGGTGCGTGCCGGTTGGTACCGCTACCGCGTGAAGGCATTCGTGCCACTGCCGCGGCGGTGCTATTACTGTCACCGCTTCGGCCATACGAATCGCTCATGTAGACGTGCAAAGTCGGGGTCACCCGAAGTCTGTGTAAATTGCTCCAAGGTCGCACACGATAAGTCCAAATCGTGTGTGGCCAAGTGTGTCAATTGCGGAGAGCCGCACCCTGCTTCTTCGAAGCAATGTGGTGCATATCTCCTTGAGAAAGAAATCCTGGCCGTTCAGGCCCAGGATCGACTCTCATTCCGCGAGGCAAAGGACTTGGTCCTAGCGCGCCCGGCTCTGCCTGGGACGTCATATGCCTCAATAGTTAGGAAGGCACCCTCTGCTCCTGGCCCATCCAGGCCAACGAGCACGGTTGTTTCCGCGCCCATTCGGAGCCCTTCTGCGGGCTCTACCCAACCCGGGCGCTCCCCTGGTAAAGCTGGCGGCAAAAAGGGTTCATACCCTGCCCCGGCTAAAACCAGGGCTCCCCCCTCCTCCCCCAGCGTGACCGTTTCCCGTAAGGCGAAACGGCCACGCGCCTCCACCGAGTCGTTAGACTCACAGGAGGCAACACCCCTGAAAATGGTCGCTAGGCCATCTTCCGGGGTTCCTAAAGCTGTCCCCCGAAAGGAGGACAGCAACAAAGGAGCTTCGGCTCCTTCGCCCACGCCCCGAGGTGGAGTGAGTTGCTCGGAGACGGTGGTTCCTCGAAAAGAGGGCCCCCCGCCTCCGAAGCCGCAACGCTCGCCTAAGGTTTCGAGGCGGAGGGAGGAAAAGACTCGCATGGCGAGCCCAACCTCCCCCAATAAGTCCTCGAAGGCGACAGCGCCTTCAGCGCTTTGTCCGACCAACAGCGCTCGGGGTTCTGCCCCCGGGAAGCGTACGGCCATTCCCGTGAGGGTCTTCAATTCGAGGAGGGCCCCCGCTTCTCCTCCGAGCTAGGCCTGGAGGGCATATTCCTTCAATGGAATTGCCGTGGACTCCGGGCCAACTGGGAGGAGCTGCGGAGGCTCGTCTCGTCCCGTTCCCCGTTAGCTATTTTTTTGCAGGAGACCATGCTAGGTGCGTGCCCCCTCCCTGCCCTCCCGGGGTATAAGGGTCTTGCGACCCCACCACCGCGGGATGGCCGGGCTGGGGGATGCGCAGTTTACACCCGGCATGATGTCTCCGTTCTTCCTTTCTCTTTAGATACCTCCCTTCAGGCAGTGGCTGTGCAGCTGCACCTGGATAGGAGGTATACTATCATTTCTGCGTACATTCCACCGTCAGCTGACTTCGACGCGGGGGACTTCCGCCGCGTCGTGGCACGGTTGCCGAGGCCCTATCTCTTGCTTGGAGATCTGAACGGCAGGCATCATCTCTGGGGAGATTACTCCATAAATCCCAGGGGACAAGTCCTTGCCGATCTGATCGAAGAGCTTGAGATGGGTGTCCTAAACGTGGATGAGTTTACGCATCACTGTCCGAGAACCGCTTCATTTTCTTGCCTTGACCTATCTTTGTGCTCTTCGGATGCACAGCCTGATTTTGATTGGGGGGTGGTCGATGACCTTCATGGTAGTGATCACTTTCCCATTCAAATATCATTTTCAGGGCAACTGCCGCCTGAGAGACCACTTCGGTGGTGCTTGGCGCGGGCGCGGTGGCCTGCATTTCAGGAAATGACTGAATTCTCTATCTCAGTCGAGGAGTTTAGGTCGGTAGATGAGGCCGTTGAGTTCTTCTCCGGCAACCTCATCGCCGTGGGCCTGACTACTATTCCTAGGACGTCTGGCCGTTTTGCACGCCGACCACTCCCATGGTGGTCGGCCGAGTGTGAGACGGCCCTCAAACAGAAGCGTTATGCCTACATGCGCTATAAGCGCCGCCCGAACGATTTCACTGTCGCTGAATTTCGTCGGGCTAGGGCTAGGTTCCGGTATATTTCGAAGCACGCCCGCCGCTCTTCTTGGCGGGCATACGTGTCTTCACTTAACGGGAAGACCCCTTTAGCTGAGGTGTGGAAGCGAGTCAAAAGGATTCGGGGCAAGTTCTCGCAGGACCCCCCTCCCGTTCTCCAGGAGAATGGGACCGCAATCTCAGACCCCGCGTCCGTGGCGGAATCCTTAGCGACCGCTTTTTCCGCATTCTCTAGCCGTGATGCTGCTCCGCCAGCATTCAATGCACGTCGTGATGTCGCGGAAGGCCGCCGGCTGGACTTTACCTCCAGTGGCGGAGAACCCTTCAACGACAAGTTTACTGTGAGTGAGTTGCGTTCCGCTCTCGCTTCGTGCGCGGACACCGCCCATGGTCCGGACGATGTCCCGTACGCCATGCTTCGACACCTGAGTGAGCGAGGCATGGCCTTTCTGTTAGATCTGTTCAACAGGATCTGGGTGGAAGGTCTTCTCCCAGACTCCTGGCGAATCGCTACTGTGCTCGCCTTTCGCAAACCGGGGAGAGATCACTCTACTCCGACCGGTTTCCGCCCTATCTCTCTAACCTCTTGCGTGTGCAAGTTGATGGAGAAATTGGTAAACGTTAGATTAGCTTTTTTCCTGGACAGCGGAGGCCATCTGTCTTCCGCACAGTGCGGCTTCCGCAAGTTCCACTCCACGTCGGATGCTCTGCTCCGACTGGAAAATGCCGTCTGCGAGGCTTTCCTTCGTAGACAGCACTACGCCACGGTGTTTTTCGATCTGGAGAAGGCCTATGATACCGCATGGCGATACGGTATCATGGAGACTCTCTACACGATGGGGGCGAGGGGACGCCTCCCAATGTTTATATCTGAATTTTTGCGAGATCGTCGATTCCGCGTACGGGTGGGGGGAGCTCTCTCCGGCCCAAAGGAGCAGGAAGAGGGTGTCCCGCAGGGAAGTGTCCTCAGTGTCACACTCTTCGCCCTGAGCATCAACGGCATCACCTCGGTGCTGCCCGAAGATGTTCTCGCTACGCTCTACGTGGACGACCTTTCGATCTCTTTTGGCGCGGCCCAGATGCCAACTCTGGAGCGTCGACTCCAACAGGCATTGAACCGCGTCTCTCGCTATGCCGAAGCGCACAGGTTTCGTATTTCTTTGGCCAAGCCCAAGGTGGTGCACTTCTGCCGCCATCCACGGCTTCCCTCCGACCCAGATTTGTTTCTTAATGGGCTGCGCCTGGATGTGGTTGAGTCGCACCGTTTCCTTGGTCTTGTATTCGACCGACGCCTCACCTGGGAGGCTCATATTCGCAGCCTTAGGGTCTCTTGTACCCGCGCCATGGACATTCTCCGTTCCGTGACGTTCAGCGCTTGGGGCGCTGATAGGGCTACTGCTTTACTTTTTTATCGATCCTTTGTTCGCTCGAAGCTCGACTACGGATGCGAGTTTTATGCATCCGCAGCCGAGCGTTTATTGCGGAAGGTGGATTCGATCCACCACACCGGCCTTCGCCTTGCGACCGGTGCCTTCCGCACTTCCCCCATTGAGAGCCTGTTGGTCGATGCTGGGGAGATGCCACTCGCTCTGCGCCGCGTGCAGTGCATCACTCGCCTGTACGCGCGAGCCCGGCGCCTCCCTCAGTCGCCAACAGCTCTCACTGCATCCGCAGCTGATCTCGATGGTGCCTATGCCGCCGAGAGACGCCAGTCATACCCTAAGCCCTTTGGGTTTAGGGCCAGGAAACTCCTTCGAGAGCTAGATATAGCTCTCGGGCCGGTGGCGCCCCTGGTTCTGCCCAGGACGCCACCCTGGAGGGTACCACATTTGGCTATTTGTCGCCACGCCTCTGCTCCCAAAGCTTGTACTGCGCCGGGAGTATTGCGTTCGACCTTTTTGGAGCACACATCGTGTCACGCTGGAACCGTGCCAGTGTATACGGATGGCTCCAAGTCCCAAGAGGGGGTCGGCTTCCACGCCGTATCCCCTCTGTTTGAAGTCAGCGGGGCTCTACCAGGCGCTGCGTCTGTCTTCACGGCCGAGCTGGTGGCAATACACCACTCGGTACGGGAGATTACGCGACGTGCCCGGTTCGGAGACCGGATTGTGATCTATAGCGACTCACAAAGCGCCCTGGGTGCTCTCGGGGCATTGGAATCTCCGCATCCCCTGGTTCGCGATATCCGTGACGCCACGGTTTTGGCGAGCCGGGCAGATGTCGAGATTATCTTCTGCTGGGTTCCTGGACATGTGGGAATTGCGGGGAATGAGCGCGCCAAAGAGTCCGCGAGGACTCTGCGACCGGACCAGCGTTTCGCTCTTCCTCACACCGACTACATGGCAGGAATACGGGCAGCTCTTCGGACTGCTTGGCAAAGAAGATGGGAGACGGTCGAAGGGAACTTAAAGTTGCGTGCCATTGCGCCGCGACTGTTCCCATGGACCTATCCCCCAATGCCGCGGCGGCCTCAGGTTGCTTTCTGTCGTCTCCGAATCGGACACACTCGTGTGACGCATCGCTATCTGGTGGAGCGCTCGCCTGCGCCCTATTGCAACGACTGCGTCGTCCCCCAGACTGTTCGGCACATTCTTGTCGAATGTCCCAGTCTGGGTGATCTTCGCGCACGACACCTGTCCCGGTACCGGGATGGGCGGGGTCGCTACCGCCTGTCCCTTGTACTCGGGACGAGTGCGTGCACTTTGACTGGTGGACTTGCTAACTTTTTGGGGGAGGCCGGCCTTCTCCCTTTTTTTTAACCAGGCTTAATTTTTGTTGTTGTTGTTTTTGTTGTTGTTGTTGTTTTTGTTATTGTTTTGTTATTGTTATTTCTTTTTTGTTGTTCCCTGTTCCATTTTTTGAAGTAGCCTAGAACTAGGCTGTTTGTTTACGGCGACTTATGCCTAAGTCGGCAGTCGCCAGATAGCCCCTTAAATAAAAAAAAAAATAAAAAAAAAATGGAGCTTTTCTGCGGGCTCTTCTCAACCCGGGCGCTCCCCTAGTAAAGCTGGCAGCAAAAAGGGTTCATACCCAGGCATCTGCTAAAACCAGGGCTCCCATCTCTTCCCCCAGCGTGACCGTTTCCCGTTAGGCGAAAGGGCCAGGCGCCTCCACCGAGTCGTTAGACTCACAGCAAGCAAAACCCCTGAAGTTGGTCGCTAGGCCATCTTCCGGGGTTCCTAAAGCGTTTTCCCGAAAGGAGGACAGCAACAAAGGAGCTTCAGCTCCTTTGCCCACGCCTAGAGGCGGAGCAAGTGGCTCGGAGATGGTGGTTCCTCGAAAAGAGGGCCCCCTGCCTCCAAAGCCGCAACACCCGCCTAAGGTTTCGAGGCGGAGGGAGGGAAAGACTCGCATGGTGAGCCTAACCTTCCCCAAAAAGTTCTTGAAGGCGAAAGCGCATTCAGAGCTTTGTCCGACCTACAGCGTCCGGGGTTCTGCCTCTGAGAAGCGTACGGCTATTCCCGTGAGGGTCTTCTGTTCGAGGAGGGCCCCCGCATCTCCTCCAAGCAAGGTCTGGAGTGTATATTTTTTCAATGGAATTGTCGTGGACTCCGGGCCAACTGGGAGGAGCTGCGGAGGCTCATCTCGTCCCGTTCTTCGTTTGCTATCTTTTTGCAAGAGAACATGCTAGGTGCGTGCCTCCTGCTTTTCCTCCTGGGGTATAAGGGTCTTGCCACCCCACCACCACGAAATGGCCAGGCTGGGGGATGCGCGGTTTACACCCAGCATGATGTCCCCGTTCTTTCCTTTCTATTTAGATACCTCCTTTCAGGCAGTGGCTGTACAGCTGCACCTGAATAGGAGGTATACTATCATTTCTGCGTACATTCCACCGTCAGCTGACTTCGACGCGGGGGACTTCCACTGCGTCGTGGGCACGGTTGCCGAGGCCCTTTCTCTTGCTTGGAGATCTAAACGGCAGGCATCCTCTCTGGGAAGATTACTCAATAAATCGCAGGGGACAGGTCCTTGCCACTCTGATCGAAGAGCTTGAGATGGGTGTCCTAACCGTGGATGAGTTTACGCATCACTGTTCGAGAATCGCTTTATTTTCTTGCCTTGATCTATCTTTGTGCTCTTCGGATGCACAGCCTGATTTTGATTGGGGGGTTGTCGATGACCTCCATGGTAGTGATCACTTCCCCATTCAAATATCATTTTCAGGGCGACTGCCGCATGAGAGCCCACCTCGGTGGTGCTTGGCGTGGGCACGGTGGCCTGCATTTCAGGAAATGACTGAATTCTCTATCTCAGTCGAGGAGTTTAGGTCGGTAGATGAGGCCGTTGAGTTCTTCTCCGGCAACCTCATCGCCGTGGGTCTGACTGCTATTCCTAGGACGTCTGGCCGTTTTGCAGGCCGAGTGTGAGACGGCCCTCAAACAGAAGCGTTATGCCTACATGCGCTATAAGCGCCGCCCGAACGATTTCACTGTCGCTGAATTTCGTCGTGCTAGGGCTAGGTTCCAGAATATTTCGAAGCACGCCCGCCGCTCTTCTTGGCGAGCATACATGTCTTCACTTAGCGGGAAGACCCATTTAGCAGAGGTGTGGAAGCGAGTCAAAAAGATTCGGGGCAAGTTCTCGCAAGACCCCCCTCCCGTTTTCCAGGAGAATGGGACCGAAATCTCGGACCCCGCGTCCGTGGCGGAATCTTTAGCGACCGCCTTTTCCGCATTCTCCAGCCGTGATGCTGCTCCGCCAGCATTTAATGCACGTCGTGATGTCGCGGAAGGCCGCCGGCTGCACTTTACCTCCAGAGGCTTCGTGCGCGGACACCGCCCATGGTCCGGACGATGTCCCGTACGCCATGCTTTGACACCTGGGTGAGCGATGCATGGCCTTTCTCTTAGATTTGTTCAACAGGATCTGGGTGGAAGGTCTTCTCCCAGACTTCTGGCGAATCACTACTGTGCTCACCTTGCACAAACAGGGAAGAGATCACTCTATTCCGACTGGTTTCCACCCGATCTCTCTAACCTCTTGCGTGTGCAAGTTGATGGAGAAATTGGTAACTGTTAGATTAGCCTTTTTCCTGGACAGCGGAGGACATCTGTTTTCTGCACAGTGCGGCTTCCGCAAGTTCCACTCCACGTCGGATGCTCTGCTCCGAATCGAAAATGCCGTCTGAGAGGTTTTCCTTCGTAAACAGCACTATGCCACGGAGTTTTTCGATCTGGAGAAGGCTTATGATACTGCATGACGATACGGTATCATGGAGACTCTCCACACGATGGGGGCGAGGGACCGCCTCCCAATGTTTATATCTAAATTTTTGCGAGATCTTCGATTCCGCGTACGGAGTGCCCTCTCCTGCCCAAAGGAGCAAGCAGAGGGTGTCCCGCAGGGAAGTGTCCTCGGTGTCAGACTCTTTGCCCTAAGCATCAATGGCATCACCTCAGTGCTGCTGAAAGATGTTCTCGCTACGCTCGACGTGGACGACCTTTCGATCTCTTTTGGCGCGGCCCAGATGCCAACTCTGGAGCGTCGACTCCAACAGGCATTGAACCGCATCTCTCGCTATGCCGAAGCGCACAGGTTTCGGTTTTCTTTGGCCGAGACTAAGGTGGTGCACTTCTGCCGCCATCCACGGCTTCACCCCGACCCAGATTTTTTTTTTAATGGGATGCGCCTGGATTTGGTGGAATCTCACCATTTCCTTGGTCGTGTATTCGCCTGATGCCTCACCTGGGAGGCTCATATTCGCAGCCTTAGGGTCTCTTGTACCCGCGCCATGGACATTCTCCGTTTCGTGACATTCAGAGCTTGGGGCGCTGATAGGGCTACTGCTTTACTTTTTTATCGATCCTTTGGTCGTTCGAAGCTCGACTACTGATTCGAGTTTTATGCATCCGCAGCCGAGCGTTTATGCAGAAGGTAAATTCGATCGACCACACCGGCCTTCGCCTTGCGACTGGTGACTTCCGCACTTCCCCCATTGAGAGCCTGTTGGTCGATGCTGGGGAGATGCCACTCACTCTGCGCAGCGTGCAGTGCATCACTCACGTGAGCCCGGTGCCTACCTCAGTCGCCAACAGCTCTCACTGCATCCGCAGCTTATCTCGATGGTGCCTATGCCACTGAGAGACGCCAGTCATACCCTAAGCCCTTTTGGTTTAGGGCCAAGAAACTCCCTCGCCAGCTAGATATAGCTTTCGGGCCGGTGGCGCCCCTAGTTCTGTTCAGGACGCCACCCTGGAGGGTACCACATTTGTCTATTTGTCGTCACGCCTCTACTCCCAAAGCTTATACGGCGCCGGGAGTATTGCGTTCGACCTTTTTGGAGCACACCTCGTGTCACGCTGGAACGGTGCCAGTGTATACGGATGGCTTTAAGCCCCAAGAGGGGGTCGGCTTTCACGCCATGTCCCCTCTTTTTGAAGTCAGCGGGGCTCTGCTAGGCACTGCGTCTGTCTTCACGGCAGAACTAGTTGCAATACCCCACTCGGTACGGGAGATTACGTAACGATCCCGGTTCGGAGACCGGATTGTGATCTATAGCGACTCACAAAGCACCCTGAGCACTCTCGGGGCATTGGAATCTCCGCATCCCCTGGTTCGCAATTTTCGTGACGCCACGGTTTTGGCGAGCCGGGCAGATGTTTAGATTATCTTCTTCTGCGTTCCTGGACATATAGAAATTGCGGAGAATGAGCGCGCTGATGAAGGCACCAAAGCATCCACGAAGACTCTGTGACCGGACCAGCGTTTGGCTCTTCCTCACACCGACTACATGGCAGGAATACGGGCAGCTCTTCGGACTGCTTGGCAAAGATTTTGGGAGACGGTCGAAGGGAACTTATAGTTGCGTGCTATTGCGCCACGACTGTTCCCATGGACCTATTTCCTAATTCCGCGACGGCTTCAGGGCGCTTTCTTTCCTCTCCGAATCGGACAAACTCGTGTGACGCATCGCTATTTGATGGAGCGCTCGCCTGCGCCCTATTGCAACCACTGCGTCGCTCCCCAGACTGTTCGGCACATTCTTGTCGAATGTCCCAGTCTGGATGATCTTCGCGCACGTTACCTGTCTCCGTGCCGGGATTTGCGGGGTCGCTACCGCCTGTTCCTTTTACTCTAGACGAGTGCGTGCACACTGACTGGTGGACCTGTTTTCTTTTGGGGGGCAGGCCAGCCTTCTCCCTATTATTTAACAAGGTTCTTTGTTTTTGTTTTTGTTTTTTTCTCTTATAGGTCGCACGCTCCTGCGCCGGGGGGACCTCTCCCCGACGCATGAGCTTGCTTACTACTCGTTTCCTTTTCCCTTTTTTTAATTTTTGGTGTTGTGTTTAGGTTATTTTTTGTGTGTGTTATTGAATTCGATTCCAAAGTAGCCTAGTACTAGCAAGTTTTTAATACAGCGACTAATGCACACGTAGGCAGTCGCCAGATGATCTCTTTAAAAAAAATACTGATATGAATTCACTGGAAAACCTTTGCCTGACCTAAAAGAGGCCGTAAGTCGCCGTAACCCATCCTCCTATATGCAACTGAAGGCTGTCATTCCCGAGGAATGGCCTGCATTACACCTCTCAGGTGTCGCACCCTCGATGACAACATACCTCGAAGAATAAATGTTCTCATCACTGTCAAGGGACTCCTTTTTTTCACAGAGCTTCATATGCTTATCTCTTATATGTTGCTGATGTTAGATGTTTGCTAAGTTTGTATTTTGTTAATTATTTTTGATTGTTTTGGGCTTATATAACTTCTTATTATTTATCATTATTTTGTTGTTATATTCATACTGACATGAAATAAAAACTTTAATACCCTGCATTTTCTAATTTCCTAAAATTCCGAGTTGTCCGAAAACTTTTGCCCGCGGCTGTAGATAAAGCCATATTCGTACGTAAACTTTGTCCTTCAAAAGGTTTAGGTGACAACCAAAACAATTTTATGGACCTTTCTTATATTCATAAAGCATGATATGCCTAAACTATGTTTCACTGCCCCATGAATAACGAAGGGGTTTAGCAAAATGTAGCTTAAAAAAGACTGAGACATTGTTAGCTTTAAAAATATTATAAGCCTAATTTCAGCTTAAGAAATGCCTAGGCATTACATAACATTACATAACTCAACGAATGACAAAACCGCAAGGGCCTATCAGAGGTCATCCGAGTCTAAATCCGCTCTATAAACTGCATTCACAAGGTTACGTCAAAAACACTGCTCATAAAAGCATTGCCTTCATGGTTGGTCGAAAGCCAAATCACGCAGCTACATACTATACATAACAACTCTATTTCCCTTTTTTCCTCCAATATCCGCACCCACAGGAACGCGTTCAGAACATTCAAGTTGATAACAATTAAACAACCCTTAACAAATATTTTTGGTAAGTCTTCTAAAACTGACATTAATTTCTTGAAAACACAATATTTTACGAAGGCACCAAAAAATAGTTTAAAAAGGGGTCAATTTCGGAAGTCGTTCGATACATTAGCCATCTTGACCGATATGAACCTGGAAGTTGAGACAATCGGCAAAACCTAAGTGAATTAAATTCAAAGATTTTCGTTTTTATTCGTTGGAAAATATGTAATACAATTATTAAAGAAGAAAGGGAAAGGTAAAACTCACAAATGGATCAATACAGAGAGAATATAACATAACAACAAGTGAGATTAATAGAAATTTTGGCATCTAAAACGCGATCTAAAAATGATTTTCAAGCCTCAGAAATATGGTTAGTTAAACAAAAACAAAAGCCATTAAAATGAGGACATTTAAGTTGAAAGCAATGACCATTGAGATGAAGAGTGAATATTAATAGAATTAATTAAGAACATCTAAAAAAACGCCTTATATTAGAAAACGAGAATAAAAAAGATGTTGGAGCGGATTTGGTGTTTTTCTTTAGTGTTCATTTGAACAGAGAAAATCGAAAAAGTATAATAAAATACACAAACTTCCCATATATCGAAAAAAATCTCACTCAATATTAAGAATAGGATTTGGACTGTATTAAAAGCAATATACCTAAATTAACAAATAAATGTGATTCAATTTCAGGTCAATAGTGATAAACAAAACTTTTGAAACTTATTGCCCAGAGAATTAGGCTGAAAAGGTTGGAATATGCAAACAGATTTGATTGTAGATGAAAAAAATAAGTTGACTTTAATGGGAAATGGTAGGCTTAACTGACCGTGTTCCTTACAAACTGGAATTACGGTTCACAATTTCTCTCATTCGAAGTTTAAAGCTGACGTGTTCTCGAAATATTAATACGAAGAAATGGGTTCAAACTGAATTATACTGTCAACATTTTTGATCTTTTATAAATGGTTCACTTAAGTCCTAATTTATACGGGAGAATTTTTCGTTTATGCAAAAGATTTAATAGAAGTAAACATAAATTGGAGACTTACATAGACGAGTATTTTTGTTCAATGTTTTTCGAATTTAGTTACATTAAAAATATGGAGGAATAAGAATGTCTACTTAGAAACACACTTTTTCAGCAGGCTAAGTGATTTCAACATGCTTTCATATTAAGAACGAACTAGCGCTATTGTCAAATTCTCTCTTTCCATTAACAAGTATGATAAAAATAATGATCTCCCAACAAAGTATTGCATAATGATGTCACTATCGGTCAGAGATCTAATCCTTGTGATTACATAAATACGTAAAAACTGTTTCTGGACTAATCGGGAGCGCTCTCTATTATTTTCCTACACACAAACAGAGAAAATTGGCGAGAATCACTACGCAATTATAAACTAAATTTACACTACCCATACCGTGCCCGATGGGTCTCGTAAAAGGCGACTAAACCCCTCCTATTTTCTTGGATGTAGGGGACAGGAAGATACCCATACCACCACCTCTGGTGTCGTAAAAGGCCACTAAACCCGGATAGTGGGCCGCTGGCCTGGGAAGCGCACCCCCGCAATATCGGAAATGGGCGGGGCCATCGCGGACCCCTTCCTGCCAGGCTGGTCACTCTGCGTGACTGTATGAATCGAGTGTGTGTATGTAATGCGAGGTGCATAAGTGATGTGGGAAAGAGGGGAGTGGTAGCCAATGTCTTGTTATATGTGAGCCAGGCATGAAATAGGAAGGAAGTGTTGGTGTGGGATGGAGTAAATGGAGTAAACGGAGTGCGATCAAGTGTAGATCAGGGGGGTAGTAGTAAAGAGTGTTTGGAAGTGCTTCTGGGTGATGAGGGGCATGATGGATATGAATGTGTGAGCTCGAGAATTACGTGGGTGAAGTTGAGATTTGCATGGGTGAAAAATAAGTAAGGAATTGTACTAGCCAGTAAAAAAATTGTGTGGGTGTACCTAAAACTGGGAAGAGTATGCAAAGTACTGAATGGTGGAATGCCATTATGAGGCTTGTAGTAGAAAACAAAAATCAAGTATATATGCAAATTCTTAATAGTGCATGTTAAAATGAGACGGTGATTTGGTTGAATGCATGAGATGATATGAAAGAAAAAGTGAAACAAATGAGTAAACAGAGTACAAAAGCAGCAAATGAAGTATTTAGAGAAAAGATAAATGAGAATATCGATGGAAACAGGAAGCTATTCTGGAGGAAGTGAGAAAGGTGAGGAACAAAGAGAAGAAGCGCTGTGTGAACCACGAGGACAACAATTGCAGGGTACTTGTGAGCAATGAGCCGAGATCATTCTATAGAAGGAGGAGGAAACACCTCTTGTCACAGAAGTGCAAATGAATAGATTGAATTCCTACGCCAAGGAGCACGGGGTCTGGGACTCGAAGGGGCTGAAAAGGGGTATTTCGAGAGGCTTTCTATCACACTGGTCCTTTGAGGGGCGTCCTTCACAAAGATATATAAGTTAGTACTAGTTTGTGATCTTCCTTGCTCTTTCAACCGGAAGCAACTTGCCCTGGTAATCCAATCCTTCCTAAAGTCAGAGGATATACCAGACTCACTAAATGTGGAGAGAAATAACACCTGCTATTCGAAAATTAGTTCATATCAGTCTGTTGAGTCCGGCCATAGTTCATCTACTTCCTTCAAAGGCCGATATATTTACTAGGCTGCATCTGAGAATCCTGTCTCTTCTCCCGTTGGTGTCCATGGTAACGGTCGTCTGCTAGCCGATCCTCGCTGCATTTCAAGCTCAATGTTTGTTCCCAATCACTTTACTCCTTAAATCATCATCGAACACCTCTATTCGAAGCATACTTCTCCAATCAAAGCCTATATCTCCATTTCCCGGCACGTTTTTTTCCATTCGCTTTTTCCTTAACTACATCTAACTTAAAGAACATTTAATTCACTCCGAACGTTCACAAACTTCAACATAGGATGAAAAGTATAATAAAATGAATGCAATTGTCCCATTAATTCTCCTTAGCAATTACTGTTAAAATGTAAATGTACTCCATTTACATAGTATGCTTTATTAAATTAAATACTATGAATGAAAGAAAGCAGAAGTTAATGAAGATAAATTAAAAAAGATAATTAATAATTCAATAATGAAGATATAGAGAACGAATGGTTATCTTAGTTTTTTTATTATTCTCATAAACAAGATTGCTCTTAAATCATCTTTCCTCACTAATAGCATATTTGTATTTCCCCTTTGATTTGTTCGCTTTTTGTTGTGTTAGTCTGTTCGCTCTTTGATACCTACCTTTTATTCATTTATTTGAACGTAGTCGTCTATTCTAGCTAAAATACGGCCATATATATACATAAATCATTTTCCACTTTCCCACCACTTCTTGTGCCACCCTTTTATCGAAATTAGCACTGGTTTATTTGTTTCAGCCTTTGTTGGATCTCACTCCGTACAAGAACTTTTGCCTCTTATTCAATTTACTCTTCCTAGCTAAATTATGTAAGGATTAATATTTCCTTTAATCCACTATGCCTACTCTCCTACTTTCCTTTCCACAGCATACTAAAATTAACCCCTCACATCTCTATCACAGCAACTGGAATCTATTGCACTCACCGTACCTTACTTTAATACCCTTCACCATTTACGTTCATGCTTTTTTTCTTATCAGTATGGTTTCTACTTTTCCCCATATACATAGTAGCGGCCATAATGATTCTGACACTTATGTAGGTTTCCATCACAAAACTTAGGGTAGCTTTAAACCAAATAATGTCAAGTAATGCATGATAAAATGCAGATATAAAATAAGAGTGGTTATAAGTTATACATGCTATCAATCAATCATTTCCTGTGTCAGCCACGGAGATGCATAGGGCCTTAATGAACTCACGCCACCACGCTTTATCTTGAGCTAATGCGTCAAGATCTGAAATTTAGGTGAAAAGGAGCATTGTTATTCCAAAGATATTGTGGTCAAAATGATCTTAGCCCTTCAGTCATTACGTTGTCAAGTTCTGAGCAGCAAAGATGAATAGGGGACCAAATACACTTGCCTTTATCCAGGAGCTAATTGATAAACTATGTCAAGATGAATATCTCTCCATCAGAGCCATAGCTGTAAGGGTTAAATGCCCCCAAAGTGTCGTACATAATATTATATCACGTTATGATACCACAGGCTCATGTATCAGTGGAAGTTCTTCTACTGGTAGGCATAGAAAAACCTCAAAGAGAGATGACCAAGCCATCATCTGCATCTCAAAAAAGAACCGATACAGGACTTCAGCCGGAATTTTTCGAGAAGTAAATGAAACTATGGGCATTAATGTCTATAGGAAGACAGTATCACACCCCCTGACGGAAAGATCTTTAAAATCTCGCACACCAGCAGTCAAACCATTGTTCACCCCTTAGAACAAGAAAGCTAGATTATCCTTTGCTACTAAGCACGTTCTATGAGCAAGGATTACTGGTCAAAAGTCCACTTCAGCGATGAATGAAAGTACAAATTTTTTGGTTCAGATGGCAGGAAGTTTGTCTGTCGAAGAAAGATTATACGTGAACAGCGTGAAGAGCAGCGTCAAGTTTGTTGGAGGAATCATTCCGGTGTGGGGCCTAATTTCGGCGGAAGTTATTGGCCCACTTATCTGTTTGCAGAGAAGAGTGAATGATAAAGTGTCTAAAGAACTTCTGAAAACACACACTCTGCTCCATATGAGAACTGCATCTGTCCAGCGTGTCAATTTATGCAGGATAATTCACCTTGCCACAGGGCGAATTTGGTGAAGAATTTCCTTAATCAGGAGGAAGGAAGTGTCATTGACTGGTCTGTCCAGTGCTCAGATCTCAATTCGATTGAGAATTTGTGTAGGCTGCTAAGAGAGAGAAGTCAGGAGATAAACCCAAGCATCATCGAAGAAATTGGGGAATATCCTGTGGCAGAAGATGTCAGTACATATTTGATAGTAAAGGTCTACATAACAAGTACTATATATTGTAACAACCGAAGATTATTTGCCGAGTAGCTTATATTATTGTACATCTTTCTCTAGTCTGTTGTATTATCTGCCCGGTCATTTTGATCACCATATTTCGGGAATAAAAATGCTCTTTTGCACATAAATTTGAGTTTCATCCATATTGACATGTAAAATGTACATGTAAAGGGTCTTTTAACAAGGACGCTTGAGCTTTGTCACGCGATAGTGGCCATGTTATTAAAGCGACATCTGGCAACCCCACTGTGAACTGTTCAGTAGTACTTGGCAAGTCACGATGGAAGGTTATAGCGTTGAACAGCGTGTGAAAATCATCAAATGTTATTATCAAAATCAGTGCTCCGTTCGACAAACGTTCCGCGCATTGCGTGATTTTTATCATCTTCAGCGACGAGGCCCATTTTTGGATGATGTGATTTGGGAACAAGCAAAATTATCGGATTTGCGATGAAAACAATCCACATGAGATACACCAGCACCAATTCCATCCCAACAAAGTCACTCTTTGGTGCGGATTTTCGTCTAACGGAATCATCGGTTTGTATTTTTTAGAGAACGAAGATGGTATTGCCATAACCGTCAACGGTGAGACCTACAGATCGATGATAAGCAACTTCTTGTGGCCTCAACTGCATTATATGCCTGATATAGATACTGACGACATGTGATTCCAACAGGACGGCGCTAAGTGCCACACTGCGCACGCCACGATAGACATTTTGCACCAGCGATTTCAGGGCAGGGTCATCTCGTGCGGTGGCGACGTCAACTGGCCACCGAGATCATGCGATTTAACGCCATTAGACTACTTTCTTTAGGGCTACCTTAAATCGCAGGTCTATGCGAATAATCTGCAAACAGTTGATATCCTCAAAGTCAACATAACGAACACCATCCAGCAAATTCAGCCAGTTTTATGCGACAAAGTCATCGGAAATTGGGCCTCCCGAATACGTTCCACCAATCGAAGCCGCGGCGGACATTTGAACGACGTCACATTCCAAACTTAATGCCATAAAATGTACTTTCAAATTTAAAATAAATTGAGTGCATATATCACACAACTTGTTTTATTTACATTTAAAAATCAAGCGACCTTATTAAAAGACCCTATATAACATACCCATGCTTATTTTATATCTGTAATTTATCATACATTACCAATAATTTCACTGCCCAAATCATTATGGCCGCTACTGTATATCTTTATGCCCAATACCTTCTATGTTTCATGCGATCGGCTCTTTTTCACATCATGGTCAGGAATTCGTTTGTAATATAAGCAATATCATATCTTTCCTGTCCACATTTTCGTCTCATATATCATACCCAAGTACAGTTGCTAATCCCTGATCGTTCCTCTCTCTCACCTGAGCCCTTAACTCCCTACACAGTAGGTTGTTTATCATTTGCATCATTATCCTTTCTCACATACATACCCGTTTGTAGCCAAAGACATCATAGCCCCTATATTTTGGATTTTCTTCATCCTATTCAATCCGTTTATATTCACTTTACGTACTTCATATCTATATAAACTGCATGGAACCCACACTCTTTTCCAGAGCTCCCTTAGAGTTCTATATTCACTTGCCTGCTTTGTCGTAACTCCTTTTAACATCGACTCATTCGTACCACCTCTAGCTCTACCCCTATTATATAATTCTTAACAAAAACATCTACTCTGTTGCAAATGTTTATGCTGTGATACTTATATTCCTCTAATATATACAAGATCTCATTTCCTCAGCCACAGCCACCATTCATATCTTCAAAGATTGCATTTGCTCTCACTAAATTTTACCTACTATTCATTCCCATAATCTGCCCTGCTATCAAGCATTTCTTGCAGTTCCTTCCCATTTACACTCATTATCATGATATCTACAAATGCGAGACAGTCACCGATCCACACTCTTCCTCTGGTACGTTTCAATCTTTTTAGTATTTCATCAATAAACAGACTAAAAAGCTGTATGGAACATGGTGCATCTCTGTCTCACTCTCACATCAGTTAAAATCCATTCATTTCCCACCCTCCTTTTTCAAAATCATACTTGACCAATTTCTTCGATATAAACTCTCTTAATTACATTGTTTCTTGCTGCAACACTCCATAGTGAAAGTTTATTTGTCAGCCTTGAAGTACATTTTTTCTTGATTCATCATTTTAGCGGCCCTGATGCGTTCTATTCTCACTAAGTTAGCCCGTTTTTCTTAAATTTGATTCAAGCAGTCTTTGTTTTATGATTCATGTTATTTGTTTTCCATCACGGTCTTTAACGTTGGTTCACTTCGAAAACACTTTTATTTGTTTACAATTATATTTTCTAGCTTCATTATAAAACATTTACGTGTTTGTCGATTTGATTGTTATCATTTATTGAAAAGATAACTCCTACATTAATATATACTATTTCTATATATTTTCTTCTTTAATAAATAAATTTAGCTTTTGTTGTTTGGGTCTAACTACTTTTATGGGGATGACTATTTCATTTAGAAGTATCCCTTCCTCGGTTGAAATCCACAACATTCAACCTTTTTGATGTTTGTTAAATACCATCGTAATTATGTTAGTTTTAGTATATAAATATGCTTAATTTTGCCTTTTCCTTTCCTTGGGGAAAGTAGTACCATCGCCTGGGACTTTAATTCCCAGTCTCCAGCTACACCGTTACTTCCACCTAGCTACTCTCTCCGACAGCGAAAATAAATTTATTCAAGCTGCTCATCTTCTCTCGAATATATATATTTCTTTATTATTTTCCCCACTTTCTGCTTTCGTACTTATAAAAACCGTCTTAGTAGTCGAGACCCTGGCAGAAGGAAAGTTCCTACCCGCTTAGACTGACGTTTTGGTTAATCTGTGCGCACCAGCTAAAGTTAGGGAACACTTACTAAATTATAATATCTCCTTAAATTGCCTACTGGTGCTTCTGAAAGTTGCTTATGACAAGTGCTCTAAAGACGATATGGGACTTGAGTTAACCAAACATGCCACTGAATATGGGGCCCCATAAGAGGCACGGCGATTTGTTTTCCTGACCGCCATGCTGACGGGACTCAGCGTCCCATCCGGCCCAAGCTTAGCCTCTCTCCCTTCCTTCGCTAACACCTTCTTCCTGCCTTTCTGTACCAACTCTCTTCCTATCCCTTCAAAGCTCTCGAAGGAGCTAGGTATGACTGGCGTCTCTCGGCGGCATAGGCACCGTCGAAATCGGATGCGGATGCAGTGAGAGCTGATGGCGACTGAGAGAGGCGCCGGGCTCGCGCGTCAGGCGAGTGGTGCACTGTACGCGGCGTAGAGCGAGTGGCATCTCACAGCATCGACTAGTAGGCTCTCAATGGGGAAAGTGCGGAAGGCAGCAGTCACCAGGCGAAGGCCGGTGTGGTGGATCGAGTCCACCTTCCGCAATAAACGCTCTGCTGCAGATGCATAAAATTCGCATCCGTAGACGAGCTTCGAACGAACAAAGGATGGTCCATGAGCATATCCAAAGGAGGAGCAGGGGTCGGATGATTCGGAGTTTTTTAAAGTTTGCATCATTGGACATGGGCACCCTGTTATTATTGCGGGATGCAAACGCTAATCACCCCACGCATTAGCCCGCGCTGCGAGGGGTGAATACAGGGCCGGCAAAGCCGGCAGCCACCATTCGGAGCCACACCTCCCGCCCAGTGGCCAGGCAGCCCGTCAGCATGGCGGCTCCACCTTGGGCTCGGCGTAAAATTGATAGTTCGTTGAGATAAAGAAAGGTGGTGTGAAGAGGATGAGGGTGGCGAAGGAGCAAGTTTTTAAAAACCAACCAGCCCAAACCGGAGCTCAGGGGTGAGAAGGCGTTGTCCTCCCCGCTCTCAGACTTGATCCGGAATAGTTGACTGAGGAAGCTGGTCGGCATCCATCCTGTGAATTCAAAGGCCGACCAGAGAAAATTGTGGAAGAGATTGTGTGGAAAGTGAGGATGTAGGGTAAGAAAGCAGGCTTTCAGAAGGAAGGAAGAGAGGCTAAGCTGGGGCCGGACGGAGCGCTGAATCCCGTCAGCACGGCGGCCAGGATAGCAAATCGCCGCGCCCCTTACGGGGAGGCAGTTATAAGGATTCATGAAAAAAACATAAATACAACAACTGAACGCTAACAAAGCCTTTTTCAAACATTGTACGCTATCTCTTATGTTCATTTATATTAAAATATTTCTGATATCATAACTTTCCTATAGGAAGGGAATGTTAAAGTTATAGGCGTAGGAATTGTCGTTATTTGATCTGCAATGAGTTTAAAATACTTATTCGTTTTGAGCAAGACTTTAAATTTCAAGGATGTGGTGCGAAGTATTTGTTAGAAAAGTTTTTCATTCCATAAAGGAAGTACAAATGTTATTTTCTTAAACATCTTCTGTTCTGGAATTTGAATCAATCTTAAAAGAGGCCAAACACTTAACCTTCATTGTTTGCGTGCATATTGAATGGTTTTATGCATATATTAATTCATTTTATATTTGAAGCTGTGAACTTCTTTTTATTTTCCCATGGACCACTTAATATATCATAGGAAAAATAATTTACTCAGAAAAACGTAAGATCCACTGCTGTATCCTAATAATAACATAATTTAATCTTACCCCACCCCCACCTCCACCCCATACCAAAGGGATGGAGTAAATCTTTCCTTCAAAGGAAAGGCCGTACTCTGCAACATGATACAAGATGTGGTGGAACGGACCCTAAGTAGTGTCAGGCCCAGAGTGAAAGCGGACGTACGTCAGTATGCCCCTGTAACTCCTGGAACGACTTTCTCGGAGGTCGCAAAGAGGAGGGCACCGCTCCAACAAGCAAGCCGGGAAACGAAAGAGAGTAGGGAGTCCTACATTAGGGGACTCCCTGAAAGTTCTTCTGTTCAATGCGAGGTCAATCAGGAACAAGTTTCTTGAGCTCCGTGGCCTCGTAGAAACAGAAGAACCTGAGATGGTCGCCATAACGGAGTCGTGGATATAATCCTCAAGCCGAGATTTTGAAGGAGAATTCACGATTCCCGGTAACCAACTCTTCCCGAAAGATAGGCCAGACAGAGAGGGTGGCGGTGTGATGTTGTATGTCAAGGATACTCTCAACTCGACAGAATGCAACATCGTATCTGACCATGAACTACTAGGTGTTTCCCTAGAGATAGGTCCTGCCAGATACAGGACCCTAGTGCTTTACAGACCCCCTGCCCAACTCTCAGAACAGGACAGGAGTCTGTACCAGCTGTTGGACGAACTTGTAAAAGAAAGAGTGTGTATCACCATGGGTGACTTCAATACCCATGTTGTATGGGAAACCAGAGAACCCTGTGGCGAGAACGCACTACTCCTGTAGTTTGCGAACAACGAGTTTCTGACTCAATGGGTGAGAGATCCAACGAAAGGAGAGAATATCCTCGACTTGGTTTTCACCTGTGAGGATGACATCGTTGAGGACCTCTCTGTTGGTGAAGAGCTCGGTGGCAGTGACCACAGACTAATTAGATTTGTAGTCAAAGTCCCCAAGGCAAAGCCTGCAACTAGTAAATCGAAGAAACTTGATTTGAGAAAAGTAGCTTTGCAGGTATTCGTGCTGGACTGACTGACGCGAGGCTAGAAGTTTGCTGTTGAAGACTCGTGGAACAGTTTCAAAACCACATTCATAAATCTTCAATCGCGTTTCATCCCTCTGAAATGCCCCCGTCGGTCTTCTGTTCAACCAAAGTGGTTTAATCGAGAAATCGGCCAACTGCTTAGGGAGAAGAGAACTGTGTACCGGCGATCGAAGATCTCGGGTGACTTTGACTAATACCGGAGGCTATCCCGGAGAGTGAAGTCCAGCATAAGGGCGGTTAAGCGGTCTGAGGAACTCCGAGTGGCGAGACTCTGTAAAGAGAATCCCAAGGAGTTTTTTGGATATGTGAACAGCCGTAAACCAATCCGTCGAACGATTGGCCCTTTGAGGAATGAGAAGGGGACATTAAAGCACTTAGATGCAGAAAATGGTAACTTTTTCAACGACTACTTCTCTTCAGTGTTTACTGAAAAGTGTGATCCCATCCCCCATCCAACGGATTCCTACTTGGGGGGAAAAGCTGGAGGATATGGATTTCACCGAAGGAGAAATACAAAAGAAGATCACTGACCTAATGACGAATAAGTCCCCTGGCCAGGGTGGGTTTCTACCTAAAGTGTTGAAAGAAGTGGGCGATCAAGTGTCACGACACCTGAGCCCAATCTTCAACATGTCAATTCGGACCGAATGCGTTCCTAGAGACTAGCGTGAAGCGGAGGTGACTCCTATCTTCAAGAAAGGAGACCGTAGCCAACCGTCGAACTACCGACCTATCAGTCTGAATTCGATAGTCAGTAAACTCATGGAAAGCATTATGGTGGACAAAATGACGTCACATTTATAGTCAAAGCTGCTACTGAGGAGTTCCCAGCACGGCTTCCGAAGGCAACGGTCATGGCTAACGAACCTTGTGGAATTCTTCCACTTCGTCTTTAGTGAGCACGATCAGGACAAGGCGGTGGATGTAGTCTACTTAGACTTTCAGAAAGCCTTTGATAAGGTACCACACCGCCGCCTTCTCCGGAAAGTGCGAGCGCTTGGCATAGACGGAAAGGTAGCAGGCTGAATAGAGAACTGGCTAAGTGGAAGACGGCAACGGGTGGTGCTGAATGGACAGGCTTCTGAGTTTGTGCCCGTTAATAGCGGGGTGCCTCAAGGTTCTGTCCTGGGACCACTACTATTCATCATCTACGGCAACGATATGAACGGTGAAATAGTGGCCAAGATTTCTAAATTTGCCGACGATACCAAGCTTGGTATGAACGTTGCAAAGGATGGAAATACTGCCCGCCTGCAAGAAGATCTTGGGAAGAATGGGGAGTGGTTGGATGCGTGGCAAATGCCTTTCAACGTGAGCAAATGCAAAGGGATGCATATCGGCCACCGAAATTCTCAATCACCCTATATCTTTAAGGGCACTGCCCTTAAATCCACCGACACTAAGAAGGACTTAGGTGTAACTATAACCAGTGACATCAAGTTCTCGAAATAGAGTATTGAGGTGGAGAAGAAAGCCCAAAGGATGTTAGGGTATATAAAGCGACAGTTTGGATATCGAAACAAGGAGATAGTACTCTGTCTGTACAACTCCCTCGTCCAACCGAACCTGGAGTATGCCGTACAATTTTGGAGTCCTTCGTTTCTAAAGGACATCGCAAGCCAGGGCAACCAAACTGATTCCCTCTATCAGGCATATGAGTTATAATGATAGACTAAGGGAATCAAATATGTTCTCGCTGGAGACCCGGAGACTACGTGGTCAGCTTATCGAAGTGTTTAAAATAATTCGAGGCTTTGACAGACTGGACTACGGGGATATTTTCCAGTTCAGCGAGAGGAGAACAAGAAATCCCGTTACAAACTTGAACTGAAGCGATACCAACGTGATCTGTGTGGGAAATTCTTCACCTACAGTATCTGTGGTAGTTGGAACGCACTTCTGACGGAAGTTGTCAACAGTGAATCAGTTCAACAGTTCAAGTTAAGACTAGATAAAGTCTTGCGAAATCACCGTTAAGATCCTCGCGAGTGACCTTCGAGGTTGCCAACGGAAACCTTAGAGGATTGCGCCAAAAGTACCCTCCTTGTATGAACCTTTAGGTCTTCTAGGGTACTTATTTTCCTTGTAGCTCCTTGTAGCTCTCCTCTCTCGTCCCCAAGACCACTCTTAGGTCCTTGCAGTCGGAGATGTTGCGGAAATGCGTGTATGTCTGAAGTTCACGCCTATAAACTACAAAACTTATTTTCTTCTCGTCTCTAAAACACCTATATTTCTGACGATGAATATTCAGTAATATAAAAAAAGACTGGTGCACGCGTTTTAGGCTACTAAATCCTGCAATACTTCTTCGTATCGTTGCAAAAGTGTCCTAAGAATAATATTTTGATTGCGGTGAGGGTCTATCATCCCTTATAAAGTCACGAAAATTCAATATTTCAAGCCGATTCTACAACGCAAGAATTCTTCCATGACGCCATCTTAAAATGTCATGAGACAGCCGCAGTTACTCTCGCCCGTTTGTTTTTAATGTTAATATTAGTTACTTACACTTTTTGAGCCACAATGTTGAAGTTTAGGGACATTAAGTTATTAAAACATATCTATTTTGTGTAATTAGACAGATACACGCTCCCAAATCGCTAACGGGGGCAAACGTTTCCTTTAGTTTTTTAGCGCCAAAACAACGAAAAAAGTTTCTTTATAATGTCATTTCGAACTCGCGCTACTGTGCTCAACCAACTAAAGGGCCCCAAACCGCAATTAGAGCAGCACAAGTTTTGGGTGTTAATCTGTATAATTACTAAACATGTTTAAATAACTTATTACTCCTAACCTTCTCCATGATGGGTCGGAATCAATAGCAACAATTAATTCGGATAGGCCTATATAATAGATAGAAAGTAATTCTTCTGCAAAAAACGGCTGGTTAATTTTGAATAAGACGGGTGTAAACGTTTTTTTTTCATCTCAAATAAAGAAAAAAAACACTCACTGTTTCTTTTGCAATCCACATTGGCCGTATCATTGCATTTATAGATGGCGGCGGTGAAGGATTCATGCCTTTCAGAATCGGGTGGAAATATCGACTTTATAAGGGGTGATCCACTATTCTTGCCATCACAATATTACTTTTTAGGACACTATTATAAAGATACAAAGGAATACAGAGGAAAAGCATGCAACAACAGATCATTCGATCCTTACAAAGTTGCATGCAACAACAGACCCTTCGATTCTTACAAAGTTGCATGCAGACACTAACTAACCTAAGTTTACTAAACTTCGCCTCTTTGATCATTGATGTTTGTTTATCTGATGGAGGGCAAAAGAAAAAGATGAAAATATTACTGTAGAGAAATGGCTACATTAAGCATCCTGGAGGAGTATAGGTACATTAAAGCCCCCATCCCCCTCATGAGGAGAAGCGTGGGAAAGGTAGCCGGCGAATAACCATAACTGCTTACCCAGTTTGATCTCCCCGCCGCTTTGCGAAGTTGAAGCTAACATCTGTTTTAAGGCGACCACATAAGGTCCTTAAACGACGCTCTAACGATCTAATTACCTACGAGACCCATAAACCCGTGGTTATGAAAAAAAGCGGTGCGAGTCAAAAGGCACGCCAAGTAGCGGTGCGGTTGCGAGCCTCTAATTAGCGAGCTGTCCTGGGCACCCCAGTTCTCCGTTAGCAATTCTCGCTCTCCCCAGATGCTAACTCACCATTCGCGTCCCCCCTTCCTTGCCTCTGTGGTCTGGTCACTTTCCCCTTTAGATGAGGCGGAAATCCGCCTATAAATAAGCCCCGCAAAGAAAGAGACGTGATCAGAAGTCGATACGCTAGAGAAGGATTAGTTCGTGAAGATCGATCCTTCAGCCAGACAAGAAGATTAGAAGTCAATACGCCAGAAGAAGGGTTAGTTCGTGAAGATCGATCCTTCCGCTATACAAGACTAATTCCGTGAGAAACGATAGGATCAGATTGAGAAAATCGATCCCCCCATTTTCGGGCCGTATTAACCTAAATAGTCAAGCTTTATAATGGTGCCATACCGAAGAATCCTTTACAGACTGCGAAGAAGTCTGACTGAAGAAAAGCAAAGCCGCTCACACTTGAGTGACTCTCACATCTCAAGCTCCGTAAGAGTGAGAGGAGAAGAACCAAGCCCCAACGAGCTCCCGTTCTTTAATTACGTTGAAGAATCAGCCTCCTCCTTGACGAAAATTCAACCAGCGGCCACAACACTCCAAAGCGAGAGATAAGTCTTCCAGCGACATCCGGCAAGCCATAATACCTCCTGTCATGTAAGTTAGAAAAACATTTATATTCATATTGCGATAGTAGAAGTTTAGTACGTCTCACGTTTTAAAGGGGAGTAGAAACCATTGTTCTTGAACCTAGGTCATATGTGCTTGTAGACGAAAGTACGTTAATTTAATGTTTAACGCTAATCAAATAGAGTCGCGATAAAAATACTAATCGGCAATTGGTATGTTTACGGGAAGCCTATTTGTTTATTTTTTGTCATTGTATCCGTGCGAAAGATCTTAGATGCCAAAGATAGAAATGTGTTAACTGGTGGTTTGTTATAGTTAAGTGTTTCATTTAAAATACATGTTTATTTTGGTAGATATCTGGTGTTTCCTCTTATCCTTATGTGTTTAAAATAGCTCTTCCTTAAGAACAAAACTACTGAATTAGCACTCTTAGAACAAAGCCTACTTCATCATAGAAGTAACTCACGCACCACAAAGCATACCGCTACAAAAAGGGTGTCAAAGAGTATAGTGATCAAAGACAAAGGGCCATTCTACGACAATTACTCTCTTATAAACATAGTCAGGCTTGTGTTTGAGGCAAAGTGTGTGTCTAGTTTGTGTTTAAACGAATCAACTGTAGCTCAGTCAATGGCGTTACAGGGAAGACCATTCCATAAATTCACTATTTGGTTTAAAAAAAAAAATTATACTCGTGCGAGTTAAACGGGTTACCTGCAATTTTGGAATTGTTTCTCCTTGTGCAATTAGATCTGTCGATTATGAAGTACTTGTTACAGTTCATATTAATTATGACTTTGACGATTTTAATTAACTATAACTTTGACGATTTTAAATACTTTATCAGGTCACCTCTTAGTCTACACTGCGTTAATGGTAAAAGATATAATTCTTTAAGACGGTGCTCTTATGGCTTGTTTTTAGACTAGGTATCATTTCATTAACTCTCTGTTAAATCCGTTCTACTTTGTTTAGATCACTTTGGTATAAAGGCCATCAGGCTTGAACACAGTGTTCAAGATGTCGAACTAAAGATTTGTAGAGAAAATATTACTTCTTTCTATTTGTGCTCAAATGACCGTCATATAAAACTAATTATTTTGTTCGCCTTGTAGGTAACTTCTGTTCATTGTTGACTATGTTTTAAGTTAGTCGATACCGTTATTTCTAAATCTGTTTCCTTCTCTACGCTTTTCAATCATGTTCAACTCATTGAATAAGATGTTTTTTCATTTTGGTTTCCATCGTGGAGCACTTTGCATTTATCCGTGTAGACCACATTTGCCAAATTAGGGCCCAATATGATAAATATTTTCTACTTTTCTACTATCTTATGTGTGTTTACAGCATGAACGACTTTTGTATCATCCGTGTAATTTGAGAATGTGCATGTCAGACCTTCATCAATGTTATTAATGTAGATTAGAAAGAGGACAGGTCCTAAAACTGAGCCCTGTGGAACCCCACTAGTTATATTTAGGTTTCAACCATTTGAGCCCTTTAAGATTACTCTCTGGCTTGTTTTGCTGAGCCAATTCTCAATCCATCTTAAAATGTAGCCCTGTATTCGATCCGATTGTAATTTTATCATTAGCCGTTTATGAGGAACTTTGTCGAAGGCCTTCTGAAGTTTAAGGAAGATGATATAGAGGGCTTTTCTCTCATCGCATAGATTAAGAATATCGTAGAAGAAGTGTAAAAAGTTTGAGAGGCAAGAACGTTTGTTACGGAAGCCATGCTGGGTATAGAATATTATTTGTTTGTCTCTATATATGTTTAAAGTTTAGTTAGGGATTAATTTTGAATTTAAAGCTTTAGGCTAATGAGTGGATGAGTCCTTAATGCTATCAGAGACCCTCAAAATATCCTCAAAATATTAGGGGCCCCTTTTTCAGTAGGTCCCTCTTCATGGAACTTGAGAAAAAATTTCTTGAAATATTGATGGACAGTCAGCTACTGGACTGAGTTAGAAAGATTTCATCCAGCTATTGTTCTGCCACCTGGCTTGTTGAGGGGTTGATGCCATTTTGTCAAACTGGTGTGTTTACAGAGGTTAAGTAATTATTATTTCTAAAAAGATATCTTCTGCCCATCTTTGGAAGATTTGTAAATATTGATGCATACATACGCATTCACATGCATATGTATTAATTTTAATAATAAAATCTAAATTATATTATGAGAAATTTTAATTAAATGTAGAAACCTATTATTTAAGGTTTGTTAGAGTTTTTGAAGACCTTAATTTTTGATATTCTCCCTGAGAGTAAAAAAAGAAGTTTTTATTTATTTTTTATTATATGAGGAAAAAAATTACATGCACTACAGTGGAGTAACTTTTGAATGAAAAATGAAGTGAATAATGAACTTAAACCTAAATAAAATCTTCCCCATGTACTACGTTGAACTAACTTATCCTAAGATTTATACAAGATCAGCCTGCATAAGCAGTTCTATTTGATGATCTTGTCTTTGAGCAGCTGCTCTTCTTTTCTTTACAGGAAGATGAACTGTTATAGGACTCGCATCTAGTTTTTCCTTCTCCATATCCCCTCCATTGTCTTTTTTTGAGATTTAATTGATTGATTTTGATTTTTGAATTTATTAATATCTTAGGTTAAGGTTAATTCAAGAGGGTAGAGATTGTGTACGGCCTCTTGGATTTGTTATCCGAACTAGTTTGCACGGTAACATGTCTTACGATTCCCTCTTCATCTGGAACACTTCCACAATCTTAGCAAGTTTCCCAAAGAATTTAGGATATTGTGAGGCTTCATTTAATAAGCAAAGGTCACCAATTTTGGAAACTTTACTAATAAGGTTTTTATGTTGTTAAGTTTCCTTTTCCCTGAGAATTAACAGGTAGTCCTCCCTCCACTTCATTTTGATGGCTTCGACCTGGGAAGAGACTACCTTAAAGTATTTTATTATATCTTGATGTTCTTTATTTGGATTTCCTTGTAAATTAGGATCGGACATTGCACCAGAGTCTGTAGAAGAGGGTTCATTTTCAATGTGTTAAGAAGTTGTATTTGATATGAAAAAACATTAATTTTTGTTGAGTTAAAACCTAATGAGAAGTGTCTTCTGAGCTTCTATAAGGTATGCGTCTTGAATTCATTGCATGTTGGACCTCTTGTAGAAGGGTAGTAAAATTAGTCTCCTGAATGGTTCTACCTTTCAAAGAAGTGTACAATTGTGGGGGTCGAACCTAGTAAACATTTGTTTAAAAATTTTAGATGGTTTACATATTGAACCTTATAAATAGGAAGATACACCCGCTTTTTAGTATTTCTCTTTCGTAAATAGGAAGATAAGCTTCCCGCTTTTAATATCTCTTTCTTAAATAGGAAGATAAACTTCTCGCTTTTAGTATCTCTCTTTCGTAAATAGGAAGATGGACTTCCCGCTTAGTATTCTCTTTTGTAAATGGAAAGTTAAACTCCCCAGTATGCATTACTATATCATATGTCGGCTATACGTAACTCCGTACAAAATAGATCTTGTTCTTGAAGTACCCTTGGGGAAAAGGTAAAAATCGATGGCTGTTTCGTGAGGTAACTCATCCTGGCCTTTTCATCCTTTGCTTCTGTGAACTTTTCGGTGAGCTTAATTTTCTTGTAGATTTCTTCCAAGTCTAAAATTCGGAAGAAATGAAATGAAATGAAAAAAAGAAGTGGGAGACAAAGTATCTCTAAATTCGAAAGATGATATATTTATCGGAGAAAAATGAAGTACATGAGGGTATTTTCACCTTTACATCTATATACAATCCAGTTTATACAATGCAAAAGTAAATAAATATTATAGTTAAAAAGTGTTGAAAATGAAACTATAGTTGAGAAGGGCTGAGATTTAGTGAGAAGCAGAGGGACACAAAAAGTGAAATAGGTCCTCCCGGAATAATTAATTACGCAGGAGCTGTTTTTTGGTAGTTTACATCATGTTTGCATTTAATTTGTACACCACTGGAATGGTTTTATATTTACATTAATACTTAAGTTCATTATTACAATCTTTGTTTGATGGTTTACTAATTCGCACTTTTTATTAAATTTTACATGCTAACTTTAATTATTATATCTAATTGTAACTTTTAGTTATCACTGCTAACTTTATTTAGTTTTTATTTTACTATTCTTATTTGTTTACTATATTACTATTCACACTAATATTGCTATATATTCTTCAGTTTAAAATTTATTTAATGATTTTATTTAATGTACACTTACTTTTAAATTATTGAGTACACTTTTCGCACTTTGTTTTTGCTGAATTTATATTTCAGCTCTTTTCACTCTGGGAACTTTTATTTGGGTTTTATTCACTATCTTTAATTCTATTAGTTTCTAGATTCACAATTCACTAGTACTTTCGTATTAACTATTACCACTTTATACATTTTATGTTTATACACTGTTAATTATTTAAATTTTACTTCATTGTTTGTCACTTTCACTACTTTTAACCATTAGTTTATCTCTGAGGTCTTCATTCCGCACTTTATGTTCTTGTATGTTGTCCCGTTTACTGTGTATAAACTCGAGTCCGGAATATACATTGTTCCACTGCACAGGAGGCTTTCAATTTTCTTTGGAGACCACGGCCCCTCAAAGGTCAACTTGAATTCCCCACTTCTGATTCCTTGCACTACTTTCACGTTATTGTTTTTCTTAGGTCGACGTCCAATAATCCCGAAAACTTTTAAGTTCACTTTTTCCCTGTCGAAAAAATGTCCTTTTTCCAGGACTTCGATTTTTTCCGTTAGGGGCACTCCGGGGTAACTTTGGTCATCTTCCGATTCTTCGTTTGTTTGTATTTGTTTTTCTTCTTCTTCTTGCTTTGCAGTTGATCTGGTGTGCTTCTTCTTTTTCGTTCGCTTTTCCTTCGGGCTATTTTTTGTGTTCGGAGTTTTCTTTCCTTCCTTCGCCTTCTTCTTTTTCTTTTTCGTGGCTTCCGTCTTCTTTTGTGTTTTTAGGTTGATGTTGATGTTCTTTGTTTGGAACTGTTACTTTTTTGGTGTTCTACGTCTGTGTGACATCGACGAACTTGATGTTTAACACATCTTGAGATGCTGGATTTGGCGGAAACCACAACTTCCTTTTGAATTTATTATGTTGTAGCATGTTGTTTAAGCTCCTCCGAGAAGCTACCAGGGCGCGCAAGGTTCGCCAGGTGGGCGAAGATGACCATTGTTATTATTTCCTTGCTCTCGACAGGCATGACAAGTTTCGGAGTTACTCTTTCCGGTGTTTGCGTGTTTATTGGTGTCGATGCTGCTGTGGCGTGAGAACCTGCTCGGGCCTTTGCCTCCTTTTCCTTTTTTAGCCTTTCTCGTTTCAACCGTATCATTTCTTTGCGTAGAGGGCATCTCATGTCAAGAGCCCGATGTTTCCGTCCGCAATTCGCACATTCGATTCTGGTGTACTCAATAGTGGAAGATTTAGAGAGTGGTAGACGATAGTTGGTGAAAGTGAGGTAGGGTTGCTCTTGTTTGAGGGGCATCGCAGTCGTTTTTATTCTTTAGTTATTTATTTTTCCTTTTTTGTTTTGTTGATGTTGTCTGTCTCTGTGTGCGTTCTTCTTTTGTGTTCTCCTCTGTATTTGTTTCTTTGTTTTAACTTCTAGTATAGGCGCAATGTTGAGCTTTCGAGCCTTTATTAGTGCTCAAATTGAGTACATCACTTGGCGTTTTTGTTCTGTTGTGTTTGTTTTTTTCATATTTAATTGTAGGTTTGCTATCTGTCTCGTAGTTGTATGTTTTGTGTTCAGTGTTTTTTATGTTTATGTGTATATTGGTGCTATGTTTTCCTCGGAACAGTGCCTAGTGCTTGGGCAACGCCGGTTTCTAGCGACCTTCCTACGTAATCTGGCAGGGATGTTAATTCTGCCATCAGTTCTTCTTAGTTCTGGGATGATATCATTGGCCATTGTAGACCAGACTTTTTGGCCAGTTTCAGCGTAGCGACATTAATGGGCTCCAAACGCTGTCTGCGGTGCATGACCCTCTACCGAAGAAGCTCTCTTCGTCTGGTTTTATTTGTGCAGAGGGATGCAGAGTTCTGCACTCGCTGGAGCCTCCTGTGAACTTGCTGGCCACTTGAGTAACTACTGCAGGGTAGATGAGCTTAGCCCGGATGAACATCAGGTATATTTTTCTGATATTCGCCGACCTAAAATTACGGAACCTATAAAACTTGGAGATTTCTCTCCTCACCATATTCTGCCTCTCCTTGAAGTGACTCGAGTATCCGTGGTCGGAGATTTTTAGGCCTAGGATGGTGCCTTCAGCGGAGTAGCCGTATCTTCTCCCGTCTATTATAATGGGCCACGTTGACGTGCGGCTCAGCCTGAGGATCTTAAATTTCTCCCTATTTGTCCAGATTTTACACTTCTTCTCGTATTGGTTGATGTTTGAGATCTCTGCGATTGTGTTGATTACCTGATCCTTTGCTTTCCTAACCCTACTAGGGACAACCTGCGTGACGTCATCTGCGTACTGCAGATACATCGTGTCCCGGTGTAGGGAGATCTATGGTGAAGACCAGGTAAAGCAAAGGACTCAGGCAGCTCCCCTGGGAAACGCCCGCTTTGAGCTCAAATTCTGGTCCTTTGTGCTCTTCGATCATGATACGCGCCCTTCTGTCCATGATGGTCACAAAGGATACTTTCCAGGACCGGGTTTAACTGGAGACCTAGGATCTTGTATTGTAGTCCACTCAACAAAACCTTGTCAAAGGCCTTCTGCACGTCCCTCATCACGATGTCAACATATTGACCCTTCGCTCGGCAGTGTGCGATCTTTTCAGTTAGGAGCGCGAGGGCCGTTTCCGTGCCCCTTTTTTGTCTGAACCCATGTTGTTGTGGATTATGCGCTCCCAACTCGTCTAATTTATTTTGTAGCCTGTAAGCTATAATTTTCTCAAAGATCTTGCCGGGAATTTCTAGGAGAGAAATTGGGCGATAGTTGGCCACTTGGTCTGGGGGCTTGTTCATCTTCGGGATAAAGATGATTTTAGCCACCTTATACCCGCCAGGAAAGTAGCCTGTATTCAGGGATGCGTTCATGATGTTCACCATGCCATGAATAATTTGCCGTGGAGCATTCACCAGGTTGTTCTTGGTGAGCCCAGACCAGCGAGGTGCTCTTTGTTTAAAGGACCTAATGGTGTTCATGGTTTCTTCAATAGTGATGGGGCGCCCGTGGTCAACCATCTTTCTTTCTCTAGATATTGTGGTTGTTGGTGGGTCCTATGTATCATCGTTCCGAGGTCATCGAGCAGTTGGTCTTCGAAGTTCTGGTCGAAATCCTTGTTCTCCTCAGGTGATATTCCAATATCTCATGAATCTCCTTTAGAGAGAGTCCGGATCCTCTATGATGATATCGCCTTCCTTTATCTTTATCCCTGGCCTGGCAGGCAATTCCCTAAGTCTTCGGACGCTGTTCCAAAAACTTACAGGATTTCTCTCCCTGTCTAGTTTGCCTATGATATCGTCCCAGATTTTCTTCTCTTTCTCGAGGATTATGTTTTTTAGTTCCTTGCTTAGCTGTCTCATTCAGGCTGTCCTTTCCCGGTTCATGCCTGTCTTACCAACTTCCTCGTAAATGTCCCTGTGTTCCCTGGCGATTTCCCTCATTTCGTTCGTCCACCTAGATTGTGAGAGCATTTTGTACGAGATTCTGGGGACGCATCTTTCGTCAGCTAAAATGAATAGATTAGCATCATCCAGGTCAGCTGGCTGATAGGTGCTGAGCATTTCTCTGTACTTCTTCCAGTTAGCTTTAGCCCCACATTCAAAGATTGATTTTAGCCATGTTTATGTGTAAACGGTTGGAGCGTTAGTAACATTTTAAATCTATCATGGCGCTAATTGGACAATAATTACAGTGCTTATGTCTAAAAGCTGATTGGTCAATTTGTCAACGCTTAGGCTGTTTTTCCAAAAATGAATGTAAGAATGACTATTAAATATGTATCAACATTATGCGACAGAGTGACCCTGACATTATACTTTTTTCTGAACACGGACTGACCGCGCAAAAACAATTAAAAATATTTCAATACGACGTCATTAGCAAGAATCATAGCCATGAACAGTATGACAGCTGTGCAATAGCCGTCAAAAAAGGACTAAAATACAGAAAACTGGGCGACTTAGATGAATCATACCTTGCTATTGAAGTAGGTACTGCCCTGAAGGGGCTGGTCGTGGCTACGGGGTGCCAACCCCCAAGACGCGGCTATGTGGCATGCACAACCTTCTACAGATTTTTAGCCATAAGAAAAATGTAATTTTTGCTGGAGATCTGAATGCAAGGTGTACAGCGGCGGGGTATACCTCCTACAGCAATGCAGGCAGAAACATCGAAGTACTACTTGACAGACAATACGGGAGAAGGATCGGAACAGAATTACCAACATACATAACCGGAAGAGCAGCAACGAAACCTGATATAGTGCTATCTAGCATCAGGTTTCCTTATAACTACTACATTGAACCGGGCCCCATCATTTTGTGTGACCACCAGGCTATAAAAAATTACCTTAAATTATATCCAGACCCTTTATTTGATGCAAATTTAGAAGAAATAGATAAGGAGCTGGATAAAATCACTGACTACCTAATTAAAGCCGACGAAAATAGTATTCTCCGTATTAAATATAAAACCCTTCCAGCTCCCCATTGGACCCTTCCCATGAAAGCCTTGGCCCAAGAATATAGGGACCTGTCCAATGTAGTAGCGCTGATAGGCCTCAACCACAATGCCGACAGAAGAATAAGACAGATTAAAGACGAACTCCAGACACTAATTACGGACCAAAAAATGTTACTATGGGACGGACTAATAGAAAAACTCGACATAGAAAGAGACTCACACACATTCTGGCAGACGTTTAAACGTCTTAAAGGAAAACCTACACACAAAAATAACACTCATTCACGATGGCAAAGAAATTAACGAGACTGAAGATATTGAGGAAATGTTTAGGATTTTCTGGTCCTCAAGCTTCAAAATTACCCCAGAAGAAAATGACAACTACGACCTCGAATTCGAGACTGACATAATCCAACAGCTAAACACACACATACACAAAACCTCTCCTCATCATTGTGTGTCGCAGCAAAAAGTGATGGAGGGCTATGGTAGTAAAATAACTGCCTTAGAACTCTCCTTTGCTCTAAAATCCTTTCGTCAAAGAGCACCGGTTACCACGGGGGTGACCAGGGAGAATTTCATCAAGGCCCCGCCTAACGCTTGGAGTGGCCTACTTAACATCATGAACACACGCTGCTCTGAACACGGGCTACTTCCCTGATCAGTCGAAAGTGGCCAAGATGATTTTCATCCCCAAATCGGGAAAAGCCCCCTGACTGCCCTGCCAGCTTCCGGCCGATATCTTTCTTAGAATTTGCTGGCAAAGTCTTCGAGAAGATATTGGCTAATAGAGTCAACTCTTTTCTCGACGAAGCCAATTTGCATAACGAGCAACAACACGCCTTCAGAAGGAAAAGAGGGACTGATACGGCATTAGCCGTTATCACCGAAAAGCTTGCCAAGATCAAGGCAGATAAATGCATGCTAACCTGGTGCTCCGCGATGTCAAAAAAGCTTTTGATAAGGTTTGGAATAGAGGACTACAATTTAAGATCCTTCAAGTAGGCCTCAACCCCATTCTTGAGATGATTCTTTGTGACTACATAATTGAGAGGAGAGCATACATTCATATCAGAGAACACAAAGGCCCCGAATTCGAGCTCGAAGCAGGTGTCCCACAAGGGGTCTGTCTCAGTTCCCTTTTATACAACATCTATACACGCGACCTACCACAACCTCTCCCCGAGGGTACGATATACGTTCAGTTCGCTGACGATATATAGCAAATTTGTACCGCCGCTTATGTTCACAGGGAATTTATGGCAAGAAATACGGCTAGGGAGTTATCTAACATCAACTCTTTCGAGAGGAGATGGAAGATATCAACCAATGCCCCCAAATTTAAAATAATTCCCATGTTTCGCAAGACCTTCAATGATATACGTGTAGAAGGGGAGCGAATCTCCTACGGCCTGGAAGGGACGGTTATGGGGCACAAAATCACCACAGGGGGCTACAAGAGTCATATCGAACGAACAGTCGCGAATAGCAAGAGAGATTTGAGGGATTTTTATAGGTTTTGTGACCTAAATCGCTCAAATAAACTCAAGATATTCAATGCGTGCATTCGCTCAAGACTCTTGTACCCCCCGGTGCCGTTGAACGCGAGCGCCAAGACCCACATTGCGAAATTACAAGTCATCCAGAATAAAGCGGTGTTACTCATTACAAACACCCGAAGAAGAGAACATAAACGACAGAGGGAGCTCCACGACTCGGTTGGATTATCTCCGATCAACGTGGCGCTCCACGAGAGAGCTAAGAGGATCTGGCAAGCCATTGGCACCCGCTTGACCCTTAATTCTCTCGTACACACCTAGACATCGAGGTCGATCGACAAATAAGACCATTCAAAAGCAGCAAAATATAGTCTGACGGTAACGTGACTCCCAAATACACATGCCAAATTTGACAAAGAACAGAAAACGACTAGTGTAATACGCAAGTTTTCTTTAGTGAAAATAAATTTCAAAATAAATTCAAATTTTGCTAAAAATTCAAGTTTAAATAAAATTATAATAAACTTTTTCAAATACCAACAGCGGGAATAAAAACCCTGCCTCAATCAAAGGCTTGAATGCCAAAAGATCATTAAGATCTAAAAAAATAAAAATTAAATTAACTAAATTAATTTAATTAAATAAACTATAAATTTTATAATTTATTAAATATAAACAAAAACAAACAAACAAAATCCATACAAAAATCAAAACAATAGAGCTACCCTTTCACCAGGGACCTATTTATTCTGTCTCCCACACATCCTCTATTCTTTAAATTCACCCTTTTAACCACTTTCTTCTCTCACTATCTTTCTCTCTAACTCTACCTAAATTTCACCACATTTTATGTCTAAAGTCCATGGTTGAATTGTTGTAGTGTTAAGTGTAGATAAAATGACTATTTATATAGGTGTATTTTTGTGTAAAAGATAATCCGAAGAGTCAGAAAAATTATTATTATTCAAGAAGAAAAGTTATATTTCCTGTTCATCATTTCGGAGCTTATTCCAGCCATATACCCAGGAATAAAGAATCCATATATAATTATATATATTTTTCCTTCATTCCATAAGGAAGCGGTTGATCACTTAACACAGCCTACAAAACTACAAGAGAGAATACATTACACAGACCCCATAATGAACCTTATAATAGGAAGATATACTTCCCGCTTTTTACTATTTCTCTTTCGTAAATAGGAAGATAAACTTCCTGATTTTAGTATTTCTCTTTCGTAAATAGGAAGATGGACTTCCCGCCTTTAGTATCAATCTTTCGTAAATAGGAAGATGGACTTCCCGCATAGTATTCTCTTTTGTAATTGGAAAGTTAAACTCCCCAGTATGCATTACTATATCATTGTTCGGCTATACGTGACTCCGTACAAAATAGATCTTGTTCTTAAAGTCCCCGTGGGAAAAGGTAAAAATCGATGGTGGTTTCGTGAATTAACTCTCCCTGGCCTTTTCCTGCTTTGCCGGATGTGAACTCTTCGGTGAGCTTAATTTTCTTGTAAGTTTCTTCTAAGTCTAGTCGTCTGTTAGCGATCCCATCTCTAAAAATTCGGAAGTTTATTTATGTGGTTGTTTTGTTATTGTGTTATGTGTGTATGAGATGGCGTTCAAACCGTTGTTAGCGTTATTTGTTTTCCTGCTCTGTTAATAACTCGAGTTTCTGTGATTTATGTAGCATAATTCTCGTATCTGTATCTTTGGTGTGGGCTCATGTCCATTGGTTATTTATTTGTTTACTTCTCTTCTTGTCAAAAAATTGGACATTGGACATAACAAATTAGGAAGTATAGGGTAGTAGAGCAAAAAGTAAGAGAGTATAATGGTGAAAAGGTTTTGATAAGGATAGTAAAGGTAAGTTTATAATAAGTTTGAAGTATGTTTTCCTGGTGAAAGGTTATCTCCAGCGAAAGTAGGTAAAATAGCAAAATAAAGCACACAAGAGCAGGGATTGTTTTATTCCCTGGTCAAAGGGTAGCTCTGGCAATGTTAATCTCGTGTTGAGTTGTTTGTGGTTGTCGAAATTTAATTGGCATTCAAGCCTTTGTAGTAACTAGTAAAACTCGCTACTACAGAAAGTCAATTTCGGTGGAAAGTTGTAAAAATGGGTTGTCATAATCGGTAGGTTTTACATGTTTGGGTTGTTGTTACCGTTCAGGTAAGGTGTTTTTTTAATTTTAGGCTAGCCTTGGATACTACGCTCGCAATGTAGTGTAGATGTTTATGTCGAGGAGTATTCTACTCTTGGTCGACTTTAGCTCCTTGGGGAGGAGGACGGAGGAGTCTACCCCTTGCCGTATCTCTTCGTACAGAACTCTGCGTCCGTGAGAACAACGTAAGCGTCATTAGAGAATTGGATAAGGTCGCGGGATAGAGCCTGCTTTACCAGATCTTCCGGTGTGTCAGCCTCGTATTCCCATTTGAATTGTCCGGCCCTAAGGTCATCGACAATATCTTCTGGGCCTGCGTCGTCAGGAAACTGGTTCCCTTCGGCAGCATATACTTTGAGGTTTATCATCCTCGAATAGTACATGTACCTGGGAGCCCGATTCCTTGAAGACGAGGATCTACTCGGCCGACGTGACCGCGAGGCCTTTTTGGCGCGGGACAAATGCTCCACCTTTTTAGGCCTTACAGCAGCAGCTTTCTTCCGCTCGGCTTGTGCATTAGTTTAGGTAGTTGGGTGTACGTGTGAGTTTTGTGCCTTCTGCCGGGCAGCCATAGCTTGCACTCGGGGATCCCGTGAAAAAGCAGTACTCGTGTCCGGAGCTTTTTGGCCGCTCTTCTCGGTCTGGGGGTGGAGGTTCACTCGAAGAACCTCGTTTGACGGAGGGTTTTCGGGAAACCACATTTTTTTCCATGCCGTTATTCACGAGCATGGTATATAGTTTCTTCGCGAAGGTGCCAGGCTTGGTCAGGTTAGCATTGTGTGCATAATACAACGCATTATTTTTGTTGATTTTTCATTTTCGATATGCAAGGTTGCCTTGGCAACCTTCACGTAGGTGGCGTTAGCCTTAATTTCTTCCTTTTTCTGCCTTTGTCCTTTGCTTTTTGTATTTGTTCCTTTTTTACTGTATGGGCCGCCACAATTAAGGCATTTCTGGAACGAACTTTTACATTTGCGCCAGGAATGGTCTTGGCCGGCGCACACAGAACAAACTGTGAGTGTAGCGTTGGGGCAAGTGGCAGTGGTGTGTTCGTTGTATCTGCAGCACTTGGAGCACATTTGCAGGTCAACGAACTCCTCACGCTCAATCTGATCAGGGCAGATGCGGACATTGAAGAGGAGAAGACCCGTTTACTTTAGCTTTAATCGCCATTGTCGTTTCCGTAAAGATAACATTGAAAACGTGAATGTGGTCTTTAAACTTTATCAATTCGGCTACTTTTGCCCACTGATGATTCCGAAGAATCTTGTCCGTGATTTGGTCGGTCGAGTGGCCTCCCAACCCAGGGGTCGAGACACTGGCAGATAACACTTCTATGTGTTCGTATTTGTGGCAGGGTTTGAGGTGCGAGATCGGTTTTTCCAAGCGAGTCTGAGGCTTTCGGGGAGGAGAGGATTTCGAAAAAATTGATTTCAGCCGTCTTTATGTGTAAATGGTTGGAGCGTTAGTAACATTTTAAATCTATCATGGCGCTGATTGGACAATCATTACAGTGCTTATGTCTTAAAGCTGATTGGGCAATTTGTCAACGCTAAGGCTGTTTTTCCAAAAATGAACGTAAGAATGACTATTAAATGTGTATCAATCCTGATTGGTTGAATTGTTGTAGTGTTAAGTGTAGATGAAATAACTATTTATTTCGGTGTATGTAGGGAAATCGATATCGTAAGGAAGACTATTGGAATTCTTTTCGACGCAACGTTAGAGCTTGGCAAAGCAATTCACCGAATCCATCTCTATAGAAGAAGAGCGTTTGGATATTTTACGGACTGGTCTCTCAAGATCTTAAAGACCTTTAAGGAATTTTCCTTACTCACATACGAACAGTGAAAGGATGTATCTTCGAGGCAAGGGACTTTAGGCTAAAGATATTCGTCCACGATGCCTACCCCTTACCAAAAGGAGCAAAACCAAACGATGTCAAAAATAGGCATCCAAAGAGGCACGTGCAAATGGACGTACGCCTCAGAACACGCCGAAGAATCGATCGAGAAACTGATCGAAGAAAACAGAATCAGATTTTTCCCAAAAGACATCAAACCACTAAAAAAGGAGATTTTCGAAAAAAAGCCACAAATGGAAGATGGAAGATGGAGAACTCAGAGACACAAAAAGAACGAATAAGACCAAAACCCAAATTTGAAAAGTAAAAGTAAAATGGATCAAAGAAAGCTTCGAATATTACATATTAACTGAGATGAGTGGAAAATGAAATCCACCCAATAGGGCAACATATTCATAAATATAGACCTTGACATCATTACGATATTAGAACACGGTTTAAAAGATGAAGAAAAAATTAAAATTTTCAATTACAAACATCATCAGAAAACAACCCACTGGGGAAAGATACGATGGCACAGCAATTGCCATCAAAACATGTCTGAAATATCCCCAGGAACGGGAAGTCGACGAGGCATATGTGGCTGCGACGGTGGAAATGGAGTATAGCCCGGTCACAATCTTAGCGGCCTACCAACCACCCCGCCGTTCATATATTCCAATTCATTCGATAATGGAGCTGCTGCATAAAAACCATCCAGCCATACTACTGGGGGATCTTGATGCGAGAATTCCTGAATCAGGATATCGCAGTAGGAACCCCGCAGGAATAAATCTAGAATTGCTGATGGAGAGGAATATACTCGAAATAGTAGGCCCTGACTTCCCGACCTACATCACTGGAAGATCCTCCACAAAGCCAGACATAATAATGACCACGCCCGGAATCCCCTTCAACATCCATATGGAACCAGTTCCCATAGCGTGTAGTGACCACATTGGAATTTTGGTCACAATCAACCAAAATCCAATTCAAATTCCAATTAAGACCAGAAAGTTCTACAGGATGGCGAACTTGGGTACATACACCGCGACGCTGGAGGGATATACACAGCCCGACCTGAATGGGAGAACCCGAGAAGAACTGAAGGAAACAATGAATTCCCTTATAGAAAAAATAAAGGAAGCGGACGAAGCAAGTATCCCTAAAATAAAATATAAAACCCTACCACACCCAAAGTGGACTAACGAAATGAAGAGGAAAGAAAGAAAGAATAAAAGAAATATACTGAAATAAAAGAATTAGGAACAGCAGTAGAAAGAAGCAAAGAATTAAAGAGATTAAAAGAAGAAATGATTTTCCTGATAAATAAACAGCAAGAAGATAAATGGAAAGAATTCATAGATAAAATAGACAACCCAGAAAACCCAAAAGAACTATGGAGCAAAATAAATGCAATAAAGAGTAGACCACCGAGTGAAAAGATAAAAATTAAAAACGAAAAGGAAGAATTTATAACAAGACAAAGAGAGTTAGAAGAAATATTTAGGGAACACTGGAAAAAATCTATACCATTGAGGAAACAGAACAAATTGTCAACGAAAACCTAAGGATTAACAGAGAACGAATAACACCCCTCATAAAAGTTGGCATTAATACAGATACGCGCACAGGTCGAGAAGCTATAATAAGACCCAAAGAACTGAAGCAAACAATAAGCTCCTTCAAACAGAAAACCCCTGGAACAACAGGTCTCACAAAAAAAACCAACTATGTGAGAATCCCAGAAAATATAATTAAAAATATAATAGATCTCTTCAACGCCTTCCTAAACATCGGCGCATTCCCAAGAATTTTTAAGGCAGCGAAAATGATTTTCCTACCAAAACCTGGAAAACCACCAAATATGGTATGCAGTTTCAGACCAATTTCGCTCCTAAACTTTTTGGGAAAGGTGTTCGAAAATATCCTCAACAACCGATTAATACAACACCTAGAAGAAAAAGAAAAATATAGCAAACATCAGTACGGCTTTATAAAAAAATAGAGACTCAACAATGGCACTCGCCATTATAGCTGAAAAAATCGCTAAGGCAAAGGCAGCAGGGGGGTGTGATAGAACGGTCTGAGGCCGTTTAAATTCAGCCGCTATCACATGTTAGAAACACATGCTACCCACGTGCATCTGCGAGAGGAAGCAGAGCACGTTATCGCCCACCATAGCAAATGTTTAATCAAGGAGGTTCACTCCCCCGTTTTGCCTCCATACGTCGATCTTGCCAGATTGAGTTAGGCTTATGGGCAGATAATGTATTTTCCCAGGCGCGACCGGGGCATTCCCCTGAAGTCCTCCACTCAATTATCCCCTACGCCATGGAGATGGCTCCAGGTACTTATACAATAGCTTTTCCTAATTGAAGCAGATCCCGATTATCTTCGCGAGGCATAAAGCCGATCCGGTCTCCCTTGTGCACCTAGGAACTCTCTACCTCGAGAACCCCCTTGTTGTCCAGAAGAGGACAATATCCCTTGAGTGGCAAGGTTCGTGCCTTCGAGACGCCAAGTCAACAAGCCCCCCCTGTTGTTCAAAAAGAGAACAACGTTAGAACAGCCATTGTTCTTTGAGCCCGTTGACAAGAAACGGTTCTCACCGTCCCCCCTGTTGTTCAGAAAGAGAACAACGTTAGAACAGTCATTGTTCTTGGAGCCCGTTGACAAGAAACGGTTCTCACCCTCCCCCCCTGTTGCTCAGAAAGGGAACAACGTTAGAACAGCCATTGTTCTTCAAGCCCGTTTGTCAAGAAACGGTTCTCGTTCCCAAGACATCACATCCGGATAATTTAATTCCCCCCCTTTTTAACGTTCTTCAACAGAACGCTTGGTTTCAACAATAACCTCCATTATTCATCTAGAACATCTTCGATTTGCTGTCACAAAGATAGCTCGTACTTCCGAGCCCCACGACGCTCTCACTCTTCGAAGACAGTAATTCCCCTTCGTTAAGGACAACCCCCCGAAGAACACTTCTGCTGGAAATCGCCAGTGGACCGAAGATTCCTTCGCATCGTCTTCCTCTGCACAACAACTTTGTAATTACGTCAGCTGAGCATTACTTTTAATCATCTAACCTTTTGTCAACGCTACCCTGTGCTTTAAATGGTTTAGCGAACCATTCCCCCCCTTTAATTTTTATTTGTTTTTCTTTATAAATCTCTCCAAATCTTAATCCTTGGATTAGTCAGATATTCCCACGACCCTTTTCATTCTCCGTTTATGTAAACATTTTTTTTGTGTGTTGTTGATAGTTTAATTAATAAAACTCTATTTTATTAATGATAGCCATATTATTTATCCTTGTGCTTCGTTCCACTTCTTAAGCATATTGAAGATAAATAAGCCTCTCCAGGCCCCCCCCCCTCCTTTTGGACTAACCTCGGTCAATCAGATTACCACGCACTCAAAATATTAGAATCATTTCCTCAACGAATAGTTATATATGGTATATCGTCGAGAGCCTATTCTACGACAGGGGGCTACGTGGACGTGGTCCTTTGGGATGTCGAGAAGGCCTTCGACAAGGTCTGGGTCGATGGGTTGAAGCACAAATTGCTCCAACTCGAACTTGGCACCTGGATGGAAAGAATCCTGGCTGACTACTCATCAGACAGGAATGCGTACATAAGTATAGAGGAGTACTATGGACCCCTATTCCATCTCAAAACGTGAGTCCCGAAAGGGGGGTGCCTCAGCCCCACCTTATACTCCATCTATGCCAGCCCTAATAAGACCAGGAGGCATGAATATCCAGTACGCAGATGATGTCAGTCAGGTTATTTCCACGCGATTCACGAATCCCAGATGGCAAGCCAGAATAACAGAGCGAGAAATCAACAAAATAAAATGGAGAATTAAAACTAATATAAACAAATTTAAAATAATACCAATTTTAAGAAATAAAAAAAAAGAATGAATATTGAAGGTAAAAATTACGAGTACACAAATGAAGGAAAAGTGTTGGGCCTACAATTAAACGAAAGAGGTTACCACGCACACATAGGAGAGAGAATCTCTAAAGCCAAAATGGGGTTACGACTCCTATACAACCTTAAGGATCTCAATACCAAGAGAAAAAAAAGACTATATATGGCTTTTGTGGACTCGGTGCTTGTATATCCCCCGATTCCCACACATACAATATCAAAAACGAATAAGAGAAAACACCAAAAACAACAAAATAAAGCAGTATATCGCATTACAAACACAATAAGAAGAAAAGGGAACAAACTACGAGACATTATAATAGCAGCCGGATTAGAACCGTTAAAGAAGATTCTTGAGAAACGGGCCAAACAAATCTGGCAGAAAATAGAAGAAGACCATGAAGAGACTAGTAGATCCCTGGTCATAGAAAATCTAGAAAATAATCGGAAAACCTCCCCGAGCAGTCGGCTAAGGCTGCTGCAGGAAGAAGATCCAATTATAACATAAAAACAACAACTACAAGCAAAACCGAACATAATGGCATGAACGCTTAAAAAAAATCAAGGTAAACAAAGAGAACCAAAGAAGAAGTAGAATCCAAAAGTGTAAACAAACAAACCCAAAACGAAAAGAATTAGAACCACACTACCAATATTAAATGCCTCATCTTATGCTCCAAATTGTTCACTACGAGAAGAAATTAGAGCTTCACTGATGATCATAAGGGATGCACAAACAAAGCTACTGTATATAAAGCACTTATTAAATTCAAATAACGAGCCAACCACGAAATAAAAATAAATGAAGTAATATTGATCAAAACTATAAGAAATTGTAGGAGTGCAAAATGTATGAAAGAAATGCCTTCCAACTCGATAATATAAATAGCAGAAAACTTACCAACAAAACAGAACGGACTGCCAATCGTGTGGCATGAACATCGGAAACTGAATCAAGAGGTACCTCGTTTGAAACTCCAGAGTCCAAATAAATTTTAGAAAATCGCTCAAGAAAGAAAACGAAGATGTTTCAAGGACAAACTAAAACCAGAATACGGAAGCCAAGGGAATCGGAAGAAAACGCTTGAAGGGCCAACTCAAAGAAAAAAGGAAATTCAGTCAAAACAAGAAGATATGATAACAAAACTACCACACAATAAATAAGATAAAGCATGGCCCCTCATAAAATTACCTGAGCCAATACCAATTAAATTTTGATGAATTAAAGAAAAATAATAATGAACATATCAAAGAACATCTAAAAAAAAATAGACAGCGACGTGTGGATGAGAGAACTTATAAGCAAAGAATTTAATCCCATATACACTTGTATAAAAACACAATAATTCAGGAAAATATCTATAGCAATGACTTTGCATCAAAATTGCTGTTTGGAGCCTTGCCAGACACTCTACCGCTTAATTGGAGAAAAGCATTTCGGAATGAAAGTGCCTTATGTAAACTATGCAAAACGCACGATGAAACACTAAGCCATTTCTTGGTAAAATGTGAAAAACTATATATGATTAGAATAAAATATAATATTACAGTCTGTAATGATACTACTGAAGAAGACCTCATTGCAAAAATATTACTATTTGAAGACAGAACTGTAAAAAGAATATCAGATACTAAGAGATACTTACATGAACTATGGAAAACTAGATTCAAATTAATTAAAGAAAATGAAGAAAATGTGTAGATGAATTACAACTGCCTAATCTTTAAAGAAACCCAACTATATACAAATAAAAGAAAAATCGACTACAAGGAGCTGTAGCCAAAGCCCATCATTGGAAATCTAACCTGAACCTGAACTATTAAGGTACCAAATCAAATAACAAATAATAATTTAACCTACGAATGGAACACCAATTATGACGAATTAGAAGTACGCTACCTATAAGGTACCCAAATTAAATAAAAAAAACAATAACTTGACAAGAAAAATACAAGATGAGAAGAATAAAAACCGAATTGAGAATTAACCATAATACAGAAGGAACAAATAAAGAACGAAATGTAAATAGAATATCAAAAGAAATTGAAGAGCCAGTAACCTGGCAAACCAATCCACACTCCCACACATATATCCTTTTAACATAACCCCATTCCCCATAGTATATTAGGTTTAAGTATTTTTACAAAAAAATAAAGAAACCCTCTCATGCTATCCTCTCTATCCACCCTCTTATCTCACACATGCAATCGATATCCCACCCTCACAACTGAGGCCCTGTTCCTTAACCACAACGTCCTGGTATTGTGGCGGCGTAATCCTATTACTTAGCTCCCCCCACTCTCTCCCCTCGCCTCGAGGATAACCAGAAAGGCCGCCCAAAATCACATAATGCACTAATCATCACATGTCGGACCCCGGTGAGCCTAACATTGGTTAAACCGGCAATATTTTCCCTAAGAGTTGATGTTTAATTTCACCTCATATGCGAAATTAGAGGAGAGTTGACCAAAAACCAGAAGGTGCCTTTGGAGCTAAGGAAAAGACGCTCTGAGAAAAACCGTTAGAGGAGGAGACTTAATTCCGCCGTCCTCACCCCCGCCCCCCTGTGGGGTAGTGTAGTATATATGCCGATAACCTTGGAAGAACGAAGAAGTTCGAAAGAGTCATCGAGAGAGCGAAGTCCGGCATAAGTGCCCAGCAAATCAACGAAAGGGACACAGAAGAAGCTCATCCTGAGGCACTTCCTGGTGGTCACACCGAAGAAGTTAAGTTAGCTTGTATTGAGAAACAAGCTTAACTATCTCTCGTCAGAGAACATGCCCCCCCCCCCTTATCTTGGTGTACAACAAAACCCAGAGATAATCCTCGCCATTGAGGAATACCCCAAAGTGAACTCCCTCAAGTACTCCCCTTCGTCAAAAGATATCTTCGTTTGCTAATCGCTCGTCATTGCAAATTATTCCCAGATTAACCCTAAGAGTGGAAGAAGCATACTTTCCCTGTTCCGTTGGTGAAATCGTCTTACAAGACAACGTGCTTAACGCCATCCGTCGCACGCCCCGAATTCATCTGTGGTTTTAAAGCTATCCTCGCCCCAGACATCCATCTGGGGTGACCATAAAAAAATTCACGCGCCTCCCCGAAAACATCATTCCTGAGGTTACATAAAAATTGAGGCTAAGGTCAGTCTCAAATCGGATTTTCCTGGGAATCTTTAAAGGTAATTAAATCCCATTATCTGTTTCTTTGAAGATCAATTAGCGTTCAATATTAAAGTGAGCTTTGGGTCAACCATTACCGTATATTCACTTGTGTAATTTAGTAAGCCTCACTTAAAATTGTTTAATTCAAAACTGTGAAGTTTGTTGGTTAGATTTCAATTTTTGTTCATGTTTTTAATTAAAGATCTAGTTTTCTTAGAAGCATTTAATTCAATCCTCGAAACGCTGAGCATGGCACTAGAAACCCTCAAAGATTAAAAATAACGTAATAATAATAATCATTTTAATCAAAATATAGCACTCTTAGAGAAAACTTAATCACGGAGTTTTGAAGTACGTAACAAACCTATACGTACATACACCATCACTCGGTCCTTGCTATACCACGACAATGTATTTTTGCGTAAAAGATAGTCAGAAGAATCAGAAAAATTATTATTATTCAAGAAGAAAAGTTATATTTCCTGTTCGCCATTTCGAAGCTTATTCTAGCCATATACCCAGGAATAAAGAATCCATATATAATTATATATATTTTTCCTTCATCCCACAGGAAAGTGGTTGATCACTTAACCCAGCCTACAAAACTACAAGAGAGAAAATACTTTACTCAAACTCCATGCAATGATTTTTTGATAAGCCTTACAAGTCTTTCAGCTTTTCCCGCTATTCTTGAGGAAGAGCTGGCAGTAGTTTTTAACCTCTTGGCTGCTGAACCAGTGATAGAGGTAACTATTAGCTTTTTAAAGGTTGCTTGGTTATTTGAGATTAATTTCTTGGCCAGTAAATATGTGAGGTAAAGATGGCACAGTTCTTTTAAAAATGTTTGGGTAGTTAAGTCATAACACAAGTGAAAACTAGTAAATCTAGTATTGCAACATGTGAAGAACAAGATGTAAGCTAACTAAGGGCTACCACGCATGCTTTTTAAGGTGATCGGCCCAGCATAATCTATTGCAATTGTTTCAAAAAGTATCCTGAAACTGGCCTTTTCTTTGATCAGGGAACCTGTGGTTGGGATTGTATAAGGTTTGGCATGATACCTTTTTCAGTATATGCAGTTGTTAAGGATTGTCCGGACAGTCTGCCTTATTTTGGGAACCTAGAATTCCAGCCAAACAAGGTTGCAAGTTGCAAACAGCCCAACATGATTAGATTTGACATGGCACTCTAGGACCACAAGTTTTGTGAAATGGTTATTAGAAGGTAAAAGTACAGGATACCTGGAAGAAAAAGATAGCTTGCCCGCATATCTGTACTTGCCCCTAGTTCTAATGAGACCATTTTTGTCAATAAAATTTAAGATTTTTTGTAGATCTGTTAGATCATTTAAAGGTTTCCCATTCTTTAATTTTTTCCAGAATATCAAAAGTTCTTTAGGAAAGTTTTAAGATTGAATAATTTGGATCCAATAATTAGTTGCAGCTCTGTTAAACCATTTTGGTTTTTATTTAGGTTTTTAATTCTTTGTTTGATTGTTAGGTTGGGTTTGGGGCTGTACTAATGTCTCTTAAAGTATTTTAGGTTTTCAAGAAACTGTAGTACGTATCCAGTTTTCTTAAAATATTATTTATGTTTGAAAATCGTTCCAAATCATACAGAGGTTCAGGTTCAACTGCTACAGAATCATTGTTTGTGGCAGCAAGTGTAGTTGAAATGTTAATGGTTTGGAAGTTTACAATTATAGTGTTAGGGCACTGGTTAGAGTTAGCTAGGAAGGTAGGACCATTGAGATCTTTTAGTTTCAGGACTTCGCCTTGCGACCGGTGCCTTCCGCACTTCCCCCATTGAGAGCCTGTTGGTCGATGCTGGGGAGATGCCACTCGCTCTGCACCGCGTGCAGTGCATCACTCGCCTGTACGCGCGAGCTCGGCGACTCCCTCTGTCGCCAACAGCTCTCACTGCATCCGCAGCTGATCTCGATGGTGCCTATGCCGCTGAGAGACGCCAGTCATACCCTAAGCCCTTTGGGCTTATGGCCAGGAAACTCCTTCGAGAGCTAGATATAGCTCTCGGACCGGTGGCGCCCCTGGTTCTGCCCAGGACGCCACCCTGGAGGGTACTACATTTTGCTATTTGTCGCCACGCCTCTGCTCCCAAAGCTTGTACGGCGCCGGGAGTATTGCCTTCGACCTTTTTGGATCGCACCTTGTGTCAGGCTGGAACCATGCCAGTGTATACGGATGGCCCCAAGTCCCAAGAGGGGGTCGACTTCCACGCCGTGCCCCCTCTGTTTGAAGTCATCGGGGCTCTGCCAGGCGCTGCGTCCGTCTTCACGGCCCAACTGGTTGCAATACACCACTCAGTACGGGAGATTATGCGACGTGCCCGGTTCGGAGACCGGATTGTGATCTATAGCGACTCACAAAGCGCCCTGAGCGCTCTCGGGGCATTGAAATCTCCGCATCCCCTGGTTCGGAATATCCGTGACGCCACGGTTTTGGCGAGCCGGGCGGATGTCGATATTATCTTCTGCTGGGTTCCTGGACATGTAGGAATTGCGGGGAATGAGCGCGCCGATGAGGGCGCCAAAGAGTCCGCGAGGACTCTGCGACCGGACCAGCGTTTCGCTCTTCCTCACACCGACTACATGGCAGGAATACGGGCAGCTCTTCGGACTGCTTGGCAAAGAAGACGGGAGACGGTCGAAGGGAACTTAAAGTTGCGTGCCATTGTGTCGCGACTGTTCCCATGGACCTACCCTTCAATGCCACGAAAACTTCAGTTTGCTTTCTGCTGTCTCCAAATTGGTTACACTCGCTGGATGCACCGCCATTTGATGGAGCGCTTGCCTGCATCCACTGTGAAGGCTGCGTTGTCCCCCAGACTATTCGGCACATTCTTGTCGAATGTCCCAGTCTGGGTGATCTTCGCGAACGTTACCTATCCCAGTACCGGGATCGGAGGGTTGTCTACCGCCTGTCCCTTGTACTTGGGACGAGTTCGTGCACATTGACTTGTGGACTTGTTGACTTTTGGGGGAGGCCGGGCTTCTTCCCTTTATTTAAGTAGGTTCTATTTTTATTTTTTGTTATTGTTCTCTTTGTAGGTTGCACGCTCCTGCACCGGGGTGAGGGGGACCTCCCCCCAACGCCGGAGATTGCTTTCTAATTGTTAAGTTTTTCCAATATTTATCATTGTTATGTTTTCATATTTTTATTTCAAAGTAGCCTAGTTCTAGGCTGTCGTATTTCCGCCAGATGGGCTCTAAAAAAAAGAAAAATAAATAAAAAAGATTTCAGGAACTCTTTAGATGACAGCTCTTTTGTTAAAAGATCTGCCGGGTTGTCTATCCCAGAGATTTGCCTAAATTCTTTAAAGATCTTTGAGCAATCCAGTTTGCTGCTGCTAGGGAATCAGTCCAAATGATGCTATCAAAAAACTCATCTTTGGCTGAGTAAGTTTCCAAAAGGTAATTTAAGATATTTATCTCAAGGCAGATGGCTAACAACAAGTTGACACATTAAATAATCTTTAGTTTTGGGGTTTATTATAGATTCAGTGTAGATAAATTGGGATTCTGTCGTAGAATAGGCTCCCGACGATATACCATATATAACTATTCGTCAAGGGAATTTTCTATATTTCGAGTGCGTGGTAATCTGATTGACCGAGGTTAGTTCAAAAAGGGGGAGCCTGGAGAGGCTTATTTATTTTCAATATACTTAAGAAGTGGAACGGAGCACAAGGATAAATAATATGGCTACCATTAATAAAATAGAGTTTTATTAATTAAACTATCAACAACACACAAAAAAATGTTTACATAAACGGGGATTAAAAATGGGAGAAACGCGGAAATGAAAAGTGTCATGGGAATATCTGACCAATCTGAGGATTAAGATTTGGAGAGATTTAAAACAGTAAACAAACAAAAAAAAAGGGAGGTAATGGTTCGCTAAACCATTTAAAGCACAGGGATGCTTTGGCAAAAGGTTAAATGATTAAAGGTAATGCTCAGCTTGCGTAATTACAAAGTTGTTGTGCAGAGGAAGACGATGCGAAGGAATCTTCGGCCTAACTGGTGATTTCCAGCAGAAGGGTTCTTCGGGGGGTGGCCTTAACGAGGCGGAAGGACTGTCTTCGAGGAGTGAGAACGAAGTGGGGCTCGGAAGTACGAGCGATCGTTGTGACAGCAAACCGGAGATGTTCTAGATGAACAATGGAGGTTATTGTTGAAACTAAGCGTCTCTTGAAGAACGTTAAAAAAGGGGGAATTAAATTATCCGGACGTGATGTCTTGGAAACGAGAATCGTTTCTTAACGAACGGGCTTGAAAATCAATGGCTGTTCTAACGTTGTTCTCTTTCTGAACAACAGAGAGGAGGGGGGAGAACCGTTTCTTGTCAAACGGGCTCAAAGAACAATGGCTTTCCTAACGTTGTTCTGTTTCTGAACAACAGGGAAGGCCTTGTTGACTTGGCGTCTCGAAGGGCACGAACCTTGGCACTCAAGAGATATTGTCCTCTTCTGGACAAGAAGGGGTTTCTCGGCAGAGTTCCTAGGTGCACAAGGGAGACCGGATCGGCATGATGCCTCGCGAAGATAATCTGGATCTGCTTCAATTGGGAAAAGCTATGGTATAAATAGCCGTAGCCATCTCCATGGCGTAGGGGATAATTGAGTGGGGGACTTCGGAGGAATGTCCCAGTGGCGCCTGGGAAAATACCTTATCTGCCCATAAGCCTAATTCAATCTCGCAGGATACACGTGGGTAAGCATGTGTTTTAACATGTGATAGAGGCAGAATTAAAGCGTCCTCAGACCGTTCTATCACAGATTCCTTTTCTTTGGTTAGGTAACAGCAGTCTCCACAGCCTTATCTGCTGGCATCGCAAAAGATGTGCAATGTTTCAGGGAATACCATTCTATTAATGGTAAAATTTCCTAGTCTTGTAAAGTCTTTGTAGTTTAAAGTCCATTCTTTCTGTAAAATAGTATCGAAAGGTTCATCCCAGGAAAAACTATCTTTGATTAATATTTGCTGGGAAAGTTCAAAATATGACGTCGTTCAAATGTCCGCCGCGGCTTCGCTTGGTGGAACATATTCGGGAGGCCCAATTTTCGATGACTTTGTCGCATAAATCTGGCTGAATTTGCTGGATGGTGTTCGTTATGTTGACTTTGAGGACATCAACTGTTTGCGGATTATTCGCATAGACCTGCGATTTAAGGTAGCCCCAAAGAAAGTAGTCTAATGGCGTTAAATCACATGATCTCGGTGGCCAGTTGACGTCGCCGCCGCCGCGCGAGATGACCCTGCCCTAAAATCGCTGGTGCAAAATGTCTATCGTGGCGTGCGCAGTGTGACACGTAGCGCCGTCCTGTTGGAAGCACATGTCGTCAGCATCCATATCAGGCATATAATCCACTTGAGGCCACAAGAAGTTGATTATCATCGATCTGTACGTCTCGCCGTTGATGGTTATGGCAATCCCATCTTCGTTCTCAATAAAAATACGGACCGGTGATTTCGTTAGGCAAAAATCCGCACCAAACAGTGGCTTTGTTGAGATGCAATTGGTGCTGGTGTATCTAATGTGGATTGTTTTCGTCCCAAATCCGAAAATTTTGCTTGTTCACAAATCCATTCATTCAAAAATGGTCCTCGTCACTGTGGCGAGGATAAAAATCATTAATGCGCGTAACGTTTGTCGAACGGAGCACTGATTTTGATAATAACATTTGATGATTTGCACACGCTGTTCAACGCTATAACCTTTCATCGTGCAACAGAGGCTAAGTAATTACTATTTCTAAAAAGATATCTTCTGCCCATCTTTGGAAGATTTGTAAATATTGATACATACATACGCATTCACATGCATATGTATTAATTGTTATAGTAAAATTTAAATTTTATTATGGGATATTTTTAACTTAATGTAGAAACTTATTATTTAAGGTTTGTTACAGTTATTGAAGACCCTAAGATTTGATATTGGGTGTCTTAAGGAATAGTTCACGTTCTGTTATATATGAGCGTTTGAAGAATATTAGTGTAACATTAGCGAGCTTCCACTTCATTTGCATAGTGCCCATCTGCAAGGATCTATTGAAATGCAGCTCAAGTGATTTGGAAAGTTCATTCTTTGGTTCTGTTAGTACATCGTTTCGCTTGCGATGATATGTTGTAGAGTGCCTGAATCATTTATGTGGTTTGACGAAGGGATACTATTAGGCTTTCTGTTGTGAATACTAATGAAAAGAATTTAATAAAGGTGTTACTCATCTCTTGTTCATCGTTTATAAAATATCCGTTCTCACTCCTTAATAGTCCAATAGGTTGATCTTTCTACTCTTTTCTTTCTAGGGTTTATTTTACTTTGATTCGCTATGTGTATCTCCATGTCCTTTTTACTTACCTTGATTTTTATTTTTGGCTTTGCGCCGAAGGCTTATGGAATTCGTTCGTTCATTCTCATTATTTGTGTGTTTAAAATTGTCGTGAGCATCTTTCTTAGAAAGTAAACAGTCCGCAATATCCATGGTCTATAGATGGTTGTCAGAATGTAATTCCTTGTATTCACAAGGCTATGGTGACTCCGAAAATGAAAAGCTCTCTGGTGCTGAGTAGGCTGGGTAAATTGGTGATCGGAGATTTCCTCAAAGGGTAAAAGAAATCTTGGAGCTGGATTCAATATTCTTTATTCAGGGGGGGGGGGAGCTTGGACTCGTCTTCAGATGGTCGTTTCTTCATAAAAGAGATCATCCTTAGACGCAGTCCATTTCTCTTTTTATATACAGCTCGAATACATAAATGCGGTCTTTCTAAGAACCATTTATAATAAGTTTATATATTTAATCCGTTCCCATAACATAAATTTGGTTCTTTTAACTTCCTCTCTTAAGCCTCGTATTGTTGTAAAATATCACCGTTTATCTTATCTAAGCTATCTAACCTATAAATGCTATTTGATTTCATCTATCAAACCCTTTTTATATTATATATATTGAAAAGATAAAATGGAAAGTACTATCAATTGCTGGTTCGGTGGATCGCAAGGAATTTAAAGGTTTAATAAGTTAGATTTAATATTTTCCTCTTCTAGGATTGGGCTCAATTTTAGAGCGTTTTTAAAATATAAAATAGATGTTATTTAACAGATTAATTTACAGTACATTGTTATGATTTAACCACAGATATATACCTATTACAAGAGCCAGAGAAATCCATTGCATAGTCATAGTAAAATTGTTTCTACTTTAATCAGAGATCTCATCTTACAAACACACAGTATTTTATTATTTCCAAATGTCACAATCTCTCCTATTTCTGAGCGCTTTTCTACAAGTAAACTTATATATTTTGTTAATTCTAGTCGATTTATATTAAATATATTGAGGTTATATGATTTAAAGTTTGATCTATAGACTTTAACATGAATTTTATATATATTAACTCAATATTTCTAAATTCCAGTGTTTTCGTTTATTTTTAAAGTTCATTTTTTAAAGTTTCACTTGCGATGAATGAAAAGAGATTATATAGTTACTCACGCAATACGTAACTTTGTTAAGTAAAATGATAAACATTTGAAATATTTTAACTGTCGTTTAAATTAGGAAACATTAGGAGATATTTAAGTTTTACTTTGACGTGGTTCCAACACCACAGGACTTCGCTCCGATAAAACGGAGGGTTTTTTTTACATTATAAATAAATTCATCTTTTCTACAAATATCCTATACACACAAATATATTGCATTGTATTCTGACGTTCTTAGGAACGTTCCGGCGCAAGATCTGCAACACTACAAACAAATATTTAATTGAGTGTTCGCATGTATGAGCTGCATATCCTTCTTGCGAACAAATCCTCTCATTATAATTTTTCCGTGTCTATGCAGCACACGACTTTAACTAACTGGAGATCAGGAGATGGATCAAAGTAAAATTTAAGGTTAAGTGTGATTATATGCACTATTTTGCTTTACACGAATAAATATTTAGAAATAACGGTACAAGGGATCTTTAGCAAATGTTACTCGTCAACCGGAACGAGTATGAACGCTTGTTTTTCTACCATGCTCTTGGGTATCTGGAACGGATTCCACGTTACTTTAATTATTTTCACTACTCTCTGTTAATCCTTTATTCTATTCCGGTGTATCTAAAATTACAGGTCTATTTACAATCGATTGACTATTTGTTGGTTGCGAACAATTCTCTCCTGCTATTCAATATTTCTTGCAATTTTGCCGGCTTTACTCTGTCTATTGATACCGTATTCTGATGTCCATTAGGGAATTCTAATTTATTCACTGTCGTCGCGTTCGACAACACGGAACGGGCCTGCATAAGGCGCTTCTGAGGGTTTTCGAACGCGATCAACTCGGACCTACACATGCGTGGCATCACGTAATTCCATGGGTAGGAACGGTTTCACTACCGAATGGAGATGTGCTTCAGGGGCTTGTGTAAAATCAATTTGCAAACATGGATTTTGCTAATTCAGTGATGAATTGGGAGTCATATTTTGACGATGAGGATGAGACTAAGGGTTTTGGGAAAGAAGGGTTATCCCTGTGACTGCAGTAAACGGTGAAAAACCGAGTCATTAGGTAGGGATCGGATGCCCAGACGAACAACTGGTAGAGCCATTAACCATATTTGCCGACGAGCCATTATAGAGCTGTTCAAAGTGTTGTGTGACCTTTCCACGATCTCGTTTGTGGTAGTTCGGTACGCCGTGGTTCGCAAGCGATCAAGACCAACGAGGGCTGATAATTCCTTGAAAAGTTCGGATTCAAATTGTGCTCCTCTGTCAATTATTACATATAAAGGAACACCAAAACGGGAGATCCAACTGTCTAAGAAGGCTAAATCGACCGTTGCAGCACTGATGTCTGGAATCGGTAACGCTTCAATCCATCTTCTAGCACTGCCAATGCATGACAGCAGATAACGGTTATGAGACGGATAGGATTGCCCAGGGAGTGTGCACGCCGGTAGCAGACAAACAATGTCGATGTGCACTGTTTCAAATCTGGAAGTGGCCATACTACTGGGCAAGATTGGTAATTGGTGTGTGCGATTAATTTTAGCTGCTTGACATAAGAAGGCATTCTGACATCCGGAAACCTATGTTTCTGTCTATATTAGGTCAGAAATACCTCGTTTTCACTAATCAAAGTGACATTTTAATCCATGGATGGGATATATTATGTATTATGTAGTTGTTTAAAAATGGACATTGTACAGGCTAAAGTAACAAAAAGTCGTGGATATTTTAATGTTATTTCACACCAAAGTTGAGTATTCCCTCGAAAGGGAAATGAATATAATCCGGATTGAATCGATTTCACTTCTCCATCTTGATCCTGTGCTGTTTCCAAAGAACGAAGGTCAAACGACTCTATTTGGACTAAATTGACATTCCCAGATAGGCAATCAGCAACTACATTGTCTTCACCGCGCACGTACGCTATGTCATTGACATATTCGAAAATCACCGTCCAGTTACGTTGTTGTATGTCTGTTTTTGCACGTAGTGCCGAGGAGAAAACAGAAGCTAATGGCTTCTGGTCCGTACATAAGGTCACTTGTTGACCTTCGATCATATGTCTAAGTGGATCACAGCAAGATACGCAGCCAGGAGTTCCTTGTCATAAGTGGAGTATGCTTGCAGTTTTTCTCAACTTGCTGGAGAAGAATGTTACTAGCGAAGGAGACCGATTCACCATTTGATGAATTGCAGCACCAACTGCGAATTGAGAGCTGTTCGTCACTAATATTTACTGTGAGTCATTTGGTAACGGGTGACGTAACTTGAATGAGTTTGCCAGGGCTTTCATGGTAACATCAAACGCTTCCCATGCAGCATAATTTCAGACAAGCTCTTGAGCTTTAGGTTGAATTATTGCGAGTTCAGTCAGAGGAGCTGCAGTTGCATAAAAGTTAGGCATCATCCTTCTGTAATAGCCTAACGTGCCCAAATATCGACGAAGTCCCTTATAGTCCGTCGGTTAGCACATTTCGCTGATCTCTGAGACCTGCCTCGCTGGAGGGAATATTCCTGCAGCTGAGATATGGTGGCCTAAGAAATCAATCTCCATGAATTTACACTTTTCCATCGAAATTCGTAGATTGTTCTCCGTTAATATCTTAAAGACTTAGGCCAGATGTTCAATATGTTCATTTATATTCCCTGAGAAAATTAAAATGTCGTTATAGACGAAAAAGAATTCCAAGCTAAGAGATAAATGAATTATCCATATGGCATAGAAACGTACAGCTTGCCTTTTTAAGACCTAGCAGTAATCTCAAAAATTCCCAGAGCTCAACTGATGTTGAGACAGCAGTTCTTTCAATATCTACTTGATTAATCTGAATCTGGTGGTATGCCCGAACTAAATCTAGGCGGGAGAAAATTGTTTCCCATGTAGATAGTTAACCATGTTTATAATTTTTGGCAGGGGATAACGGTCTGGTATTGTTATGGGGTTCAGGGATCGAAAATCACCCACAACTCCCTATTTACCTGGGAGTCTTTTTTTGCCCTATATGACTGGGTGAAGCCCATGGTGACTTTGATGGATGCACCACACCTTCTTTCAACAGAGCCTCGAATGTTGCTTTGGCAATTTGTAATTTCTCCATGGAAAGTTGCCTTGGGCGGGCGAAAGTTGGAGGAGCGCTACCAGTCTTGGTATTAGGTAGAAAGGAGTTATGTGGGACAGAACTAACATCTACAAACGTTGGGTTGTATATAGATTCATATTTTCATAAAACTACTCTGCAATTGGTTGGGAGATGGGAGAGGTCATTAATAATTAATGATATCACAGGTGCACTGGACTGCTTAATTTTGGATACGAGCCTAGTCTGGTTATCAATGAGGAATGAAGATACCACCAGCACAATCCACTTAAAGATCAAAATGAGCAAGAAAATCGGCTCCTAATAATGGTGACGTAGTATCTGCAGCTACGAACATCCTTTTAAATGAGCGATGCATAGTAAAGATAACTATATCTAATTGCACTTCACAGCAGTAGCGATGTTTACACAAGAATTACACATCACACAAAATTGCACAAGATTGAAAGAAATTATGAAAATACTCGCACCTGTATCGATTAAAATTCACTTTTCTTCGTATTAAGTTTGGCAGCGACAGTGAGTAAAGTTGGCACGCCGGTTGTCACATTTACTGTGGCCTGCCGTTCTAGTTTTCTGAGGGGGCTGGAGAAGATGTTCTGGATGATTGTTGCATTTGTATGTTTTCACCTCACTTTAGCCATCTGCACTACGGTATGCAATATTTAGAATTCGACCCAGAGTGTAAATATGAACAGCACAACAAAAGCCTTTGGTTATTAAGGAATGGTCGTAATCCTTATGGTACACTTTTTGTATTATTACTGTTATTTTGGTACGACCCTAATTTTGATCGATTACCATCGGGGTACGCGCCGATAGGCACTGAACGCGCACTTTTTGTATATTGCACACTATTTGTTAGATTATTACACCTATAATTTACAAAGTCCTCATCAACTTCAATTTGCAGTGCTGCCCTTCGAGATTTACTGATGTTGGTCCGGCAAGTGGGGAAGAGGCTATTAATTTCTCGAAGAGTTCAGGCTTCGTCCTCTCAAAAAGACCAAGGACTTCTGTTCTTTAGGAGAGGGTAGCTCTGCGATAAAAGTATCGCAGGAGAAAGACGGTCGACTGTATCCCGAGGTAAAGCAGCAAAGATATGGTAAAATTTTGTGTCCTCCCTTGTTATCCTTAAAATGTGGAATTGTGCTTCCACTATTTTAAACCATTTTATTACAGTTGCTTCATTGAAGACAGGAGGTTTGCTGGTAATCGAGTGGGCAACTCCACTTCTTGGTGTAGAAAATGAGTAGCTTGTTGCCAGCTTTGTGAATCCATTTCTATTTGATCACTCCTCCTGTTCGATTCACAAGGCTATAACTCCAAAGTTAGAAAGCTCTATTCTTACTTAGTAGGCTAGGTATATGGGCGAACGGAGACCTCCTCAAAAGGTCAAAGGAATCTTGGACTTGGATATAATTTTCTTTATTCGAGGGGAAGCTTGGACTCGTCTTCAGATGGTCGTTTCTTCATTAAAGAGATCATCCTGACGCAGTCCATTTCCCTTTTCACATAACAGCTCGAATACATAAATGCTGTCTCATATATTTAATCGGTTCCCATAACATAAAACTGGTTCTCTCAACTTACATTAACATATTTTATCAATTCTTACATAACTATTAAATCTTATAATTGCTACATAATAATAATGATGAAAAAGAAATTAATAAAATATTTTCTTTATTATCCAGACAAAAAGAATGACTTGCCTCTCTTAGGCCTCATATTGTTGCAAAATGTCACCGTTTCTCTTATCTAAGAGATCTAACCTATAAATGCTCTTTGTGTTCTTCTATCAAACCCCTTTTATATTATATATATTGAAAAGATAAAATGGAAAGTACTATCTATAAGCATCTACATGAATTGTATATACTCGTATTCCACTCTTTCGTTTCTCTTTATAAATTCTTTTAAGGTTTCTCCATATACCGGTAATGGAAATAATAATTATTTAGTTAGTGCTAAGGTAAGCAAGTGATCAAGAGAATGACGATAATTTGGAGAAATATAACTAAGCTGTTTAATTTTAATTATAATTTAAAGCAAGAAATATACACAACACTTCATCATTTGTATTTCAAATATGGACGAAAGAATGATTCCCTTTAGAGCTCTCGAATAAACAAACGTTTATGGATGACCGCTTAATACATTAACTATTAATTAAACATACTAACACGTCTCACCTCATTTAATTTAATTCTTCTACAAGATTTTACCTATTTATTCAATCTTTCAATTTCTGGATCGGTGGATCATAAGCAATTTAAAGATTTAATAAGTTTGATTCAATATTTTCCTCTTCTAGGATTGGGTTCAATTTTAGAGTGTTTTTAAAATAAAAAGAGAAGTTTTTAGAGATTAATTTACAGTATATTGTTTTGATTTAACTACAGATATATACCTATTAAAATAGCAAAAGAAATCCATTACATGGTCATAGTAAAATTGTTTCTACTTTAATCAGAGCTCTCATCTTACAAACACATAATATTTGATTATTTCCTAATGTCACAATTTCTCCTATTTCTGAGCGCTCTTGTACAAGTAAACTTATATATTTTGTTAATTCTAGTCAATTTATATTAAATATATTGAGGTTATATGATTTAAAGTTTGATCTATAGACTTTAACATGAATTTTATATATATTAACTCAATATTTCTAAATTCCAGTGTTTTCGTTTATTTTTAAAGTTCATTTTTTAAAGTTTCACTTGCGATGAATGAAAAGAGATTATATAGTTACTCACGCAATACGTAACTTTGTTAAGTAAAATGATAAACATTTGAAATATTTTAACTGTCGTTTAAATTAGGAAACATTAGGAGATATTTAAGTTTTACTTTGACGTGGTTCCAACACCACAGGACTTCGCTCCGATAAAACGGAGGGTTTTTTTTACATTATAAATAAATTCATCTTTTCTACAAATATCCTATACACACAAATATATTGCATTGTATTCTGACGTTCTTAGGAACGTTCCGGCGCAAGATCTGCAACACTACAAACAAATATTTAATTGAGTGTTCGCATGTATGAGCTGCATATCCTTCTTGCGAACAAATCCTCTCATTATAATTTTTCCGTGTCTATGCAGCACACGACTTTAACTAACTGGAGATCAGGAGATGGATCAAAGTAAAATTTAAGGTTAAGTGTGATTATATGCACTATTTTGCTTTACACGAATAAATATTTAGAAATAACGGTACGAAGGATCTTTAGCAAATGTTACTCGTCAACCGGAACGAGTATGAACGCTTGTTTTTCTACCATGCTCTTGGGTATCTGGAACGGATTCCACGTTACTTTAATTATTTTCACTACTCTCTGTTAATCCTTTATTCTATTCCGGTGTATCTAAAATTACAGGTCTATTTACAATCGATTGACTATTTGTTGGTTGCGAACAATTCTCTCCTGCTATTCAATATTTCTTGCAATTTTGCCGGCTTTACTCTGTCTATTGATACCGTATTCTGATGTCCATTAGGGAATTCTAATTTATTCACTGTCGTCGCGTTCGACAACACGGAACGGGCCTGCATAAGGCGCTTCTGAGGGTTTTCGAACGCGATCAACTCGGACCTACACATGCGTGGCATCACGTAATTCCATGGGTAGGAACGGTTTCACTACCGAATGGAGATGTGCTTCAGGGGCTTGTGTAAAATCAATTTGCAAACATGGATTTTGCTAATTCAGTGATGAATTGGGAGTCATATTTTGACGATGAGGATGAGACTAAGGGTTTTGGGAAAGAAGGGTTATCCCTGTGACTGCAGTAAACGGTGAAAAACCCGAGTCATTAGGTAGGGATCGGATGCCCAGACGAACAACTGGTAGAGCCATTAACCATATTTGCCGACGAGCCATTATAGAGCTGTTCAAAGTGTTGTGTGACCTTTCCACGATCTCGTTTGTGGTAGTTCGGTACGCCGTGGTTCGCAAGCGATCAAGACCAACGAGGGCTGATAATTCCTTGAAAAGTTCGGATTCAAATTGTGCTCCTCTGTCAATTATTACATATAAAGGAACACCAAAACGGGAGATCCAACTGTCTAAGAAGGCTAAATCGACCGTTGCAGCACTGATGTCTGGAATCGGTAACGCTTCAATCCATCTTCTAGCACTGCCAATGCATGACAGCAGATAACGGTTATGAGACGGATAGGATTGCCCTGGGAGTGTGCACGCCGGTAGCAGACAAACAATGTCGATGTGCACTGTTTCAAATCTGGAAGTGGCCATACTACTGGGCAAGATTGGTAATTGGTGTGTGCGATTAATTTTAGCTGCTTGACATAAGAAGGCATTCTGACATCCGGAAACCTATGTTTCTGTCTATATTAGGCCAGAAATACCTCGTTTTCACTAATCGAAGTGACATTTTAATCCATGGATGGGATATATTATGTATTATGTAGTTGTTTAAAAATGGACATTGTACAGGCTAAAGTAACAAAAAGTCGTAGATATTTTAATGTTATTTCACACCAAAGTTGAGTATTCCCTCGAAAGGGAAATGAATATAATCCGGATTGAATCGATTTCACTTCTCCATCTTGATCCTGTGCTGTTTCCAAAGAACGAAGGTCAAACGACTCTATTTGGACTAAATTGACATTCCCAGATAGGCAATCAGCAACTACATTGTCTTCACCGCGCACGTACGCTATGTCATTGACATATTCGAAAATCACCGTCCAGTTACGTTGTTGTATGTCTGTTTTTGCACGTAGTGCCGAGGAGAAAACAGAAGCTAATGGCTTCTGGTCCGTACATAAGGTCACTTGTTGACCTTCGATCATGTGTCTAAGTGGATCACAGCAAGATACGCAGCCAGGAGTTCCTTGTCATAAGTGGAGTATGCTTGCAGTTTTTCTCAACTTGCTGGAGAAGAATGTTACTAGCGAAGGAGACCGATTCACCATTTGATAAATTGCAGCACCAACTGCGAATTGAGAGCTGTTCGTCACTAATATTTACTGTGAGTCATTTGGTAACGGGTGACGTAACTTGAATGAGTTTGCCAGGGCTTTCATGGTAACATCAAACGCTTCCCATGCAGCATAATTTCAGACAAGCTCTTGAGCTTTAGGTTGAATTATTGCGAGTTCAGTCAGAGGAGCTGCAGTTGCATAAAAGTTAGGCATCATCCTTCTGTAATAGCCTAACGTGCCCAAATATCGACGAAGTCCCTTATAGTCCGTCGGTTAGCACATTTCGCTGATCTCTGAGACCTGCCTCGCTGGAGGGAATATTCCTGCAGCTGAGATATGGTGGCCTAAGAAATCAATCTCCATGAATTTACACTTTTCCATCGAAATTCGTAGATTGTTCTCCGTTAATATCTTAAAGACTTAGGCCAGATGTTCAATATGTTCATTTATATTCCCTGAGAAAATTAAAATGTCGTTATAGACGAAAAAGAATTCCAAGCTAAGAGATAAATGAATTATCCATATGGCATAGAAACGTACAGCTTGCCTTTTTAAGACCTAGCAGTAATCTCAAAAATTCCCAGAGCTCAACTGATGTTGAGACAGCAGTTCTTTCAATATCTACTTGATTAATCTGAATCTGGTGGTATGCCCGAACTAAATCTAGGCGGGAGAAAATTGTTTCCCATGTAGATAGTTAACCATGTTTATAATTTTTGGCAGGGGATAACGGTCTGGTATTGTTATGGGGTTCAGGGATCGAAAATCACCCACAACTCCCTATTTACCTGGGAGTCTTTTTTTGCCCTATATGACTGGGTGAAGCCCATGGTGACTTTGATGGATGCACCACACCTTCTTTCAACAGAGCCTCGAATGTTGCTTTGGCAATTTGTAATTTCTCCATGGAAAGTTGCCTTGGGCGGGCGAAAGTTGGAGGAGCGCTACCAGTCTTGGTATTAGGTAGAAAGGAGTTATGTGGGACAGAACTAACATCTACAAACGTTGGGTTGTATATAGATTCATATTTTCATAAAACTTCTCTGCAATTGGTTGGGAGATGGGAGAGGTCATTAATAATTAATGATATCACAGGTGCACTGGACTGCTTAATTTTGGATACGAGCCTAGTCTGGTTATCAATGAGGAATGAAGATACCACCAGCACAATCCACTTAAAGATCAAAATGATCAAGAAAATCGGCTCCTAATAATGGTGACGTAGTATCTGCAGCTACGAACATCCTTTTAAATGAGCGATGCATAGTAAAGATAACTATATCTAATTGCACTTCACAGCAGTAGCGATGTTTACACAAGAATTACACATCACACAAAATTGCACAAGATTGAAAGAAATTATGAAAATACTCGCACCTGTATCGATTAAAATTCACTTTTCTTCGTATTAAGTTTGGCAGCGACAGTGAGTAAAGTTGGCACGCCGGTTGTCACATTTACTGTGGCCTGCCGTTCTAGTTTTCTGAGGGGGCTGGAGAAGATGTTCTGGATGATTGTTGCATTTGTATGTTTTCACCTCACTTTAGCCATCTGCACTACGGTATGCAATATTTAGAATTCGACCCAGAGTGTAAATATGAACAGCACAACAAAAGCCTTTGGTTATTAAGGAATGGTCGTAATCCTTATGGTACACTTTTTGTATTATTACTGTTATTTTGGTACGACCCTAATTTTGATCGATTACCATCGGGGTACGCGCCGATAGGCACTGAACGCGCACTTTTTGTATATTGCACACTATTTGTTAGATTATTACACCTATAATTTACAAAGTCCTCATCAACTTCAATTTGCAGTGCTGCCCTTCGAGATTTACTGATGTTGGTCCGGCAAGTGGGGAAGAGGCTATTAATTTCTCGAAGAGTTCAGGCTTCGTCCTCTCAAAAAGACCAAGGACTTCTGTTCTTTAGGAGAGGGTAGCTCTGCGATAAAAGTATCGCAGGAGAAAGACGGTCGACTGTATCCCGAGGTAAAGCAGCAAAGATATGGTAAAATTTTGTGTCCTCCCTTGTTATCCTTAAAATGTGGAATTGTGCTTCCACTATTTTAAACCATTTTATTACAGTTGCTTCATTGAAGACAGGAGGTTTGCTGGTAATCGAGTGGGCAACTCCACTTCTTGGTGTAGAAAATGAGTAGCTTGTTGCCAGCTTTGTGAATCCATTTCTATTTGATCACTCCTCCTGTTCGATTCACAAGGCTATAACTCCAAAGTTAGAAAGCTCTATTCTTACTTAGTAGGCTAGGTATATGGGCGAACGGAGACCTCCTCAAAAGGTCAAAGGAATCTTGGACTTGGATATAATTTTCTTTATTCGAGGGGAAGCTTGGACTCGTCTTCAGATGGTCGTTTCTTCATTAAAGAGATCATCCTGACGCAGTCCATTTCCCTTTTCACATAACAGCTCGAATACATAAATGCTGTCTCATATATTTAATCGGTTCCCATAACATAAAACTGGTTCTCTCAACTTACATTAACATATTTTATCAATTCTTACATAACTATTAAATCTTATAATTGCTACATAATAATAATGATGAAAAAGAAATTAATAAAATATTTTCTTTATTATCCAGACAAAAAGAATGACTTGCCTCTCTTAGGCCTCATATTGTTGCAAAATGTCACCGTTTCTCTTATCTAAGAGATCTAACCTATAAATGCTCTTTGTGTTCTTCTATCAAACCCCTTTTATATTATATATATTGAAAAGATAAAATGGAAAGTACTATCTATAAGCATCTACATGAATTTTATATACTCGTATTCCACTCTTTCGTTTCTCTTTATAAATTCTTTTAAGGTTTCTCCATATACCGGTAATGGAAATAATAATTATTTAGTTAGTGCTAAGGTAAGCAAGTGATCAAGAGAATGACGATAATTTGGAGAAATATAACTAAGCTGTTTAATTTTAATTATAATTTAAAGCAAGAAATATACACAACACTTCATCATTTGTATTTCAAATATGGACGAAAGAATGATTCCCTTTAGAGCTCTCGAATAAACAAACGTTTATGGATGACCGCTTAATACATTAACTATTAATTAAACATACTAACACGTCTCACCTCATTTAATTTAATTCTTCTACAAGATTTTACCTATTTATTCAATCTTTCAATTTCTGGATCGGTGGATCATAAGCAATTTAAAGATTTAATAAGTTTGATTCAATATTTTCCTCTTCTAGGATTGGGTTCAATTTTAGAGTGTTTTTAAAATAAAAAGAGAAGTTTTTTAGAGATTAATTTACAGTATATTGTTTTGATTTAACTACAGATATATACCTATTAAAATAGCAAAAGAAATCCATTACATGGTCATAGTAAAATTGTTTCTACTTTAATCAGAGCTCTCATCTTACAAACACATAATATTTGATTATTTCCTAATGTCACAATTTCTCCTATTTCTGAGCGCTCTTGTACAAGTAAACTTATATATTTTGTTAATTCTAGTCAATTTATATTAAATATATTGAGGTTATATGATTTAAAGTTTGATCTATAGACTTTAACATGAATTTTATATATATTAACTCAATATTTCTAAATTCCAGTGTTTTCGTTTATTTTTAAAGTTCATTTTTTAAAGTTTCACTTGCGATGAATGAAAAGAGATTATATAGTTACTCACGCAATACGTAACTTTGTTAAGTAAAATGATAAACATTTGAAATATTTTAACTGTCGTTTAAATTAGGAAACATTAGGAGATATTTAAGTTTTACTTTGACGTGGTTCCAACACCACAGGACTTCGCTCCGATAAAACGGAGGGTTTTTTTTACATTATAAATAAATTCATCTTTTCTACAAATATCCTATACACACAAATATATTGCATTGTATTCTGACGTTCTTAGGAACGTTCCGGCGCAAGATCTGCAACACTACAAACAAATATTTAATTGAGTGTTCGCATGTATGAGCTGCATATCCTTCTTGCGAACAAATCCTCTCATTATAATTTTTCCGTGTCTATGCAGCACACGACTTTAACTAACTGGAGATCAGGAGATGGATCAAAGTAAAATTTAAGGTTAAGTGTGATTATATGCACTATTTTGCTTTACACGAATAAATATTTAGAAATAACGGTACGAAGGATCTTTAGCAAATGTTACTCGTCAACCGGAACGAGTATGAACGCTTGTTTTTCTACCATGCTCTTGGGTATCTGGAACGGATTCCACGTTACTTTAATTATTTTCACTACTCTCTGTTAATCCTTTATTCTATTCCGGTGTATCTAAAATTACAGGTCTATTTACAATCGATTGACTATTTGTTGGTTGCGAACAATTCTCTCCTGCTATTCAATATTTCTTGCAATTTTGCCGGCTTTACTCTGTCTATTGATACCGTATTCTGATGTCCATTAGGGAATTCTAATTTATTCACTGTCGTCGCGTTCGACAACACGGAACGGGCCTGCATAAGGCGCTTCTGAGGGTTTTCGAACGCGATCAACTCGGACCTACACATGCGTGGCATCACGTAATTCCATGGGTAGGAACGGTTTCACTACCGAATGGAGATGTGCTTCAGGGGCTTGTGTAAAATCAATTTGCAAACATGGATTTTGCTAATTCAGTGATGAATTGGGAGTCATATTTTGACGATGAGGATGAGACTAAGGGTTTTGGGAAAGAAGGGTTATCCCTGTGACTGCAGTAAACGGTGAAAAACCCGAGTCATTAGGTAGGGATCGGATGCCCAGACGAACAACTGGTAGAGCCATTAACCATATTTGCCGACGAGCCATTATAGAGCTGTTCAAAGTGTTGTGTGACCTTTCCACGATCTCGTTTGTGGTAGTTCGGTACGCCGTGGTTCGCAAGCGATCAAGACCAACGAGGGCTGATAATTCCTTGAAAAGTTCGGATTCAAATTGTGCTCCTCTGTCAATTATTACATATAAAGGAACACCAAAACGGGAGATCCAACTGTCTAAGAAGGCTAAATCGACCGTTGCAGCACTGATGTCTGGAATCGGTAACGCTTCAATCCATCTTCTAGCACTGCCAATGCATGACAGCAGATAACGGTTATGAGACGGATAGGATTGCCCTGGGAGTGTGCACGCCGGTAGCAGACAAACAATGTCGATGTGCACTGTTTCAAATCTGGAAGTGGCCATACTACTGGGCAAGATTGGTAATTGGTGTGTGCGATTAATTTTAGCTGCTTGACATAAGAAGGCATTCTGACATCCGGAAACCTATGTTTCTGTCTATATTAGGCCAGAAATACCTCGTTTTCACTAATCGAAGTGACATTTTAATCCATGGATGGGATATATTATGTATTATGTAGTTGTTTAAAAATGGACATTGTACAGGCTAAAGTAACAAAAAGTCGTAGATATTTTAATGTTATTTCACACCAAAGTTGAGTATTCCCTCGAAAGGGAAATGAATATAATCCGGATTGAATCGATTTCACTTCTCCATCTTGATCCTGTGCTGTTTCCAAAGAACGAAGGTCAAACGACTCTATTTGGACTAAATTGACATTCCCAGATAGGCAATCAGCAACTACATTGTCTTCACCGCGCACGTACGCTATGTCATTGACATATTCGAAAATCACCGTCCAGTTACGTTGTTGTATGTCTGTTTTTGCACGTAGTGCCGAGGAGAAAACAGAAGCTAATGGCTTCTGGTCCGTACATAAGGTCACTTGTTGACCTTCGATCATGTGTCTAAGTGGATCACAGCAAGATACGCAGCCAGGAGTTCCTTGTCATAAGTGGAGTATGCTTGCAGTTTTTCTCAACTTGCTGGAGAAGAATGTTACTAGCGAAGGAGACCGATTCACCATTTGATGAATTGCAGCACCAACTGCGAATTGAGAGCTGTTCGTCACTAATATTTACTGTGAGTCATTTGGTAACGGGTGACGTAACTTGAATGAGTTTGCCAGGGCTTTCATGGTAACATCAAACGCTTCCCATGCAGCATAATTTCAGACAAGCTCTTGAGCTTTAGGTTGAATTATTGCGAGTTCAGTCAGAGGAGCTGCAGTTGCATAAAAGTTAGGCATCATCCTTCTGTAATAGCCTAACGTGCCCAAATATCGACGAAGTCCCTTATAGTCCGTCGGTTAGCACATTTCGCTGATCTCTGAGACCTGCCTCGCTGGAGGGAATATTCCTGCAGCTGAGATATGGTGGCCTAAGAAATCAATCTCCATGAATTTACACTTTTCCATCGAAATTCGTAGATTGTTCTCCGTTAATATCTTAAAGACTTAGGCCAGATGTTCAATATGTTCATTTATATTCCCTGAGAAAATTAAAATGTCGTTATAGACGAAAAAGAATTCCAAGCTAAGAGATAAATGAATTATCCATATGGCATAGAAACGTACAGCTTGCCTTTTTAAGACCTAGCAGTAATCTCAAAAATTCCCAGAGCTCAACTGATGTTGAGACAGCAGTTCTTTCAATATCTACTTGATTAATCTGAATCTGGTGGTATGCCCGAACTAAATCTAGGCGGGAGAAAATTGTTTCCCATGTAGATAGTTAACCATGTTTATAATTTTTGGCAGGGGATAACGGTCTGGTATTGTTATGGGGTTCAGGGATCGAAAATCACCCACAACTCCCTATTTACCTGGGAGTCTTTTTTTGCCCTATATGACTGGGTGAAGCCCATGGTGACTTTGATGGATGCACCACACCTTCTTTCAACAGAGCCTCGAATGTTGCTTTGGCAATTTGTAATTTCTCCATGGAAAGTTGCCTTGGGCGGGCGAAAGTTGGAGGAGCGCTACCAGTCTTGGTATTAGGTAGAAAGGAGTTATGTGGGACAGAACTAACATCTACAAACGTTGGGTTGTATATAGATTCATATTTTCATAAAACTTCTCTGCAATTGGTTGGGAGATGGGAGAGGTCATTAATAATTAATGATATCACAGGTGCACTGGACTGCTTAATTTTGGATACGAGCCTAGTCTGGTTATCAATGAGGAATGAAGATACCACCAGCACAATCCACTTAAAGATCAAAATGATCAAGAAAATCGGCTCCTAATAATGGTGACGTAGTATCTGCAGCTACGAACATCCTTTTAAATGAGCGATGCATAGTAAAGATAACTATATCTAATTGCACTTCACAGCAGTAGCGATGTTTACACAAGAATTACACATCACACAAAATTGCACAAGATTGAAAGAAATTATGAAAATACTCGCACCTGTATCGATTAAAATTCACTTTTCTTCGTATTAAGTTTGGCAGCGACAGTGAGTAAAGTTGGCACGCCGGTTGTCACATTTACTGTGGCCTGCCGTTCTAGTTTTCTGAGGGGGCTGGAGAAGATGTTCTGGATGATTGTTGCATTTGTATGTTTTCACCTCACTTTAGCCATCTGCACTACGGTATGCAATATTTAGAATTCGACCCAGAGTGTAAATATGAACAGCACAACAAAAGCCTTTGGTTATTAAGGAATGGTCGTAATCCTTATGGTACACTTTTTGTATTATTACTGTTATTTTGGTACGACCCTAATTTTGATCGATTACCATCGGGGTACGCGCCGATAGGCACTGAACGCGCACTTTTTGTATATTGCACACTATTTGTTAGATTATTACACCTATAATTTACAAAGTCCTCATCAACTTCAATTTGCAGTGCTGCCCTTCGAGATTTACTGATGTTGGTCCGGCAAGTCGGGAAGAGGCTATTAATTTCTCGAAGAGTTCAGGCTTCGTCCTCTCAAAAAGACCAAGGACTTCTGTTCTTTAGGAGAGGGTAGCTCTGCGATAAAAGTATCGCAGGAGAAAGACGGTCGACTGTATCCCGAGGTAAAGCAGCAAAGATATGGTAAAATTTTGTGTCCTCCCTTGTTATCCTTAAAATGTGGAATTGTGCTTCCACTATTTTAAACCATTTTATTACAGTTGCTTCATTGAAGACAGGAGGTTTGCTGGTAATCGAGTGGGCAACTCCACTTCTTGGTGTAGAAAATGAGTAGCTTGTTGCCAGCTTTGTGAATCCATTTCTATTTGATCACTCCTCCTGTTCGATTCACAAGGCTATAACTCCAAAGTTAGAAAGCTCTATTCTTACTTAGTAGGCTAGGTATATGGGCGAACGGAGACCTCCTCAAAAGGTCAAAGGAATCTTGGACTTGGATATAATTTTCTTTATTCGAGGGGAAGCTTGGACTCGTCTTCAGATGGTCGTTTCTTCATTAAAGAGATCATCCTGACGCAGTCCATTTCCCTTTTCACATAACAGCTCGAATTCATAAATGCGGTCTCATATATTTAATCGGTTCCCATAACATAAAACTGGTTCTCTCAACTTACATTAACATATTTTATCAATTCTTACATAACTATTAAATCTTATAATTGCTACATAATAATAATGATGAAAAAGAAATTAATAAAATATTTTCTTTATATTCCAGACAAAAAGAATGACTTGCCTCTCTTAGGCCTCATATTGTTGCAAAATGTCACCGTTTCTCTTATCTAAGAGATCTAACCTATAAATGCTCTTTGTGTTCTTCTATCAAACCCCTTTTATATTATATATATTGAAAAGATAAAATGGAAAGTACTATCTATAAGCATCTACATGAATTTTATATACTCGTATTCCACTCTTTCGTTTCTCTTTATAAATTCTTTTAAGGTTTCTCCATATACCGGTAATGGAAATAATAATTATTTAGTTAGTGCTAAGGTAAGCAAGTGATCAAGAGAATGACGATAATTTAGAGAAATATAACTAAGCTGTTTAATTTTAATTATAATTTAAAGCAAGAAATATTTACAACACTTCATCATTTGTATTTCAAATATGGACGAAAGAATGATTCCCTTTAGAGCTCTCGAATAAACAAACGTTTATGGATGACCGCTTAATACATTAACTATTAATTAAACATACTAACACGTCTCACCTCATTTAATTTAATTCTTCTACAAGATTTTACCTATTTATTCAATCTTTCAATTTCTGGATCGGTGGATCATAAGCAATTTAAAGATTTAATAAGTTTGATTCAATATTTTCCTCTTCTAGGATTGGGTTCAATTTTAGAGTGTTTTTAAAATAAAAAGAGAAGTTTTTTAGAGATTAATTTACAGTATATTGTTTTGATTTAACTACAGATATATACCTATTAAAATAGCAAAAGAAATCCATTACATGGTCATAGTAAAATTGTTTCTACTTTAATCAGAGCTCTCATCTTACAAACACACAATATTTGATTATTTCCTAATGTCACAATTTCTCCTATTTCTGAGCGCTCTTGTACAAGTAAACTTATATATTTTGTTAATTCTAGTCGATTTATATTAAATATATTGAGGTTATATGATTTAAAGTTTGATCTATAGACTTTAAAATGAATTTTATATATATTAACTCAATATTTCTAAATTCCAGTGTTTTCGTTTATTTTTAAAGTTCATTTTTTAAAGTTTCACTTGCGATGAATGAAAAGAGATTATATAGTTACTCACGCAATACGTAACTTTGTTAAGTAAAATGATAAACATTTGAAATATTTTAACTGTCGTTTAAATTAGGAGATATTTAAGTTTTACTTTGACGTGGTTCTGTTAGGGTCGGGTTACGCATAGTTAGGCTTCTGGCACCCCCAAATTGCTGGATTCAATAGGCCCGACAGATACCTCCACAAATGGACGCGAATTGGTCCTATTAAATCAAAATATGCCCTATTGAATGTATAGATCCACTTGTGTATTAGAAATAAAATGGGTTTTATAAATATACATATGTAGCAAGAAGCGGGAGAGAGAAAAACGAGCAAAGAAATGGTTGAACACCTGCGTTTGATCTCTGAACTGTGTCTCAAGATAGAGTAATCAAAGACGGATATTTATTTATGAAGAGACCGAGTAAACACAGCTGCTGACCATACTAGATTGCGCAGCGAAAGTTGTTTCAATGGACAAATAAAGGGATAGGATAAGAAACGGAGGTAGGCTGTCTGACAGTAGCCGTCTCATGTATAAGCCACGCCTTCTGGATTTCGAGCGCAAATATATATCGAAAGAAACAGTAAGTTAAAGAGGTAGTTAATCAGAAAGTATCAGATAGAAATATAACGAATACGCTGGCGTTCACGCTCCCGTTTAAATCAGCCGAGACTTGTTTCTCTTACCAGCGTTGAATAATAAATAGACTACTAGTCTCTCGCTTAATGCGCACCGTCTCTCTCGCCGATTTCAATCATAAGATTCCGTTATTAGAATAAAAAGTTTATTTTGTTAGCTCATCTTTGCCTTGAAACCTCCACAATCCCAGCCAAAAAGAACACCGTTAAAAACAATTATATTTGGAGTCAGATAAATAATTCACCGTAAAGCCATCCTTCACCTCAAAATTGGAACTAGTCGTTCCTTTAATAAGTTGGTGATTTGCGGTGATCTCATAATCTGATGACGTACCGCTTCCATAAACAGGTTACCAAAAACCTTCCGATAAACTGGTGAACCGTCGTTCGCCCACTATTAACTAGTGACCCGTCGTTCGTCCCCCTAGTTCAAACACCACAGGTCCATCAATTGGGCTTATCATTATGTACTGGCCGTCAAGTTCTCACTGGTATATATGCTTGCGCCATATTTAGGTAAATAGTGGTGAATATTTCCCAAAAAGCGTTTATGGTCGTAATATTTATAAGAAAACTCTTAATCTGTTTCACTAAATATTTATCTAATTCTGCGAAAATTGGCCATTTTAAAATTAAGGATTTTCTCATAATCTGTGTTTGGTGTACTCCGATTAAAATTAATACAGAAAGTTATTTGGTGATGATTGCTAGGAAGAAGTACTTGGGTTACAATTAATTAATTCGTTATCCTACGAGGAGAAGAAAACTTTAGTCTACTATCGAAAATGATTACTGTAAAAAATTGAGACCAAAGAAAACGTTTTATAGCATAAACAAAAATATATGAATTTGCATTATGTATTGCTTTTATTTTTTATGTATTTTCAATTGGTTTTTATTTATTTTTAATATTGATAATTATTTTAATAGTTATAAACACTGTAAATTTCAAGGTTATTATTTACTTTAGCGTAATCACTTTTTTGTTCATTTTAATTCTACTTTTTATGCTTTGTCAAAATCTGTTCATCTTATATGGGAGGGGGAGGGGGGGGGATGAAAGGATTTCTTCGTTGGTTACCAGATGTATTTATATTCCACCTCGTTTTGTGATCCTCTTTGCTATTGCGCTCCTCATAATATTGTTGCGAAAAGTTGATCGTTAAACCGGATTTTGGTGATAGGATAAGGTTCCGAGAAATTATTACCCGACTCCAAAAAAATAATGATGAATATTTGGGGCTGGGTGATGAGCAGAATTTCTGATATGATTTTGCCTTCGAGCATGCTAAAAAGAAAACTATTAAAGACCCCATTTTAACCTGCGCAAGAGAGGATCAAAGCCCAAATGGAAAACATAGAGAGGCAAATCAAACAATCCCATGAGGGACTGTAGGGGTGCGAAGATGTATCGGGGAAAAAAATGCTTCCAACGCGATAATATAAATAGCCCATTAAATTACCAACTCAGTACGGACTAAGCTGTGGCGTAATGGCTAGAGTGACTGGCGTTTAAATCAAGAGGTACTGCGTTCGAAACTCATAGTCCACAACTTTTACGAAGAAATCTCCAGAAGAAAACGGAAGTCAAGGAAAACGCTTTAAGGACTAACTCATCAAGAATTAAGAAAGAATCATCACGAAGCAAGAAGGAATTATCAACTCAAGATAATTGGAAGAAAAATGAAGATGCATCAAGAAAGAAAACAAAGATCAAGAACCAACCCAGCCAATAAGAATACCAAGAGTCAGATAAATGGAAGACATTCGATAAAGATAAAATTCTAGATAAATACTATAAAAGGAATGCCCCCTCCCCGAAGAGAAGAAAGAGAAGCAGTGTCTCGCATTAAAGAGAACTCCAAATAATTTTTCTCATATTGACACCATATCTCCTGATGCAGCAGCCGGACCAGATGGCTTCCATGCCCAACTGGTAAAAAAATGCAAAAAAGAACTAGCCAAGCCACTTCAGATCCTCTGGACACGCTCATTGCAAGCCGGTACTGTACCTGAATCACTGAAGACTGCCATCATCACCCCAAAACATAAGGGAGGTAATGAAGGACAAGCCAGCAAGTACAGGCCAGTGGCACTAACATCTCACCTTATCAGGATCTGTGAGAGAGTCATTTGCAGAAAGATGGTTGACTTCCTGGAGAAAAATGCAGCCTTTAATGATGGTCAACACGGCTTTAGGCAAGGACGTTCGTGTCTATCCCAGTTATTGACACACTATTAGAAAGTCCTAGAAAACATCCAAGATGGGAAAAACCTGGATGTCATCTATTTAGACTTTGCCAAGTCCTTTGACAAGGTCGATCACGGTATTCTTCTAAACAACTTACGAGACCACGGCATCAAGGGTTCACTCGGAAGATGGCTTTACAGTTTCCTGACGGGTAGAACCCAACAAGTGGCAGTCCAAAGAGTGCTGTCTGAACCAAGTAATGTGTTAAGTGGGGTACCACAGGGGTCAGTACTGGGCCCACTACTGTTTATTATCCACATAGGAGACATAGACACAAACTTGGACCACTCGGTAGCATCCTTATTTGCAGATGATACCAGAATCAAGAAGCAAATATCCTGCACAGGAGACGCAAACAAACAGGAGACCTAAACAAAGTGTTGCAGTGGGCATCATTAAACAACGTGGCTCTAAATGGGGAGAAATTTGAATTACTACGCTATAGCCGGAACAACGACCTGAAAATGGCAACCAGTTACCGCTACAATGACTAACCAATAATTAGCAAAGACCATGTCAAAGATCTGGGAGTCCAAATGAGCTGTGACGCTACCTTCACCCACCACACCAATCAAACGATTGATCTGCAAAACAATTGACTCTGCAAAACAATTGAGTGGATGGGTATTGAGAACCTTCACCACAATGGAAGAACATTGCATGAATACCCTGTGGAAATCCCTTGTACTCCGAAGACTTGAATACTGCTGTCAACTCTGGTCTCCATACAAGATACAGGACATAGCTGCCCTTGAAGCTCCTCAGCGAACCTACACCAGCAGAATCCAGGGAGTACAACACCTATACTACTGGGGGTGACTATCCCAGCTAAGTCTGTACTCCCTGCAGAGGAGAAGGGAGCGCTACATAGTGCTATATGTGTGGAAGATACTGGAGGACAGAGTACCAAATGTAGGGGTTATGTCAAACCACAACCCCAAAAAAGGGAGTCTCTGCTACATCCAAGGGACCCAAGGTAACAACCAACAAGTGAAGACCCAGATCCACAACTCCTTTACCCACAATGGACCTCGGTTGTTCAACTGCCTTCCTAGGGATTTCCGGAATGTAAGTGGAACCAGCCTGGAAATTTTCAAAAGAAAATTGGATAGGTGGCTGGGTGGACTACCAGACCACCCACCAATACCAGGATATCCCAGCCGTCATCACAACACCCTGCCCGAAGTCTGCCAGGCAAGGAGAGTGGATGAAGGACAACCTGGTGCGAGTGGAGGCCGACCTCAGCTTCGTCAGTAACAGACGGAATCATCAAAAGTAAGTAAATACAACTCTCTTAATGTTCGTACTTTGGTACGATGAATGAATAAGACTCGTCTTGATGTAAGATCAGTTGCGTAAATGCTATCTCCTAATGCAGAGTAAATGACTTGATTGGTATGACCCGCGAGTCATATGTGTAACTGCTCCTCGAATTTCTAGAATGCCCTACCTCGAATGCCCTCTCTCGAATGATTTCTCTCGAATGATTTCTCTCGAAGGATTTCCCTCGAATGATTTCTCTCGAATGATTCTCTCCTCCTCGATTTGCTCGTTTTATACTTAGATACATTTACAAACATAGATATATATACATATACAATACTTTTGAAAATCTTTTCCCTCGTGAGAAAATTTACTGAAACGGTGAAATTTTGTCAAACGCTTTTTTTTTGTCTTTCTTAACAAAAAATAAAAATATAATATTGTCGTTGTAGTTTGATGCTCACAGAGTATCGTTACGATCGAGTTAACCCATTTTAGGATTCCCTTTTCTTTTCTCTTAATGTTTATTTTTCCAAATCGTAACCACAGACTAATTAGTCTCATTCCCAGTTTACCTCTTCACCGCGAATTTGGTCTTCTCGGGAAATAAAAAATGGGAATGGTTCTAAAATATCCTGTTACATGTTACAATGTTTCATTTGAGTTTCTTTTTGTTTCGTTTCACACACATAAATTTATTAACATTGGCTGAGTGTATACATTACTACTTCATGGGTTTGTGTGTGCACATATTGTGTGCACCGCAGCATGCACATCTATTGGGTACACCATGTGCACCACACTTATATAGATGGTAGCCAAGACATGTTCATCAAAAATTCACTGATATCCCTCGGAATTCATAGTGCCTTCTATCACACAAATTGAGCCAAAACACCCCCACAACATGATGGAACCACCTCCGTGTTTCACAGCAAGTATGATATTATTTTCCAGCAGAGCTTCTCCAAACGTAATGGTGGTTGTTCATGCCAAACAGCTCAAGCTTAGTCTTGTCTAACCATAATATTTTAATAAGTTCTGCTTCTGGCAAACTCTAATCGTCCCTTTTTGTGAACTGTCTTCAACAGTCGTTTCCTCCTTGGTACACTTCCATGGAGACCCTCATGGTTCAGGTAACGTCGCACTGTTGACATGTCTACTATTGTTCCACTGTTGGCCAGATTTGCTTTCAATTCCTTGGAAGTGACATTCTTGTTGACAATTCGAACACACGAACGCACATCTCTGTCAGTTTATTTTCTTGTTCGCCCTTTCCGCACACGGTTAACAGTAATCCCATCAGCCCTAAATTTTACAATAATATTCCTTACAGATGAAATTGGGATATTCAAACTTGCTGAAGTTTTTCTATATCCATTTTCTTGGTTGTGCAGCTCAATTATACGCTTCCTATAATATGCTTCTGAGTGTTCGGATGTCTTCACCAAGTTGCTATTTAAATTATTGTAGAGATGATTCTTCAGCTGTGTCTAATACCATAATGAATATTCCATCAGTCATTCTCGAACATTCTTTACCGCTAATTTGAATAATTTGATTTGTTAAATCAGTTTTATGTAAACGTTGATAATTTTCTTTTGCTTCTTGTGTTTTTCTAATAAACACCATATTTAATATTTATAATTTGTTTTATTATCATTTATACATTATAATATATTGCTTTTAAGCTAATATAATTAAATATAATATAAATATGTACATTTCGAACTAGTAACGTATCAAAATTCGTAAATTAGAAAATTTGAGATGTATTGCCAATATATAGGCGCACAACTGTATATAGGAATGAAGTTAAAATTATGTATATACATACATATTCTTTTTTATTTGTCCCTTATTGAAATTTAACACTACAAAATAACTAAATAATAATAATGAAAAACAAAAATGATGCAATGAGTACGTTTTAGCTGTTGCAGGGAATTCGACGTTTTAGCTGTTGAAGGGAATTCACTTGACTATATCTAAGTCATTATTTTTCTAGGCCTTTTACTTGCCAACTCTTTGATGACCCCAGTAGAATTAAGTTCTCTTAATTTTCTATGCTCAATGTTCAAGAGGGTGAGCGAAGAAAAACGGTCCTGCCCAATGGTGTTTCTTAGATAATTCTTGATTACCTTCCTCTTGGAGAATGATCGCTCACCAGTGCAGTTTGTGACAAACATACAGAAATAGATTCGTAATACGATTTTAACATTAGAAAATGTTTCTAGCATGTCATGTTTGTGTATTATCTCGTACATTTTTAGTTCAGGTCTTTGTGCACCCTTTGTGCCACCTGATGAGGTAGCACTTCTAGGTGAATCTCATGGAAATGAAATGGAATGGATTTAATAACATGTGCAAATTGCAAAAGCTCCAACTCTAACTCAGCCTCCAAGTCCTTAGGATATGAATGCACAGGCGTTTTAGCTGACGATTTAAGGTCAGTGTTTGTTTTGATTAAGATTTCTGATAAAACTCCAAATTTCTCTCGGGGGACGCTGTAATTAGCAATGCGTTGTTGCAGGGAAGCACAGAGCTTGTCATTGATGGGCAAGAATGCCGTCAGTCTAAACTTCACTCTCCCTGTTAGCGTAACATGCTAGGCGTAGTCTAGTTCATCATGGCGACGCTTGCGCTTCCTAATACGCTGTGTGTCAACGTAGTGTACACTTGTCACGTCACTAGGAAAACATTTTTTGCTTCAATGTCATCGAACTGGAATCTCAGGTCTTTAGCAAATTGTAAAAGAGACTGTAGCAGTGTGATAGCTGCATTGAGGGTGAGGCCAGATTTTTGCAAATGGATATTTCTACTCTGAAATCTTACCACTACGGTATGCCAAGCTTCAAGGAAAAGTACTGTCTTAAATTTTTTCAAACCCTTCAAAAGACCACTTGCTTCATCTCTTGTTTCAGCTGACTGATTGTGTTTTAAGAAAAGCTCTTCTAGAACAATGTTTTTTTAATGTATGCACTATTGAGAGCAGCTACAGCATTTGCTCGTACTAACCAACGGGTGGCTGAAAGTATTTTGACAACTTGCAACTTCTTTTCTTTATTAGTCTCACTACTTCACAGTGTCTTCTCAAGGATAAGTGGATGAAACAAGAAAGGAGTAAATATATTGTATCAGAGCAAACAATGACACTGCAGCAGGACAGCTTTCTGCAGCAGACTTAGCTACCAAGTTTAAGGAATGAGCCATACATGGCATGTACTCAGCTTCACTACACTAATTTTTGATTATCTGTTTGGCCCCCTGATATTTACCGGACATGTTACTGGTGTTATCATAGGACTGTCCTCGGCAGTCGAAAACTGAAATGTTCTTCTGTTTAAGAAAATCAAGAAGAATTGTAGCAAGATCTCTGCCACTGTCAAGCCCGGCCAAATGGTTGCTGGCCCCTCGGCACTTAGATGTTTGGTGTCCTTTTTAAGTATTGGCTATTATAAAATTATTCACGAGAAATAAACTAACAATAAAGAATAATATAAATGAGTTTATTACCCCCATAGAGTCCATAAGTCAATGTGCACGAACCAGTCTTGAGTAGAAGGGATAAGCGGTAGCGAACTTGCTCGTCCGGGTACCTGACAGGGAACGTGCGCGAAGATCGCCCATACTAGCATTCAACAAGAATGTGCCGAATAGTCTGGGGGACAACGCAGTCTTCACAGTGGATGCAGGCGAGCGCTCCATCAAATAGCGGTGCATCCAGCGAGTGTAACCAATTCGGGGACAGCAGAAAGCAAACTGAAGTTTTTGCGGCATTGAAGGGTAGGTCCATGGGAACAGTCGCGACACAATGACACGTAACTTTGAGTTCCCTTCGACCGTCTCCCATCTTCTTTGCCGAGCAACCCAGAGAGCTGCCTGTATTCATGCCATGAAGTTGGTAGGAGAAAGAGCGAAACGCTGGTCGGGTCACAGAGTCATCACGAACTCTTTGGCGCCCTCATCGGCGCGCTAATTCCCCGCAATTCCTCCATGTCCAGGAACCCAGCAGAATATAATCTCGACATCCACCCGGCTTTCCAAAACCATGGCGTCACGGATATCGCAAACCATGGAATGCGGAGATTCTAATGCCCTAAGGGCGCTTTGTGAGTCGATATAAATCACAATTCGGTCTCCAAACCGGGCACGTCGCATAATCTCCTATACCGAGTGGTGTATTGCCATCAGTTCGGCCATGAAGACAGACGTACGCCTGGCAGAGTCCCGCTGACTTGAAACAGAGGGGATACGGCGTGGAAGCAGACCCCCTCTTTGGACTTGGAGCCATCCGTATTAACTGGCACGGTTCCAGCGTGACACGAGGAGTGCTTCAAAAAGGTCGAACGGAATGCTCCCGGTGCTGTACAAGCTTTGGAAGCAGAGGCGTAGCGACTAATAGCCAAAGGTGGTACCTTTCAGGGTGGCGTCCTGGGCAGAACCAGGAACGCCACCAGCACGAGAGCTCTACCAAGCTCTCGAAGGAGTACTCCGTAAGGGGCGCGGCGATTTGCCATCCTGGCCGCCGTGCTGACGGGATCCAGCGCCCCGTCCGGCCCCAGCTTAGCCTCTCTTCCTTCCTTCAGATAGCCTGTATTCCTATCCTACCTCGTCGCTTTTCATACAACCTCTCCCACAACTTTCTCTGGTCAGCCTCTAATTTCACAGGGTAGAAGCTGACCTTCTTCTCAGCCAATCGTCCCGGATCGGGGCTGAGGGGGGAGGGGACAATGTCCCCTAACCCCTGAGCTCCGGTCTGGGGTGGTTGGCTTTTAACAACCTGCTTCATCCCCACCCATACCTTCCTCACATCCCTTTTCCTCTCGTCTTCACAATCTATCCGTTTTACGCCGTGTTCAAGGTGGAGCCGCCATGCCGAAGGACTGCCAGGCCACCAGGCGGGAGGGGTGGTCCCAAATGGCGGCGCCTGGCTCTGACGGGCCTGTAAGCACCTCTTGCAGTGCGGGCTACTGCAAGAGGTGGTGAGCGATTGCGTCCCGTAACACAAAGAGGGTCACCATGCCCAATGATGAAACAAAAAAACATATCCCCTTAATTCCCCCTATAACAACAACGGAGCCGCCCTCGTGCAGCTCCACAGAAAAGATGGAGGTCCCCCCCCCTGTGGTTGCGCAGGGGACCCTCCATACCTCTTTAACCGGAGAGGAGGCTTACTCCTCTCCTACGCCTACGGGTGTAGGGGACTCCCCCTCACCCCCTTCTCTGGAGGTGCTTTCGGGCACCTCCCTATCTCCAGCGGCAGTCCCTCCTATGCTTTCTAAGGGGACTGCCAAGAAAGCCAGCAGGCAGCCCATTGCCGACCGCCCCTCGTACAAGCGGCTCGGTAGGGCAAACCCCCTTAGGGGGGAGAGGGAAGCCAGGCCCCTTCGGTCGCTTCCCTCAAAAGACCTGCTGGCAAAAATATTAAACCTTGCCGGGGTCAAGGCCTGTGCCTCCCCACTAAAGACTTATGACGCTGCCAAGGGGACCTGCGATGTCCTGGGAGGGGATGGCCAACTGGAGGCCCCTCCTGTGATAGACATGGTCCTTGAGGAAAACCAGCCTCAGACGGTAGGGCCTTCCATGGGGGGGAATCCGGGCTTGGCGCCAAGCACCGAACCCGAATCCGCCCGTATGCAAGGTCCTCATCAAACGGCTGTGGATTCTCAGGCAGGACAAGGAGGGAAGGGATCTCCTCCGGATGAATCCCCTGCGCCCACCGGGACCTTCTCCATTTCAGAGAAGGACCTGGCTGAGGCCGGTCCATCTGGCCTGGGGGCTTCTACCGGCGGGGGTGAGAAGCGGGCTCATTCCCCGCCCTCCTCTCCTAAAAAGAAGAAAAAGACAAGAAAGACGAAAAAGACTCGGGGCTCCTCTCCATCCGCGGGGGCTGCGGGGACGGATGGGTCTGCTGCCACTTTGGTAGGCGACCAAGCCAAGATCGGCAAACCCGGCCCCTCTACCCCCTCGTGTGCGGAGCTCCTGACCAAGACTAAGACGAAGAATGCACAGGGCGGAGCCTCGATGACATCGGGGCCCCTCATTCAGAGGCTACCTGGCGTTTTCGAGCCCGCTGGCTTCAAACGCTTCCTCGTTATTCGCTCCACTGATGGCACCATGTTGTCTAAGGGCAACATGATCCATCAGAGGAGAGGATTAGCTAGTGCAATTTGTAGAGAGCCGAAGGTAACCCGTTTCTCGGACGGAAGCCTTCTGGCGAATGCGGCCAATCCCGCCGAGGCGGCCAAGATAAGTGCTCTTCGGACACTTCATGGCACCCCGGTGAGTGTGACGCCGCACTCTACCATGAACTTTGTGAAAGGAGTAGTTTATGCGACGGAACTCGTTGACTACTCCATTGAGGACATCACCCTAGAGCTGGCCGACCATGGGGCGGTAAAGGTCGAACGTGTGATGAGAAAACAGGGAGGGGCTTCGAGACCCACCCCTACACTCTTCGTCACGTTCGACTGTGACAAGCTCCCTGAGTCGGTGCGTGCCGGTTGGTACCGCTACCGCGTGAAGGCATTGGTGCCACTGCCGCGGCGGTGCTATTACTGTCACCGCTTCGGCCATACGAATCGCTCATGTAGACGTGCAAAGTCGGGGTCACCCGAAGTCTGTGTAAATTGCTCCAAGGTCGCACACGATAAGTCCAAATCGTGTGTGGCCAAGTGTGTCAATTGCGGAGAGCCGCACCCTGCTTCTTCGAAGCAATGTGGTGCATATCTCCTGGAGAAAGAAATCCTGGCCGTTCAGGCCCAGGATAGACTCTCATTCCGCGAGGCTAAGGACTTGGTCCTGGCGCGCCCAGCTCTGCCTGGGACGTCATATGCCTCAGTAGTTCGAAAGGCACCCTCTGCTCCTGGCCCATCCAGGCCAACGAGCACGGTTGTTTCCGCGCATATTCGGAGCCCTTCTGCGGGCTCTACTACACCCGGGCGCTCCCCTGGTAGAGCTGGTGGCAAAAAGGGTTCACACCCAGCCCCGGCTAAAACCAGGGCTCCCCCCTCTTCCCCCAGCGTGACCGTTTCCCGTAAGGCGAAACGGCCACGCGCCTCCACCGAGTCGTTAGACTCACAGGAGGCAACACCCCTGAAGATGGTCGCTAGGCCATCTTCGGGGGTTCCTAAAGCTGTCCCCCGAAAGGAGGACAGCAACAAAGGAGGCGGAGGGAGGAAAAGACTCGCCTGGCGAGGTCAACCTCCCCCAATAAGTCCTCGAAGGCGACAGCGCCTCCAGCGCTTTGTCCGGCCAACAGCGCCTGCGGTTCTGCCCCCGGGAAGCGTACGGCCATTCCCGTGAGGGTCTTCAATTCGAGGAGGGCCCCCGCGTCTCCTCCGAGCTAGGCCTGGAGGGCATATTCCTTCAATGGAATTGCCGTGAACTCCGGGCCAACTGGGAGGAGCTGCGGAGGCTCGCCTCGTCCCGTTCCCCGTTAGCTATTTTTTTGCAGGAGACCATGCTAGGCTCGTGCCCACTGCCTGCCCTCCCGGGGTATAAGGGTCTTGCAACCCAACCACCGCGGGACGGCCGGGCTGGGGGATGCGCGGTTTACACCCGGCATGATGTCTCCGTTCTTCCTTTCTCTTTAGATACCTCCTTACAGGCAGTGGCTGTGCAGCTGCACCTGGATAGGAGGTATACTATCATTTCTGCGTACATTCCACCGTCAGCTGACTTCGACGCGGGGGACTTCCGCCGCGTCGTGGAACGGTTGCCGAGGCCCTATCTCTTGCTTGGAGATCTTAACGGCAGGCATCCTCTCTGGGGAGATTACACCATAAACCCCAGGGGACAAGTCCTTGCCGATCTGATCGAAGAGCTTGAGATGGGTGTCCTAAACGTGGATGAGTTTACGCATCACTGTCCGAGAACCGCTTCATTTTCTTGCCTTGACCTATCTTTGTGCTCTTCGGATGCACAGCTTGATTTTGATTGGGGGATGGTCGATGACCTCCATGGTAGTGATCACTTTCCCATTCAAATATCATTTTCAGGGCAACTGCCGCCTGAGAGACCATCTCGGTGGTGCTTGGCACGGACGCGGTGGCCTGCATTTCAGGAAATGACTGAATTCTCTATCTCAGTCGAGGAGTTTAGGTCGGTAGATGAGGCCGTTGAGTTCTTCTCCGGCAACCTTATCGCCGTGGGCCTGACTACTATTCCTAGGACGTCTGGCTGTTTTGCACGCCGACCACTCCCATGGTGGTCGGCCGAGTGTGAGACGGCCCTCAAACAGAAGCGTTATGCCTACATGCGCTATAAGCGCCGCCCGAACGATTTCACTGTCGCTGAATTTCGTCGGGCTAGGGCTAGGTTCCGGTATATTTCGAAGCACGCCCGCCGCTCTTCTTGGCGGGCATACGTGTCTTCACTTAACGGGAAGACCCCTTTAGCTGAGGTGTGGAAGCGAGTCAAAAGGATTCGGGGCAAGTTCTCGCAGGATCCCCCTCCCGTTCTCCAGGAGAATGGGACCGCAATCTCGGACCCCGCGTCCGTGGCGGAATCCTTAGCGACCGCTTTCTCTGCATTCTCTAGCCGTGATGCTGCTCCGCCAGCATTCAATGCACGTCGTGATGTCGCGGAAGGCCGCCGGCTGGACTTTACCTCCAGAGGCGGAGAACCCCTCAACGACAAGTTTACTGTGAGTGAGTTGCGTTCCGCTCTCGCTTCGTGCGCGGACACCGCCCATGGTCCGGACGATGTCCCGTACGCCATGCTTCGACACCTGGGTGAGCGAGGCATGGCCTTTCTGTTAGAACTGTTCAACAGGATCTGGGTGGAAGGTCTTCTCCCAGACTCCTGGCGAATCGCTACGGTGCTCGCCTTTCGCAAGCCGGGAAGAGATCACTCTACTCCGACCGGTTTCCGCCCAATCTCTCTAACCTCTTGCGTGTGCAAGTTGATGGAGAAATTGGTAAATGTTAGATTAGCCCATTTCCTGGACAGCGGAGGCCATCTGTCTTCTGCACAGTGCGGCTTCCGTAAGTTTCACTCCACGTCGGATGCTCTGCTCCGACTGGAAAATGCCGTCTGCGAGGCTTTCCTTCGTAGACAGCACTACGCCACGGTGTTTTTTGATCTGGAGAAGGCCTATGATACCGCATGGCGATACGGTATCATGGAGACTCTCCACACGATGGGGGCGAGGGGACGCCTCCCAATCTTTATATCTGAATTTTTGCGAGATCGTCGATTCCGCGTACGGGTGGGGGGAGCCCTCTCTGCCCCAAAGGAGCAGGAAGAGGGTGTCCCGCAGGGAAGTGTCCTCAGTGTCACACTCTTTGCCCTGAGCATCAACGGCATCACCTCGGTGCTGCCAGAAGATGTTCTCGCTACGCTCTACGTGGACGACCTTTCGATCTCTTTTGGCGCGGCCCAGATGCCAACTCTGGAGCGTCGACTCCAACAGGCATTGAACCGCGTCTCTCGCTATGCCGAAGCGCACAGGTTTCGCTTTTCTTTGGCCAAGACTAAGGTGGTGCACTTCTGCCGCCATCCACGGCTTCACCCTGACCCAGATTTGTTTCTTAATGGGGAACGCCTGGATGTGGTTGAGTCGCACCGTTTCCTTGGTCTTGTATTCGACCGACGCATCACCTGGGAGGCTCATATTCGCAGCCTTAGGGTCTCTTGTACCCGCGCCATGGACATTCTCCGTTCCGTGACGTTCAGCGCTTGGAGCGCTGATAGGGCTACCGCCTTACTTTTTTATCGATCCTTTGTTCGCTCGAAGCTCGACTACGGATGCGAGTTTTATGCATCCGCAGCCGAGCGTTTATTGCGGAAGGTGGATTCAATCCACCACACCGGCCTTCGCCTTGCGACCGGTGCCTTCCGCACTTCCCCCATTGAGAGCCTGTTGGTCGATGCTGGGGAGATGCCACTCGCTCTGCGCCGCGTGCAGTGCATCACTCGCCTGTATGCGCGAGCCCGGCGCCTTCCTCAGTCGCCAACAGCTCTCACTGCATCCGCAGCTGATCTCGATGGTGCCTATGCCGCCGAGAGACGCCAGTCATACCCTAAGCCCTTTGGGTTTAGGGCCAGGAAACTCCTTCGAGAGGTAAATATAGCTCTCGTGCCATGGCACCCCTGGTTCTGCCCAGGACGCCACCCTGGAGGGTACCACATTTGGCTATTTGTCGCCACGCCTCTGCTCCCAAAGCTTGTACAGCGCCGGGAGTATTGCGTTCGACCTTTTTGGAGCACACATCGTGTCACGCTGGTACCGTGCCAGTGTATACGGATGGATCCAAGTCCCAAGAGGGGGTCGGCTTCCACGCCGTATCCCCTCTGTTTGAAGTCAGCGGGGCTCTACCAGGCGCTGCGTCTGTCTTCACGGCCGAGCTGGTGGCAATACACCACTCGGTACGGGAGATTACGCGACGTGCCCGGTTCGGAGACCGGATTGTGATCTATAGCGACTCACAAAGCCCCCTGAGTGCTCTCGGGGCATTGGAATCTCCGCATCCCCTGGTTCGCGATATCCGTGACGCCACGGTTTTGGCGAGCCGGGCAGATGTCGAGATTATCTTCTGCTGGGTTCCTGGACATGTAGGAATTGCGGGGAATGAGCGCGCCGATGAGGGCGCCAAAGAGTCCGCGAGGACTCTGCGACCGGACCAGCGTTTCGCTCTTCCTCACACCGACTACATGGCAGGAATACGGGCAGCTCTTCGGACTGCTTGGCAAAGAAGATGGGAGACGGTCGAGGGGAACTTAAAGTTGCGTGCCATTGCGCCGCGACTGTTCCCATGGACCTATCCCCCAATGCCGCGGCGGCTTCAGGTTGCTTTCTGTCGTCTCCGAATCGGACACACTCGTGTGACGCATCGCTATCTGATGGAGCGCTCGCCTGCGCCCTATTGCAACGACTGCGTCGTCCCCCAGACTGTTCGGCACATTCTTGTCGAATGTCCCAGTCTGGGTGATCTTCGCGCACGATACCTGTCCCAGTACCGGGATGGGCGGGGTCGCTACCGCCTGTCCCTTGTGCTCGGGACAGATTCGTGCACACTGACTTGTGGACTTGTTGACTTCTTGGGGGAGGCCGGCCTTCTCCCTATTATTTAAGCAAGGTTTGTTTGTTTTGTTTTTTGTTGTTTTTTTGCATTTTTTGTTTTCTTTATTTGCACGCTCCTGCGCCGGGGGGACCTCTCCCCGACGCACCAGCTTGCTTCCTTTCCCCCTTTTGGGGTGTTTTTTTTTTTTTTTTCTCTCTTTAATTTCATTTTAAAGTAGCCTAGAACTAGGCCAGTTTTAATACGGCGACTAATGCCCAAGTAGGCAGTCGCCAGATGAGCTCTTAAAAAAAAAAAAAAAAAAAAAAATCGAAGGAGTATCCTAGCCCTAAACCCAGAGGGCTTAAGGTATGACTGGCGTCTCTCGGCGGTATAGGTATCGTCGGAATCAGCTGAGGATGCAGTGAGAGCTGGTGGCGACTGAGGGAAGCGCGGGGCTTGCGCTTACAAGCGAATACTACACCATGCACGGCGTAGAGCGATTGGAATTTCCCCAGCATCGACAAGTTGGCTCTCAATGGGATGAGTACGGAAGGCACCGGTGTGGTGCATCGAGTCTACCTTCCGCAATACACGCCCAGCTACGGATGCATAAAACTTGCATCTGTAGTCGATCTTCGATCGAACAAAGAATCGATAAAAAGTAGGGCATTAGCCCTTTCAGCCCCTCAAGCGCTGTACCTCACTGAAAAATGAATATCCTTGGCGCGGGTACAAGAGACCCTAAAGCTGCGAATATGAACCTTTCAGGTGAGGCGTCGGTCAAATACAAGACCACAGAAACGGTGCGATTCAACTACTTCCAGGCATACCTATTAAGAAACAATTCTGGGTGAGGGTAGAGCCGTGGATGACGGCAGAAATGCACCATCTTAGTCTTGGCAAAGAGAAATCAAAAGACGTGCGCTTCGGCATAGCCAGAAACGCTGCAGAGTTGGCACCTAGGTAGCGCGAAAAGAGATCGAAGGGGATTCCAGGTAGAGCATGGCAAGAACTTCTTCCGGCAGCACCGAGGTGGTGCGGTTGATGCTCAGGGCAATGTGTGACACTGAGGACACTTTCCTGCGGAATCCACGATCTCTTAAAAATTCTGATAGAGATATTGGGAGGCGTTCTCTCGCCCCCATCGTGTGAAGAGTCTCCATGATACCGTATCGCCATGCGTTATCATAGGCCTTCTCCAGAACGAAAAACACTGTGGCGTAGTGCTGTCTACGAAGGAAGGCCTCGCAGACGAAATTTTCTAGTCAGAGCAGATCATCCGACGTGGAGTGGAACTTGTGAAAGATGCACTGTGCAGAAGACAGATGGCCTCCGCTGTCCAGAAAAAAGGCTAATCTAACATTTACCAACTTCTCCATCAACTTTTCCACCAAAGAGGTTAGATAGATTTGGCGAAAACCAGCCGAAGTAGAGTAATTTCGCCTCGGTTTGAGAAAGGTGTGCACAGTAGTGATTCGCAAGGAATCTGGGAGGAGATTCGCCACTCAGATCATGTTGAACAAATCTAACAGAAAGGCCATGCCTTGCGCACCCAGATGTCGAAGCATGGCGTACGGGTCATCATCAGAACCAGGGGCGGTGTCTGCGCAAGAAGCAAGAGCGGAACGCAACTCACTCACAGTAAACCTTTCGTTAAAGGGTTCTCCACCTGTGGAGGTAAAGTCCAGCGGGCGGCCTTCCACGACAACACGACGGGCATTGCATGCTGGCGGAGCAGCATCCCGGCTGGATAATGCGGAGAAAACGGTCCCGAGATTGCGGTCCCATTCTCCAGGAGAACGGCAAGGGGGTCCTGCGAGAACTGGCCTCGAATCCTTTTGACTCACTTACACACCTCTGCTAGAAGGCTCTTCCCGTTAAGTGAAGACACGTATGCCCGTAAAGAATACCTGAACCTATCCCTATCCCTAAATTCAGCAACAGTGAAATCGTTCGGGCGGTGCTTATAGCGTGTCTAGGCATAACGCTTATGCTTGAGGGTCTTCCCACACTCGGCTGACCACCACAGGAGTGGTCGGCGTGCAATAGAGCTAAATCTTGTAGGAATAGTAGTTTGGCCCGCGAAGATGAGGTTACCGGAGAAGAACTCAACGGCCTTATCTACCGACCTAAACTCCTCGACTGAGATAGAGAATTCAGTCATTTCCTAAAATGCAGCACCGGGGTTGGGTCTCGGGTGTCAGCGGCCCAGAAAATGATCACCACCATGGAGGTCATCGACCAGCCACGAATCAAAATCTGCCTATGTATCCGGAGATAACAAAGATGGATCGAGGCAGGAAAATAAAGCGGTACTCGGGCAGTGATTCGTAAACTCATCCACATTTAGGACACTCATTACAAGCTAGTCGATCCAGTCGGTAAGAGTTGACCCCGGGGATTGATAGACTAGTCTTCCCAGAGGGGTTGTCTACCGTTTAATTCTCCGAGCAAGAGAATGGGCATCAGCAACCGTGCCACGACGCGGTGGAAGTTTCCCGCGTCGAAGTCGGCTGACGGTGAAAGGAACGCGGAAATTTTAGTATACCTCCTATCCAGGTGCAGCTACACAGCTACTGCCTCAAATGAGGTATCTAAAGGGAAGAGAAGAACGGAGACATCATGCCGGGTGTAAATCGCACATCCTCCCGCTTGGCCCCCCACTCCGTGGTGGTGGGGTCGCAAAACCCTTATCCCCCAGAAGGGCAAGTAGGGAGCATGTGCCCACCATGGTCTTATGCAAAAATATAGCTAGTGGGGAACAGGAGAAGACGAGCCTACGCAACTCCTTCCAGTTGGCCCGGACTCCGCGGCAAATCCATTGAAGGAATATTCCTTCCAGGCCTAGCTCGGAGGAGATTCATGGCCCCTCTTCGGAGAGAACACCCTCAAGGAAATGCCCGTACGCTTCCCGGCGGCAGAACTCCGAGCGCTCTTGAGTGGATAATGGGCTGAAGGCACTGGCGGCTTCGAGTACTTATTGGGGAGGTTGGTCACGCCATGTTTGTCCTTTCCTCTCTCCACCTCGAAACCTTATGTGGGTGGGGCGGCTTCGGAGGCGGGGGGGCCCTATTTTCGAGGATCCACTGTTTCCGAGCCACCCAGCCCATCACTGGGCGTGGGCGAAGGAACCAAAGCTCCTTTAGTGATGTCCTATTTTGGGGGAATCCTGGAAGATGGCCTGGCAACCAATGCCAGGGTGTTGCCTCTTCTGAGTCTAACGACTCGGTGGAAGCGCGTGGCTGTTTCGCCTTGCGTTAAACGGTCACGCTGAGGAAAGTCGGTGGGGGCCCTAGTTTTAGCAGAGTCTAGGTCTGGACCCTTTGTGTCGCCAGCTTTACCATGGGAGCGCCCGGGGTGGGTAGAACCCGCAGAGGGGTTCCGAATTGGCGCGAAAACGACCGTACTCATAGGCCTTGATTGGGTAAGAGCAGATGGTGTCTTTTCCAACATTGAGGCATAGGACATCCCGGGTCGCGCCGGGCGCGCCAGGACCAAGTCCTTAGACTCGCGAGATGAGAGACGATCCTGAGCCTGAATGGCCAGGATTTCCTTCTCAAGGAGATACTTGGCACATTGCTTCGAAGAAGCAGGGTGCGGCTCTCCGCAATTGCCACACTAGGCCAACCAATTTGGACTAATCTCGTGCGGTCTTGGAGAAACTTACACAGATTTCGGCAAACACTGACTCTGCACGTCGACAGCAGCGATTAGTATGGCCAAAGCGGTGGCAGTATTAGCACTTCCGCGGCATTGGCACGAACGCCTTCACACGGTAGCGACACCAATTGGCACGCACCGACTCAGTGAGCTTGTCACAGTCGAACATGACGAAGAGTGTCGGGGTGGGTCTTGAGGCCCCTCCTCGTTTTCTCATTACACATTCGACCTTGATCCCCCATGGTCGGCCAGCTCTAAGGTGATGCCATATATGGAGTAGTAAACGAGTTCCCTCGCATAAACTACTCCTTTCACAAAGTTCATGGTAGAGTGGGGCGTCACACTCACCTGGGTGCCATCAAGTGTCCGAAGGGCACTTATAATGGCCGCCTCGGAGGGATTTGATGCATTCTCCAAAAGGCTCCCGTCCGAGAAACATGTCACCTTCGGCTCTCTACCAACCACACTAGCTAAAGCTCTTCTCTGATGGATCATTCCGATAGCCTACATGTTGCCCTCAGTGGAGCGAATAACTAAGAAGCGTTTGAAGCCAGCGGACTCGAACACGCCTGGTAGTATCTGAATTAGGGGCCTCGACGTAATCGAGGCTCCGCTCTGCGCACTTGTACTTGTACTTTTGGTCTTTTTCAGGGACTCCGCCCCTGGTGGGGCAGCGGGGCCGGACGTGCCGATCTTGTCTTGGTCGGTTACCGAAGTATCAGACCCATCCGTCCCCGCAGCCCCCACGGATGGAGAGGAGCTCCGAGACCTTTCCGTCTTTTTTTATTTCTTTTCTTTTTAGGAGAGTAGGGCGGGGAATAAACCCGCTTCTCCCCTTCGCTGGCAGGAGCCCCAGGCAAGATGGACCGGCCTCATTAAGGTTCTTCTCGGAGATGGACAAGGTCCTGGCGGTCGCAGGAGCACCGTCTGGAGGAGGAGATCCCTCCCCTCCTTTTACTGCCTTGGAGACCAGAGCTGTTTAAATGAGGACCTTACATAGGGTAAAACTCTTGCATAGCCCGTATTCGCTTCCATGGAAGGCCCTAACGTCTACGGCTAGGATGCCTCAGGGCCCATGTCTATCTCCCCTCCTCCCAGCACATCACAGGTCCAATTGGCAGCGGTGTCACGAGTAGACTATGGGGAGGCACAGGTCTTGACTCCCGCTAAGGTTAGTATACGAGCCAGCAGGTCTCTGGAGGGAAGTGGCCGATGTGCCCTGTCTTCCCTCTTCCCCCTAAGGGGGTATGCCCTCCGAGCCGCTTCAATGGGGAGCGGTCCTTTATGGGCTACCTGCTGGCTTTCGAGGCAATACCCGCTGGAAAGAGGGAGGCAGCGGAGGGCACCTCCGGAAAAGTGGGTGAGGGGGAGTCCTCTACACCCGTAGGCAAAGGAGAGGAGTAAGCCACCTCTCAAGTTAAAGAGATTTGGATGGTCCCCTGCGAGAGCAGAGGGGGGGGGGGCGACCTCCATTTTTTTCAGTGTAGCTGCTCCGTCGTTGGTGAGAGGAAAAGGTGAAGAGTTTTATTTTCGGGTTTTACATCATTGTGCACGGGAACCCTATTCTTTCTGCGGGAAGAAAACGCTAATCACCCCTCGCAGTGGCCCGCTCTTCAAGGGGTGTAAACGGGTCTAACAGCCAGATGCCGTCATTTTAGGCTCCCTCTCCCGCCTGGTTACTCTGCAGCTCATCGGCATGGCGGCTGGACCTGGGGCACTGCGTAAAAAGATAGATAGTAAAGTGAGAATGAAAGGGGATGTGATGAAGTTATGGGCGAAGATAAAGCAGGTTGTTAAAAACCCACCACCCCAAACCTGACTTCAGGGGTTGTGGAACATTGTTGCCTCTCCTCTTAGCCCTTTTCTGGGATAGCTGGCTGAGAGGAAGGTCCGTATTTACCCTGTGAAATTAGAGGCCAACACGAGAATCTTGTGGGAGAGGTTGTATGGGAAGTGAAGAAGCAGGCGAGAAACACAGGCTGTCTGAAACAAGGAGAAGAGGCTTAGCTTTGGCCAGACGGGGTGCTAAGTCCCGTCAGCACGGCGGCCAGGAAGCCAAATCGCCACGCCCCTTACGTGGGCAATAATGAAAGAAACAGTGGCCGAATGCACACTACAATTCCGTCCTATCTTCTACAGCAGATACGTAGACTACACGATCGCCCTTTTCCGCTCTAAAAGTTCATCTGATAAATTCCTAGAGTACAAAAACAAGTTACATCCAATTATTAAATTCACTCAAGAAAAGGAAGACAACGACTCTATTCCTTTCCTAGACCTAATAATAACGCGCACAGTATAGCTTGTCTAACTATAAAACCTTTTGTACCCACCTAACAATGGGGGGTAGGGGCTTCGTCCTCACATAACACCCTTTTTGGTGGAGTTTTCACCCTTCGCCCGACGTCATCCTTTCCTCTGTTTATAATTTAACCAAGCTGTATTCATTCTTTGAATTCCTTTTTGTTTTCACTCGTCATTGTGATCCGACCATGTATGGTAATGTTTCAGTGTCTATATTTTAGTTTTACCTTTTGTTTGTATCCAATTCTCTATTTTTCCATTTCAATTGTTTAATTTTGTAATATTACGTTTACTTTGTTTGTCCTTAATTGATAGTATCTCTTTACAAATATTTTGCTTTTCTTTACCTCACGATTTTGTTTGTTCATTAACGTAACGTTCATTTAATATTTTTAATATCGTTTTTCTGATTTTGTCTGATCTGTGGTTTTTAACTTTGGCTAGATTACTCATTTAGAATTTGTTTCTAGCTCTTGAAGATGGGTTTTGTAATAACCCGAAACGTTGGAATTAAAGATGGGGATTCAAGCTTTGTAGAAGAAATCTAGGTGAATACACACACACACACACATATATATATATATATATATATATATATATATATATATATATATATATATATATATATATATATATATATACACTTACTCTGTTATAAATAAAAATATATTTGCTGCCATCTTATCATTTATACCCGCAATTATTTGCCGCTGCTAGCCCTGTCGGTATGACGTTACAACCATCTAAAAAGAGATTGATCGCACCGATTCAAGAATTAGTCATTCTTCACGATAATGATTAGAATGTATTAAGGTAAAACGCTAATTTAACTAGGATGTAGAAGGATAAGAGGTTATTTCAGAATGTTTAGTTTTTCTTTCTGTTTCTGTGTGTGTGTGTATGTGTGTATGTTGGTAGGGATTACTCTGGAATTCCAAATCGCAGACGTCTAATAAGCCTGAATAGTAGTAAGGAAAACTGAAATTTACGCAGTGATGGTATGCGGTTAGTAGTCACACTGCCTCAGTCACTCCTGGGGACGCTCTTCTTCCACGCCGAGTGGATGAAGAACGAGGAGTAGCATAGTTGAGTTGCGAACATCTCCCTGTGTCCCCAGACTATTGTTGGTGAGCGTCAAATCCACTGTGCCATCCTGATTCTTAAAAAAGACTCATTCAAGTCAAGCTTTTAAGTCGCTCTCTTGCACAAACTAGTGACTGTTGGCAAGAGACCAATCTAACAGCCCTAAAAAGAACTGTATCAATTGTGTATTTTAACATTTACATGCTTGCGTGGATGAACAACGTCCCACAGGCTTGACTAACACAGGATGAAGGTGGCTTCACATTTATCTCCCAAGCCTGAATAAATATCTACGGACACATCAACCTGTGTTTTAATCACAACGATCACACATACTTTATAGCTCATTTCACTGCAGGGAAAAAGAAAGAACTTCAGTTGCTTACAAAGCGATGGGCGTGGGGAGGGGGTAGGTCTAATTAATTTTCTAAAATTATTACAAGATTTTGACTGTATTACAACTATTAGAGTCGGAAACCTATGCAATTTGACACCGCCAGAAGAAACTATGGATATGAGTTTATAGCCAGAGGGAAAAAAAACGGGAGACCTATAGGCCCGGTTAAACGGGAGACCCATAGGCCCAGTTAAACGCGAGACCCATAGGCCCGGTTGAATGGGAGACCAATAGGCCCGGTTGAATGGGAGACCCATAAGCTCCGTTAAACGGGAGACTTATAGGCCCAGTTAAACGGGAGACCCATAGGCCCGGTTGAACGGGAGACCTATAGGCTCGGTTAAACGTAAAGGTAGGGGATGGTCTCTGTCGTCGATACGCCACCTGCTCCATTTGATCTCAGAGATGTCCGAGTCAGTAGTTAGATTATCGCTCGCCACCGCCCCCAAATTCTTTTCCTTTCTTCATTCTTCTCTTCACACCGCATTATAAGTTGACCATCAAGATTTAAGAGGAATGTTCATAACTGCGAGCTATAAATGGTCGTACACTACCAAACTCCTACTCAAAAATATATTCAGCTACTTTTGTGGTAATATTAAACAATATGAGCTACCCGTGATAAATTAAAGTAGGAGATGAACAAACTAGTCATGGACTTTACATTTTATATCCATTTCTAGCAATTCATAAGAAAAGCGAACCAGTTGAAGTGAAAATAAGTAAGTAAAGGTAAACAGAATTAATAGAAAGAACCTGAAATCGAAAGTCACATGGTTCAACTGGGTCGGTTATCGATTCAGCCTGCTTTCCCGCTCGCCACATTCCAGACACGAGGTAGCTTCAAAATAATTCCGGAAAATGCGAATTAACCAAATACTAAGCCTTAAATTTCAATTATTGTCCATGCAAAATATAGTCCTATAGCAATGTTATGATGTCTATAGAAATTAATTGATTTGATGTTTTGCTAACGAAGAAAAATGAGTTTAAAATCAACCCCTATTAGAGCAATAGGGCGTCTCTTAAAATCGAAACAAGAGCAAACATCGAATACTTCGCGGAGTTTGGATGGAGGAATAGTGGAACCATTGATCCTTTGGTCCGTGGTCCTATGAACTTTCCAAATAGCACCGATGAGTCCCCTTTTTTTCCAACACAACTTTACAAGAAGTCGATATTTTTCCTAGTTTCATTATTAGGAGAAATCATGTTGCACATATATCGTTTTAAGTTCTGTTTCTTCTTTGGTAATCCATCACATCACTTCATCTCTCCAAAAATATAACAAAGTAGTAGGAATTTATTTAGCCGGGGCAAGAAGTCAAATTTGAGGCTTAGCTTTTCGTTAATTCGCATATACGGCCAACATTTTTGAGCTCCCTTGTTCTTCATATTAACAACATGGTGTATGTGTATATACACGTTAATTTATATAGTAATGTGTATGAGTATTCGTGTGAATATTTATGCAATTACATGCTAGCACTTTGTGATGTATGTTTTATTTGTTGCTGATTGCGTCGGTTTCATGCCTCTCAAATTCTATGCTGATGATGCCAGGACCTAGAGGTGTAATTTTGAAAGAAGGAAGATAATTCTTAATTGTAAGAATTGGTTAATAAGCTGACAAAACACAAATCAAGCTGCATATGTCCCAATAACCCTTCACATGGCAAGTCAATTTTCTCCTTTTGCCATTCTTATTCCTCGAGACCTGTAACACCCCTACCCAATCACATTTTAGAATTCCTAAGATTTTTCTATTCCAGTTTTTGTTATCCTTAACCCCTTTTCCATGTGTTTCTTTATGTTTTCCCTTCCCATTATTTTTCGTTATTGGGTGTCTTTGCCTTTCTTGTTGATATCATGTTTCTCATTTTAACCTTTTTGAAATTGGTCATTTTTATTCTTTGGGGGGAAGGGGAGGTTTTAGGATAGGAAAGTCATGACGTGGAAGATTTCCTATTAAAAACGTATCGTAAATATGTTGACGCATAACTTTTAAATATTTGCAACCAATTACATCTGATATGGTATACTGTTTAAGGAAAGTTTCCTAGAAGAAAATTTGGTACGACCTTTGTAACACATGTTTGGATAAGATTAATTAAGTTTAATTAATCGCTGACATAAATTTCATTGATAAGACTGCTCAATAACACACGGCAATTATGGCTTAATTAAGCATTATAAAAGCTTAACCGACCATTCATTAAGAGAGGCCTTAACGGATGTGTCTACTAAACGCACCGTTTGCTAAATACACCTTCATCCTCACCTTTAGCAGGCCCGAATTTCTCATCTATCAGCCCAAATTTTTAATCATGTCTAGAAAAAGACGGAGGTTTGTTACGCCCAGACAAATTAAACAAGTAAGAGTGTGCATATCGAAATTTGAGATAATTTTACTTCTACTTTTAGTAAGAAATAATACCGTAAGCATTATGCCTAGCAATATGAAAATTAGTGGAATTAATAAGATTGGAAGAATAAAAGAATACAAAGTAAAAGGAGAGATATATTTTGCAAAATCAGATAGTTTATTTCAATATTTCTACTGACGTTCCCTTAGAGAAGGGCGGGTAACATCAATTGATGATTCAAAGAGTTTCCTGCCATACGAACATCGTCAATTGATGTCCCGTTGTTTTATTACTAATTGGCAACTCCTTGAGTGAAAGAGTTGACAGAATCACATTTGAGCTTAATTTATGCCTCATTTTTTAGTCCAGTATAAAGATAGAGTCTGAAGTTTTAATGTAGTCAAATTTTCCAAAGCGTAGAAAGTTATCTTCGAAAGAAATAGTTTATATTTTTTTCATAATCCTTTTTGCGATTTTTTTTTACATTTAGAATAATAAAATATAGTTTACATTGTATATTTACTTAAATAAAATAATATTTTAAATGATAAATGACCTGAGAAAAATTAAAATTACTCGTCTTTCCCCGTATGGCACAAGCTCTGACGAAACCCAGACCCGCCGGTTAAGGGTTAAACTAAAGGCCCGTTTCTACTAGGTTTTATTATCATGCAATATGCTGCACAATAGCTTCATGGCTGTTAGGGTCACACTAGACTTTCCCTTATTTAGAACATCAAAGACGGAAACAAAAGGAAGTTGAGACATTTGTGGTATAGATACTTGGTTTTGCAGAAACGTTGGAAAAATAATATTAGATTGGAAACAAAGTTCCCGCACTCAACCTTTTTTAAAAAGTTATTTATTTATAGATTTATATTTATATATTTATTTATAAATGTATTTATTTATAGATTTATACAGGGTGTATGAATAGGCCATGCTTGAAAGAGCACAGAGACCTAGAACGTTCGAGCGAGGCCTAGGAAAGCCTATATGATATCTAAAGTTTTTAAAATTACCCATCAAATGACTCTTTCTCACGAATAGCAACGTACCTTTTTACTGTATGATCACGAGTTCACCCTAAACGCTGCCCAATTGCAAAGTCGTATCAACCAAGCATTTGGAGGAGACACAAAAAGTCGTTGCACAGCCCACGATTGGTTTAACAAGTTTCAGCGTGGCCAATTCGATCTCCAAGATCAGCCAACAAGTGGTCGATCCTCACTTATTGACAATGACCGTTTGTGCACCTGTATCAAAACTAGTCTACATCTCACATTACGTGACCTAGAGTCACCGATACACCCATTTGACATCATTTAGAGGAAATGGGCAAAGTCAGCGAACTGGACGTATGGATTACACGTAAACTGACCGATTTCGACCGTCAGCGCCGCATAGAAGTTTGCATGATGACACTACTGTCCACTAAAGATCGTTTTGATTGGCTGAACAAAGGGGTTACTGCAGATGGGAAATGGTGTCTACACTCGAACATGACACAGCAAAGAAGCTGGAAAGACAAAGGGGCACCTGCATAACTTCAGGCAAAGGCCGACCGACATCAAAGGAAGCTATTGGCTTGTGTCTGGTGGGATGTGAAGGAAGTGATTATGGTTGAACACAATCAGTCTATCGACGCTCAATTATAAAGCCAGCAATTGAAAAAGATGGCAGATGCAAGGAAATATCAGTGAAAGTTTGTCAAAACTTGATCAAATCCATGCCGAAGTGTCTACAACAAGTCATCAAATCCAAAGGAAAGATGACAAATTACTATTATAAGGTTAGTCAATATTAAACGTGTTTTTTTGTTAAAATTATAAATACAAATTTCGAGGGTGATCAGATACTTTTCGTGGACACCAAAAAGGGGTGAGAAAAATCCTGCCGTTTTGAGATTAGAATTTTATTTTGAAGAGCCAAGCTTTACTAACTAGTGATCATAATCATCACCTTCAACACCAGTTTTTTCACAAGTTGAGGTTAGCACACATAACTGGAGGGAGTTTGCAAGAGTCTCGAGTTCCAACCCGTGGCCGCCGTCCTGTATCCTACTCGTAGAAACCAAACTTTCGGTGAGCGCCTTGACAATCAGCGGCCCTATCCGCGGTTAGTTGCTTTTTTTAGAAAGGCGCCAGAATAAGTATGCTTATTCAAAGTTATCTTCGACAATTTTGTATAAGTTAGTTAATTCGATAAAAATGTAAGCTATGGATAAATCGTTAAATTTAACTGATATTCTAACAAAAAAGTATATTTGGCTTAAATCATCTAAAATAGTGCCAAAACTATACAAGCCTATTTTATTATATTTTCTAAGACGTTAGAACTCACAAACTATAGTTTATTAGCTTATGAATTAAAAAAGGCTGATTTAAAAGTTTTTTTGCCTCTTTTTGATATTGTTTAAAAGTGTTTTAGAGCTAAAAATGGAAATATTTAACTTCGTTAATTAACGATGAACGGTTTGGTGCCCAAGATTAAAATGTAATGAATCGTGCTTGTAGCAGTTTAAAGCAGCCCAAAATAGCGAAAGTATCCATCGAAAGAAACGAGGAATGAAAATTAGCTTTTATATTGAATGGAAATAAGAAACGTGAAAAATGTTTCCGAAATACCGAAAATAGAATCAACATAATTATAAGGTAGCTGCTGAGATCACCTACCGTGCCATCACCGATGTCCTCTAGTACATGACTCTAGTATAGGAAGCTCTTGCACCATTCTAAAATTAAAATATAGCGTCATTTATTGAGATACCTCGTACACTAAAGGGTATCCGAAACATTTAAACAATCATTCATATTTAAGTTAGACGGTGTCTCTAAAGTCTGATCACATATGCAATAAGCATATTTTCTCGCCCAAAATGGAACTGCATTTTATCTAATTGAAGTATTAATAAATAACATATTCAGTGTGATTTTCACCGTTTGTTATGTAAAGTTCGAGGTGTGAGAGAGAGTCATCCGATGAACTCGACGCATTAACGCCAAATCTCTGCCCATTTGACCACATTCATTTCTGATGCACTGCTCCCTCAGGTATTTCGTATCTTTAATTTCACTGGTCAATAATTTCTGAAAGGTTGTGTGCTTCTTAAATGAGATTAGTTAATTCTTATGTATTTTCTTGCACTGAATCCAAATATCACCTTGAAAAATGCTTATTGGAGAGAGGTTTGAAGATATGCGGTATGTAATATTTTATTATTTTATTATAACGTACAGTATGTGTCATTATGTTTTGAACTCTAATCTATATCCACTCTCTGCCTTTTTACTTGACGCTTATAGTTGGCTGAAGAATCATTTCTTGCCAATGTCCAGCAATAGTCTGCAAGCGTTGTTGTGCTTATTTACCCTGGTTTTGCTTTTCCATGGTTGAAATATTCTGGTGAAACCTTTCACCATGTTCCTCACTAACTGCCCTATAGTTCGCTGGAAAAAAGTTTAAATGTGAGTCCTAAAGGGGAATTTTAAGTGAGATGTTACATCCATCCTATGTTCATGTAAGCCTTGGCGAGGTTTTCCAATAATTCTCCATAGTTTCCTTCCCTTTTGTTTCCGAGAAATCCCTTCGTTACTAACTTGAATGCTTCCCAAGCAGCTTTCTCCTCCCCATAAAGGGCTGATACAAAGTCACTATCTTTAAGAACCTCTCGAATCTGAGAACCAATGAAAACTCACTCTTTTATCTTAGCGTCGCTCAGTGAAGGAACTTTTGATGTTAAATACTTGAATCACTGACCAGATTTGTCCATAACTCTTACAAAGTTTTTCATGAGCCACAGTTTTATGTGTAGTGGTGGTAGCAAAATTTTGTTTGGTTCAGTGAGAGGTAGGTGGATGTTAAACATTTTGCATCCCAAGCTCTAATGATTGACCAGGTGGTCAGTGTCTCCTGATATAGTGAGAACCTTTGCACGGCTGTATCATTCATAAAGAAAACAGCAGTACGTGGTGTATCAGCGCTGCAAGCCCATCACAAAGCAAAAACCTTTAAGTCACCACAGAGCTGCCATTGATGTTCATCATATTTTATGTATTGCAACATATGCTTTATATTCTCATAAGTTTCTTTCATATGTGGTACATAGCCCACAGGAACTGATGATTCACTATTGCCATTGTGGAACAAGACACCTTTCAGACTCGTTTTTGATGAATCAATGAACAGCTTTCAGTATATGGGTTCGTATTCGGAGCCAAGTCTTCCATCAGACCATTAATATTGTTGCAGGACACTAAATCACCTGCTGCTGATGATCACGAAACTTTGGAATTCTTTTCATCAGCTGCTAGGAGATTCCACTGGTGAAGACCACAGCTTAGCAGTTCTGCCTTATTCTTGGGTATTTGCAGATCCCTGACAAGGTCACTCTGTAATCCAGCACTGTCATCCTTCCCTTCTTCCTCCTCACCACTTTCCTCATCTGACTCGAATGATATCGAAGTTGGTGCATCAGGAAAAGGTAGACCTTCTCAATGTGGAACTGGGCAAATAGATGATGGAATGTTTGGATATTAAATGGAATCCCTTTTCTTCTTTGACAAGTTATTTTGTACTGGAGGTACCATGTAGAAATAACAATTGTTGGTATGGTCGCTTGGCTCCCGCCACTTTATTGGCACAGAAAAAGGCATTCCTTTCCTCATCCTGTTCAACCATTGGCGAAGGTTATTAGTACAAGTGTTGCAGCATATCTGAGGATCCCAGTTCTTATCCGGGTCACCAATCTTGCATAAAAATATAGATGATATGCTTTTATGACTATACCAGTAATACGGCGCTTCTGTGACGCAAAGGTCACCCCACCACACATGTAGCAGAAGTTGTCTGCCATATTCACACAAATACGAGGCATCTGAAAGAAGAAAACAACAAACAATTAGAAGATAAACATGAAATTTATTCATAAATTCATCGTTATAATACAGAGCATGACAGCTTAGCAGAAGTATTTATATCATTCAGTAGGAAAATAAAATTAATATAAAATGCCTCACATGCATATCAATAGCTTGTTCAGTGAATATTTATTATAAGTTTAAAAAGTGTTTGAATAGGAAAATCACTTACCTTTTACATCAAAATGTAAACTTGCACAGCACAATCACCTTCTAGGACTGTTGGAACAATACTGAAGGGCAGTGAGACTGTGAGTGTGGTATGAAATACACTGTAGCAAGCCTTTTGGAACCTGTTCTGACACGTAGTTATATCTTGAAAAGTAGAGCAAACAAGCAATTTTAACCATGATGTTCATTTTCAGCGACATAAAATTAGTTTTAAATTGTTACCCTGGTCTCAGAAGGATTTTAGTTGTTGACCAGTGTTTTTTCAGCGAGTACACCTTCTCCTTTGGGCATGCCCCAGAAAAAGATGGCAAGGAGGGTAAGGTTTGATTAACGAGAAAACCATTTTAGGACACCCTGTATTATTCGATTCCTAAAAACAAAAACTCTTAAAACTATTACGATAAACGGGTGAAGATAAAGTTGTTAATGAGTTGGGAGCGCAAAAACTGGAAGAATGGAATAATAAAGAATAATCAAGAAGAGAGATGAAAACTACCTCCTTTTCCTTACTTTTGAATGCCTCGTAAATGGCACTATTCAACATTGGAAGGCACTGCTTCGTTTTTCTTCGTACTCTAAGAAACCTTCATGTTTACGGAAATAGGTTAGGTATAGGGGAGCTATGGGATGTTCTAACCCTTATTCAACTTTTGGGGCTACTCGACCATTGTACTTTATGATAATTTTCACTCTCCCTTACTTAAACATTTTATTATTTTCTAGAAATTTGGGCTGAGAAACAATGGTTTTTCATATTTTTTTTGGCAAATAATAATAATAATAAAATCCCTCTCGTTTGTTATTTTGTGTAATTTAGCAGACATTTTTCGAAAAAAATCCTCTCACGATCGACTTTGATGTAAAATGAAATTAAAAAGATTAGATCGATTTTCTTTTTCTTTCAATGAATTTTTCTCCTCTTACTCTTTTTGTTTCGTAGAAGGCTACAGAAAAGAAATCATACGAATAAAAATAGAGAATTTGAAATAAAACGAATTATAAGTACCATAAATATTAAGGTAATAAATATTAATAAAACTCACTTAAACTTAACAGAATCTAAATAGTCAGAAGTTTCTACTATTCAATATATTATAAAATAACCATTTGCTATTTTAATTAAATTTAAATAAAGTGGTGATGATAGAGGAAGTCAAAATGTGTGGAAGAAATAGAGCCGGATGTTAGCTCAAGCATGGGGGCCCATGTTCGACCAGAGAGCCCTTTGTACAATATGTACACAAAAGGTTCAGAAGGCCATCCTATTCTTCCATGTTTTACGTGTAGCAGGAGTTTGAGCCCCCCCTATACCTTATAGCCCCTTGTGTGTTTACCATTCGCCAAAGCTAGTTCATATGTGCTTGCATAAAGAAACCCCACATCAAATATTGGTAGTGAATGGCGGTTCGGGGAATAATCTGGCGATTTAGTGACCAAAGATAGGGTTGCCTATGCCATAATCTCCCTTAAATTATATCTATAAAACATGGCTCTTAGGGAGCGTTATTTCATTCTTTTGCTTTCAAAATAAAATCTTAGAAATAAGCATTTGGGATATATATATGTTGAAACTCTTGTATTCTAGAACTCACATTTACAGCTCTTTATCGAAATCTACTTTAAATAAGTCAATTATATTTCCATCAGTTTTTCTGGTACTCGAACTCCCTATTGGTTTTTTGCATTTTCGCTCTACTTCCAAATAAATCCCTATTTCTATATTTACCGATATGGGAGAGGTCTCAATTTTTTCTCAAATCCTCTTTGACACGAAGCAAATGGCACATTTAGTCCTCTTCCATTCAAAATTAATGGCTTCTTTGGTTTCTCAGCGTTATTTTGGTGAAATTTTACGGTCTGCGCAATTCCTTAAAAAAACTCAAACCTCTCTTTCAGTGAGCACCCCTCCTCCCCCCCCCTCACCATATCTTGCCCTTTAAAGAGCTCCTGGATAATAGATTTGGCATAGAAAATACCAAAAATAGAAGGTTACGTGGGCGTATGTGCCTCTACATATGTGTAAATGAAAATACATGTAGGTGTCAGTCGAGATGTATTTGTCTGAAAAAGGAGCTCTAGTGCTGCAGTTATTCTTGTGCTAATGCGAGAATCTACTTGATTGAGATGAAAGAAAATGATCATAGCAATTTACGGGCATATGACTGTCCAGTTGTTGTATTGCTCAGGCAGAGAAAGGTTGGGGAATCTAAGAGTTCAAAGGTTTTGTTAAATTAGAATGAAGGTAATCAAACAGAGGGGAAGTAGCTGAAAATGCCTACCAAACAATTATTAATTAATTAAAAGTATTATTTGTTCATCCAAAATACTGATAAATTGTGTACATATAAAAGATGAAGGCGTATACTAATGTGATAATTTGGGTTAATGTTAACAGAAAGCGATATGAATAAGTCCAACCTAATTTGTAAGCTTAACATGGCAAAGGAGGGAAAGCAAAAATTAAGAAATACAATATAAAAGATAGAGTTGCATATGTCAGAATCTCCCTTAAATTATATCTATAAAACACAATCGGAGTATTAGCTAAAATGTGAAAATATATCTTTACAAAGAAAGTCTCATGTGAACTAGAGACAGGTTTTATGAAAGAATATAAAATCTAAGCAGTTAAAAATGAAGTAGTTGAAGCTCTCAAAAGGGAATAAAAAGAAGAAAGAAAACCTTAAAAAATTGTATGAACATATGGTCAACAATGCTCTACACAGAGAAATGTGTCAGCCAGTCAGAAATTTGATCAAGCCCACAGTATAAAATATTGTAAAGAAACCTGACACTAAGAACCAATTAAGATAAGAGTAGAGGCCATTTGCTGAGAAATTTCATTACTAACTATCATATTCCTCCTAAGGAAAATTTTGTCCTGTTATACTTTTGTGCCTTTCAATTGCATTCATTCAGTGGCATGTTTTAAGCACAGTTGGAATGATATTTGGGAGAAAAACTAATAGACGAAAATATAATAGAAGGAGAACCAATATGAGTGCAACTTGACTTTGTGACCCCAAATTGAAATTAGAAAATAGACATGTTTTCCTTACACGAATATTCAGGGAGTTCGTACACGGAGGAGTATAAATAGGAATGGGCAGATCATGATGGAAATAAGAATAAAGTTTCCATTTTCTTTAATTTTCCTCCCATTATATACTCTTACATTCAATGAGTTTAATTACTTCAGGAAAGCAAATTTCTCTAGGTCATGGCACTCCAACCGCCATGCCCAGATCTTGAAAAATCTGCTTTCCTGAAGTAATTTTTAATTCAAAAACTGAAGAGAACTTGTAAATCTAGAACCGGATCCTTCTCCGTTGTAGAATTTACGAGGAAAGGAGGCAGAATAGCAAAGTAGCTAATTAAATAGTAATGTTATAGCATATCCCATTGCGACAAACAAGTTCATACAGAAAACATGTGGCATTAAAGTACGAACTAAAAATTTTGTACGGAGAAAATCAGAAGCACAAAAGGTAGACAATAGACAATTATGGATTCAAAGTCGGATGAGATTAAGGGGGAACAAGTTAGTACCGTATACAATTGAGTTTGGTGCGAGATTTATAATCAAATATTTTTGCTATTAGTAGTTAAAAATTAGGAATATTCTGCGACCATAACCTATATGGTAGGTCTATAATTTAAAGGTATTGATGGCTAACCTTAGTAGCATAGGTAAGCCACTTTGAGCTACCGATCGTCAATTCGTATTTGCGATTTTTTAAAAAACTCTACCTACTCTAAATTTTCATCTAAGATAGGGCTGTAGGTATTGCTTCTAAATCTAAGGTCGCATTATACCATAACCCAAGCTCTATAAAACAAAATACAGCACTTTAACGAATAAAAGGGGCCGCACCAAACAAGAAATATCTGAGGGGGCCATGGAGGTGCGTGCATTATTTTTAAATGAGGAAGATCAATGAAACTAAACTGACTTAGGATTTAAAGCCAAAAATGTTTATTCTTTCTTCGAGTACGTCGTTATTAGTGCCCTTCAGACACCTGATGGCACGCCAGTGAGTCTGAAGCCGCACTCTACCATGAATTTCGTGAAAGGAGTAGTTTATGCGATGGATCTCATGGACTACTCTATAGATAACATCACCATGGGGCGTTCAAGGTTTGAGCGTGTGATGGAAAAAGAGGGATGCGAGTTTTATGCCATGGCAGCAGAGCGTGTGATGCGAAAGGTGGACTCGATTCACCACACCGGCCTTCGCCTGGCGACTGGTGCCTTTCGCACTTCCCACATTGAGAGCCTCCTCGTCACTGCTGGAGAAATGCTACTCGCTCTACCCCGTAAGGGGCGCGGCGATTTGCCATCCTGTCCGCCGTGCTGACGGGACTCAGCTCCCCATCCGTACCCAGCTTAGCTTCTTCTTCTCCTTTCAGACAGCATGTATTTCTCCCTTACTTCGTCGCTTTTCATACAACCACTCCCACAACTTTCTCTAGTCAGCCTCTAATTTCACAGGATAGATGCTGACCTTCTTCTCAGCCAACCGTCCTGGATAGGGACTGAGGCGGGAGGGGAAATTTATCCCTAACCTGCTTCATCCCCACCCATACCTTCTTCACATCCCTTTACCTTTCTTCTTCACACTGTATCAATTTTACGCCGTATCCAAGGTGGAGCCGCCATGCCGATGGACTGCCAGGCCACCAGGCGGGAGGGGTGGTCCTGAATAGCGGCAGCTGACTCTACCAGACCTGTACGCACACCTTGTAGGGCTGGCTACTGTGAGGGGTGATGAGCTATTGCATCCCCTGGTAAATTTAGGGTCACCATGCCCAATGAGGAGAAAAATAAAGATCTTTCCTTAATTTCCCCTTGTACATCGATGGAACCACCCTCGGGCAGCTGCAAAGAAAAAATGTAGGTCCCAAACCCTGTACTTGCGCAGGGGACCCTCTAAACTTCTCTAACCGGAGAGGATGCTAACTGCTCTCATACGCCCACGAGTGTAGGGCAAACCCCCTTAGGAGGCAGGAAGAATCCAAGTCCCTCCGGTCGCAGACTTGCTGGCAAGAATATTGAACCTTGCAGGGGTCAAGGACTAGTGACAATGATGCCAACAAGACCTGCGATATCCGGGCGGATGCCCAACTGGAGGCCCACCCCTAAGATAGACATGGTCCTTGAGGCAACATAGCCTCAGACGGTAGGGCCTTCCATGAGGGGAATCCAGGATTGGCGCCAAGCACAGAGCCGAATCCGCCCCTATGCAAGGTCCTCCTCGAACGGCTAGGGTTTCCTAGCCATTACAAGGAGGAGAGAAATCTCCTCCGACCAGTACCCCTACGACTGCCAGGACCTTGTCCATTTCGGAGAAAGATCTAGCTGAGGCCGGTCCATCTGGCATGGGTACTCCTGCCGGCGGAGGGGAGAAGCGGGTTCATTCCCCGCCCTCCTCTCCTAAAAAGAAAAAGAACAGGAAAAGGACTATAAAGACTCGGGGCTCCTCCATCCGTGGGGGCTGCGGGGATGAACGAGGCATCTACCATCCTTGAACGCGATCAAGCCAAGATCGGCACATCCGGCCCCTCTGCTTCCCCGGGTACGGAGCTCCTGACCATGACAAAGACCAAAAGTGCACAGGGCGGAGCCTCGATGACATCCAGGCCCCTGATTCAGAGGTTACCTGGCGTTTTCGAGCCCGCTGGCTTCAAACGCTTCTTCGTTATTCGCTCCACTGATGGCAACATGTTTTCCAAGGGCAACATGATCCATCAGAGGAGAGGATTAGCTAGTGCAATTGGTAGAGAGCCGAGGGTGACCCGTTTCTCGGACGGGAGCCTTCTGTCCAATGTGGCGAATCCCGCCGAGGCGGCCAAGATAAGTGCTCTTCGGACACTTCATGGCACCCCGGTGAGTGTGACGCCGCTCTCTACCATGAACTTTGTGAAAGGAGTAGTTTATGTGAGGAAACTTGTTGACTACTCCTTACTTTTTTATCGATCCTTTGTTCGCTTGAAGCTCGACTACGGATGCGAGTTTTATGCATCCGCACCTGAGCGTTTATTGCGGAAGGTGGATTCGATCCACCACACCGGCATTCGCCTTGCGATAGGTGCCTTCCGCACTTCCCCCATTGAAAGCCTGTTGGTCGATGCTGGGAAGATGCCACTTGCTCAGCGCCGCGTGCAGTGCATCACTCGCCTGTACGCGCGAGCCCGGTGCCTCCCTCAGTCGCCAACAGCTCTCACTGCATCCGCAGCTGATCTCGATGGTGCCTATGCCGCCGAAAGACGCCAGTCATACCCTAAGCCCTTTGGGTTTAGGGCCAGGAAACTCCTTCGAGAGGTAGATAGAGCTTTCTGGCCGGTGGCACCCTTGGTTCTGCCCAGGACGCCACCCTGGAAGGTACCACATTTAGCTATTTGTCGCCACGCCTCTGCTCCCAAAGCTTGTATTGCCCCGGGAGTTTTGCGTTCGACCTTTTTGGAGCACACATCGTGTCACGCTGGAACCGTGCCAGTGTATATGGATGGCTCCAAGTCCCAAGAGCGGGTCGGCTTCCACGCCGTATCCCCTCTGTTTGAAGTCAGCGGGGCTCTACCAGGCGCTGCGTCTGTCTTCACGGCCGAGCTGGTGGTAATACACCACTCGGTACGGGAGATTACGCGACGTTCCCGGTTCGGAGACCGGATTGTGATCTATAGTGACTCACAAAGCGCCCTGAGTGCTCTCGGAGCATTGGAATCACCACATCCCCTGGTTCGCGATATCTGTGTCGCCACGGTTTTGGCGAGCCGAGCAGGTGTCGATATTATCTTCTGCTGGGTTTCTGGACATGTAGGAATTGCGGGGAATGAGTTCGACGATGAGGGCGCCAAAGAGTCCGCGAGGACTCTGCGACCGGACCAGCGTTTCGCTCTTCCTCACCCCGACTACATGGCAGGAATACGTGCAGCTCTTCGGACTGCTTGGCAAATAAAATGGGAGACGGTCAAAGGGAACTTAAAGTTGCGTGCCATTGCGCCGCGACTGTTCCCATGGACCTATTTCCCAATGCCGCGGCGGCTTTAGGTTGCTTTCTGTCGTCTCCGAATCGGGCAAACTCGTGTGACGCATCGCTATTTGATGGAGCGCTCGCCTGCGCCCTATTGCAACGACTGCGTCGTCCCCCAGACTGTTCGGCACATTCTTGTCGAATGACCCATTCTGGGTGATCTTCGCGCACGATACCTGTCCCGGTACCGGGATGGGCGGGTTCGCTACCGCCTGTCCTTTGTACTCGGGACGAGTGCGTGCACATTGACTGGTGGACTTGTTGACTGTTGGGAAGAGGCCGGCCTTCTCCCTATTATTTTACCAGTGTTTTTTTTTCCCTTATAGGTCGCACGCTCCTGCTCCGAGGAGACCTCCCCCGACGCAGAAGCTTGCTTACTGCTCGCTTCCTTTCCCCTTTTTTGTGTTGAGTTTGGGTTATTTTTTGTTGCTTTTGAATTTTATTTGAAAGTAGCCTAGTACTAGGCAGGTTTTTAATACGGCGAATAATGCCCAAGTAGGCAGTCGCCAGATGAGCTCTTTAAAATAAAAAGGCTACTCGCTCTAAGTCGTGCGCAGTGCATTATTCGCATCTACGCGCGATCTCAGACACTCGCTCATTCGCCAACAGCTCTCACTGCATCCACAGCCGATTTCGACGGTGCCTATGCCACCGAGCGACGCCAGTGATGCCCTAAGCCCTTTGGATTTAGAGCCAGGAAACTCCTTCTAGAGCTAGGTATAGCTCTCGGGAAGGGGGCGCCCCTTGTTCTGCCCAGGACGCCACCCTGGAGGGTACCATATTCGGCTATTTGTCACCAAGCCTCTGCTTACAAAGCCTTTACAGCGCCGGGATTATTGTGTTCGACCTTTTAGGGCACGCTGGAACCGGCCAGTATATACGGAGGGCTTCCACGCCACATCCCCTCTATTTGAGGTCAGCGATACTCTGCCAGGCGCTGCGTGTGTCTTCACAGCCGAGCTGGTGGTAATACACCACTTGGTACGGGAGATTACGCGACGTGCCCGGTTCGGAGATCGCATTGTGATTTATAGCGACTCACAAAGTACCCTGAGTTCTCTCGGGGCATTGGAGTCTCCGTATCCCCTGGTTTGCGATATCCATTGCGCCACAGTTTTGGCAAGCCGGGTGGATGTCGAGATTATCTTCTGCTAGGTTCCTGCACATGTAAGAATTGCAGGGAATGAGCGCGCCAACGAGGGTGCCAAAGAGCCTGCAAGGACCGGGCGACCTGACCAGCGTTTCGCTCTTCCACACACAGACTACATGGCAGGAATACAGGCAGCTCACCGGCATAATTGGCCTAGAAGATGGGAGACGGTCCAGGGGAACTTAAATTTGCGTGACATTGCGCCGCGACTGTTCCCATGGACCTATCTCCCAATCTCGCGACGACTTCAGGTCGCTTTCTGTCGTCTCCGAATCGGGCACACTCGTGTGATGCATCGCCATTTGATGGAGCGCTCCCCTGCGCCCTATTGTGACGATTGCGTCGTCCCCGAGACTGTTCAGCACATTCTTGTCGAATGCCCCAGTCCGCGTGATCTTTGCCCCGTCACCTGCCCCAGTACTGGGATAAGCGGGGTCGCTACCGCCTGTCCCTTGTACTCGGGACGGGTTCGTCCACACGACCTGTGGACTTTTAGACTTTTTGGAGGACCCCAGCCTTCTCTCCCTTATTTAATATTTGACCATAGATCGCGTGCTTCTTCGCAGGGGGACGGCGGGTCTTCCCCCGTCGACGGAGCTCGCTTTATATTTTTTAAATTTTTTTTGTTTTTGTTTTTCTTTTTTTTTGTCTTTTTTAGTTTTTTTTCTTGGTTTTTAATCTAGCCTAAATTTAGGCTAGGCTGAGTCTGGCGACTTTGCCCTAGAAAGCAGTCGCCAGGTGAGATATATATATATAAAGAAATCACATTAAAGTGTAGATCCCTACCGGGATAGACTCTAGGGGGTGAAAATCGATGTTAAAAACTTACTAAAACAATACAGACATTATAATTCGCGCAATCCAAAGACTTTATTTTCTCAGATCGATAATCAACGAGCGAACTTTCGAGACAGAACAATCTTATGAGAACAGCAAAACTACCTTCCTAATTCAGCTGGTGTCAAATGATGGATAAATGAAACACTACTAGGAACCTAGGGGTATTTAGATTATATGAAGGTATCAATGATTCATCTTTTCATCTCTAGTAATTTGTCATTACTTTGAAAAAATATTGCTTTAAATTTTAAAGAAATATTCTAGGATATTCATCGGCTTATCAGTAAATGGTCCCTAACCATATCCAACTATCGTTCTATAGAGAATGGTTCAAACCTCTTTTGAATCATATTTTCACTTAGTTGACTTTAATGAAAATTTTGGCTGGAAACTAACATACATTATTAACTAGTGATTAATAACAACACTATCAAAATGCATTTTCCTTAAGATCAGCAGCACTATCAAAATGGCTTAGTCATTATTATAAGCACCACGATCAGAATAGTTTAATCTGCACTGTCATCCCCACAATGAGAATGAGTCATGAATTGGCCAGTTTTTCACTGGCCAAAAACGAAGCCACTTTTTGGCGTGTAACGTCGAAATCTGGCCAATTTTCCACTTTTCCTTCCAATGAGGTTAGTTAGAAGCCACCTCGGTGTGTCCAGTTGGATACAGCGAGGTCTCCGCGGCCAGTTGTACGGTGCCTGGAGTCTGAGGCATTCACATAGACAGCTTCTGTTACGCACGATACCTCACACATAGTGAAGAGACACCGCCTTTTCTCTTCATCACCTCACCTTTAATTGCATAGACATTTCACTATTCCCTCTCAGAACAAAAAAAAAGAAAGCATCTTACGACGATTTATAAAGTGTTATTTGTAAGTTAATCATTTGTCTAAAAAGCGCTCCCCATCCTAGTGGATACGAGCTGTACCGGGAACGATCTCAAGCAAGAGCGGACACAAACTTCAGCTGAGTAGAGAGAAATCTGGCCACCGATGAGTGGACGCACTGTGTTGCTTCTGTGGAGGTAGGTAGATTTTACACAGGTCACACATATAGCTGATACAACACCACTGGTTAATTCACTCATTATGTAAAAATCAAAAACATAATACAGCAGAAATGTGTTCATTTTTTTGAGAAAAAAATGGCGTCTTCTCAAAATGAAATGTCACAAAAAAGTTATTTTCAAAATATCCTGTCCAAATTACGCACATTTTAAATCATTCATCCTCTGAATTACCTTCAAAGTAAAATGATTTCAAAGTCAAGTCTTCTCGTCTGTATTCACAAGCGTGTGATTTCTCTGCGGTGGCTTATTTTAACTCTACTGAATGTCCAGAACGAGGTTTACATAATTTTTGGATCCTACTTCACATGAGGCCATTTTAGCCTGACATATTTGGTATATTTTATAATTTATCTCTTGTCCAGACGTCAGCATAAAACAAATTCCTCCATTCCACTAAAATCAACGAATTATCTTTTGAAACTTCAAGAAATTTTTTCATTCGCTTTTCCGGGAGATTTTCCTCTCACCTAATCTCCATTAAAGGATTAAAAGGGATTCTACACTTTTGATCTGAGACTTCTAGACCTCCCCGAGGATATGTAAAAACCTCACTGGTTGCACACATGCGTGTGCTATCCTCTGCACTCGTCGTACTTCGGCCACCAAGCAACACTCGTTTGTAGGCCAGCCCCATACATTTTTTCTTTTCCTCCTATGTCCCTTCGCATCATCACTGAGCCTTTAAGCTGTATATGTGGCATGGAGAATATCCATACCGTCTTTAGGCGTGGATCGTAAGTAGGGGACGAGTAAACCTAGATAGGGGCCCAACCGAAAGTTTTGTCCTCTAGGGCGAATCCATAATAGCGGAATTGTCGCCGACCCCATTTACTGATGTTATTGATGCACGCCGGTCACATTGTAATAAATAGAGGTACGCTATAAGATATAAAAGAATGATAAATCCACTTATTGATTACAACCCTTCTAAGTCATCTTGCTTATCGTTGCATCAAACTGGACCATATGCTTCATGCGTTTTGCTATAATTTGTAATAAATCTTCAAACGGTTGTTTTCCATTTTTCTTCATTCTGAGATTCTGCTGATCTTAAGAAGCTCGTGTCTGCTGTTAGATCGCTGCTGAGATCCAAACTGAGAGGACGATGGGCATGTACGGCGTCTCGTGCCTAGAAAAGTCCACTGCATAGGTCATGGCTTAGGGACGCTATTCTTCTCTATTATTATTATTATTATATAGACCATACAAAGAGCCACACTGAAAACTTTGGAAATTATGCCAGTGCAGGTCAAAGCACAGCAAGAAAGAAAGGAAAAAGAATTAAACAGCCCCAAGGTTACGCAACAAAAAGACATTAGCCGATCTTTTGAACTTATCAAGCGTAGGAGCAGTCACAATATTTGAGGGCAAGGTATTCCACAATCTAAATAGGCTCGATAAAAAGCACTTAGAAAACTGAGATGTAGAATGACGACCAATTTCGAATGCTATGGAATTTACAGTCTCAGAATACCTAGTAACTCAGGCTGGTTGATAAAATCTTGGAAAAAATTTATGCAGAGGATAATTCATATCATTCACTAATTTAAATAAAATTCAAAGAGCTCCAACATCTCTACGATGCCCAATGTCTAAATCCATATCTGATAGTATAAAATTACTGTATCTAAAAAACCGATATAGCAATTCTACCATTTTGCACTTCGCTTGTGTTTTTCACTTCTGCCACTCCTACACACAGTCCTTGCACTACCTAGTACCACTTCCTTAATTTTTTTCACATTTGCTTTTTCTCCATGCTCGCAATTAATTCATTTCCCTTTTTGTTCTTCCTTTTCACTTCCGTCACGTTTATTCACCCATGCACCAACCAATTAAACTTTACTTAGCACAATTGTGTAATCACAAAACTGATATCTCTTACAACTTTCACATCAAATACGTCGCACAGCATATTCTTTCTTATGAGTATTATTGTGCTGAAAGAATGCATTTGCTGCACAAAAGATTCTTTTGGCACAGAACCCTATCACCTTCTTTCGCTTTTATTTCTCTTCAGGTCTACCATACGCCCAGGTTTTCCAATCTTTCATTCTCTCACATATTCGCCCGGACATTCTTATCTACCACAATCATCAACATATATTCATTTCAAATTCCATCCTACACTCGTCCAAATTCATTGCAGAACCTCTCTTTCGCAGCTTAACTTCTATCATTATATGGTCGATACACAACAATCACATACAATTTCCCCCTTGGACTAAAATTCCCCTACATAATTCTCTAGCTAGTACAATCATACCCTAACACTACATCATGCCGCTCCCCATTCAAAAGAACTGGGTCACCATCTCTATTCCTATCACGCTGATCTACACCTGATACCACTTCATCCACTTCATATCGCACAAACTATAAATTTCCTTTAATATTTGGCTTCATTATTCTTACATGCTTCCACTAGGCACACTCAGTCCCAGCCTTGTTAGCACCATAGACATACGTTTCGCAAACTAAAGATCCCTCTCGAGTTGCGCTTAACGCTATTTTTACCCCAGACTCCTATCATTTAAAACCTTTTGGTCTCAATCTCCATTATCTCTACTTTCAGCCATCTCCTTACACATAGGTACCCTCAGACTGAACCCACTCAGAGAGAACATAAGAATGTACGGTTAACTAAAACGAACAAAAAGTTGAATAGAAATCGAAGTTATGGATATTTTTTAAATTTAACGAATTCACTAGTTGACAATTGATATTTTTTAGAGCTACAAAAATGTTCTCATATGGTATATTTTACTCTTGAAATTGATTCTCGATAGCACAATGAACACATCTGAAAGTTCAACTCTTCCCATATATTTATTATACTTATTTATGGCTAGTCCATTTATAAAACGGTTCTGATCTAGTGTCATTATATTTACTTCTTTGTTTCATACCAGTTTGTGATAATGATATCACATATTCTCAAGTGACATAAGTATTTGCACACTTAACTTTTCCATATTTCTGAAAATTTCATGCTTTCTCTGGTTAAAAATCTAACAGGAAACTAGGTAAACATATTTTACACAAAAATTAAACATAATAAACAAATTTTAGCAGATGACAAAAGTTTTCAACCATTAATAATTTCGGTCATTTAATATTTTGGTGGCCCAACCTTTGTTTTCAATAACAGCACAAAACGATCACATAGGTTAAACTTAGCTTTACGTAATCATTTCTTGATATTTTGTTCTACTCTTCTACACAAATCTCCTTCAAAGTGGCAAGGTTATGTAGGTTTCTCTTTCGGAGTGCATGCAACCTTCAGTATTCGACACAAATGCTCAATACGATTGAGGTCTGGCGATTAACTGGGCCATGAACAGAAATTTCTTTTTCTCTTCTTAAACCATTCTTGAGTTAACTTTGCCATGTGAAGGATCATTGTCTTCCTGAGATTTCCATTGATGTCGGTCGTAGAATTTTTTCTCTCTTGGGATCAGTTTTCCTCCAGTATCTTTCGATAGTTGACACTATCCATTTTCCCATCAATGATGTTTATTTTTCCTGTCTATGTGCAGTAAAGCAACCCCAAACCATCTAATAATATAGCATTGTTTCAAAATTCAGTTCCTTTTTCCAGAACGTTTCTTGCAAACTTTAAACGGTTCGTGGCATGTTTTTTATTAAGAAGTGAATTTTTAAGATGAGTGAACAAATGAAAATAATTTCAATGGAGCTCCTTATTAAGAGTTCTTGTACTCTTTGACTCTCTTTAGTCCTTGACAATTCAAGATTACTTTGTAGATCTTTCATAGTAATCATTGGATTATTCTTAAGCTTTTGATGCTTGTAACGTCGATTCTGACGGTTATTCTTGCGAGAAACACCGGCTCTTGACAAGTTGGAGGTGATGATTCCATTGTCAAGATGCTTTGAATTATAGAACCTAGGGTTGCATAAGGCACTTACTTCGCTCATAAATAGTTCTAAAAGATAATGCTACTGAATGAATTCTAATTATTTGGTATCGATAAGTTCGAAAAACTTCTTTAACCTTCGGCATTTCTCAAAGCAAACGTCCTTCTTCTAAAGAGGACTTTTGCAATTATATCATTCGAAAGGGAATGTAAATCAACACAAGGATTTCAAATATTGTTATCATCGGCCTAATAGTTATGTTATTGCCCAAACAAAATAATTCACGGGCTAACCTTGGGAAAACCTTGACAATTATATCATTCGAAAGAGAATGTAAAAAAACATAAGGGTTTCATATTTCGTTAGAATCGGCCGAATAGTTACAATGTTATAACTAAAACAACAAAAGTGCAAAACTAGGACATACCGACCGACCGACATATTGAGATAAAGAGTCGTACGCGACTAAAATCAGTTATCAAAAACAGTATAATTTGCGGTGTCTTGTCTCTCTTTAACTGGTGATGTTCGGATTTATTCTCAAACCTTAGGCTTCAAAGGGGAATTTGAGGTGGCTAATTAAAACCATATATCTCCTAACATAACTTACAGTTGCGCACATATCTATTGGCAACACATCTCAAATTTTGTAATTTATGAACTTTTATACATTACAAGTTCAAAATATACATATTTATATTATATTTATTAGCCTAAAATCAATATATTATAATGTATAAATGATAATAAAAGAAATTATTAACATTCAACATGGCGTTTATTAGAAAAACACAGGAAGCAAAAGTATTGACAACGTTTACATAATACTAATTTAACAAATCAAATTATTAACATTAATGGTAAAGAATGTTCGAGAATGACTGATGGAATATTCTAGACTAATCCATGACAGCAGGTTACTTGCACGGCTAACTTTTTTTTTGGTGTTCATTATGGTATTAGAAACAGCTGAAGAATCATCTCTACAATAATTTAAATAGCAACTTGGTGAAGACATCCGAATACTCAGAAGCATATTATAGGAAGCGTATAATTGAGCTACACAACCAAGAAAATGGATATATAAAAATTTCAGCAAGTTTGAATATCTCAATTTCATCTGTACAGAGAGGTGCATTCGTGTGTTCGAATTGTCAATAAAAATCCAAAGGTCATTTCCAAGGAATTGAAAGCAAATCTGGCAAGCAGTGGAACAATAGTGGACGTGTCAACAGTGCGACGTTACCTGAACCATGAGGGTCTCCATGGAAGTGTACCAAGGAGGAAACCACTGGTGAAGACGGTACACAAAAAGACACGCTTAGAGTATGCCAGAGAACATCTTGATCACACTGAACCAGGACTTAGTAAAATATTATGGTCTGTCGAGACTAAGCTCGAGCTGTTTGGCATAAACGACCACCATTACGTTTGGATGAAATCTGGAGAATCTCTGCTGGAAAAAAACATCATACCTACTATGAAACATGGAGGTGGTTCCATCATGTGGTGGGGGTGTTTTGCTGCTGCAGGTACTGGCTCAATTTGTGTTATAGAAGGCATTATGAATTCCGAGGGATATCAAGATAATGATCTCAAGCACACGAGCAAATCAATGCAGAAATATTTTGTCAATCAACGCTTGAAAGTAATGAAATGGCCTTCTCAAAGTCCAGATTTAAATCCGATTGAAAATTTATGTTAGTTTTGTTCATAATTTTGGAGTTTTATATTTTTACTCGTTTTAATTTTTTTAGTTTAATGAAATTCCATTACTTTAGCCTTTAAAAAATCTTTTTTAACGCCCCCCCCCCTATGAAAATATTTCAACTTCTAGTTTTAACAGAATTTCTGACCTCGTAATAAGTTTTCTGACAATAACAATTTAATCATATCTAACTATACTTTATTGTTTTATGATTTTAGAACTTGAAGATGGGTGATACGCCCGAAACGTTGTTCTTTAATACTAAATTAATCACATGTACCTCAGCCTCGTGTATATATATATATATATATATATATATATATATATATATATATATATATATCCCAAACTCTAAGGTCTACCCGGCATGAGCAGAGCCACGAGGTCTCTGGTTGTTCCCCCGAAATCCGCTCACGACGCAAACAGCTAAAGCTCAGAAGGCTTCACCGTATCAGAAACAGGACTTTCCACGTCATCGGACTCGAACGCTCGATACACCCTCGCACCGTCGCTGACGCCATCAACCCAGGCCAGGGGTACCTAGGTTGAACGTCTTAATCCTAGTGAGCCTGGTGAACTGAAATTCCAGGCCCTCAAATTAGCCCTCGAGGATTCCCTCGAGAGGCAGCGACCACCTCCGTAGGAAGATGCAGTCCTACCGGCCGCTCACATCATTCAGCAAGAGACCCCTAGGTCTTCACGACGACAATCACCCGCACTGCCTGCTCCCACATCTCCTCCTGATAACCAGCTCCGGGACCTAGAGGCTATCAACACAGTCCATAGGAAGAAGGTTGTGGCCTTCCTGAAGAGCAACCTAGGCTCCACACTTTATTCGGGTTCCACTCACGTCTCGACCGCACCGAGTACATCCCTCTCTATAATCGTATCCGCCTATTACATAACGTGATTTACCACAACTGGGGAGTGGCACTGAGGAACGCTAGGGAGCAGGCATCAGTGGACTCGGGAATCACCATAAGCGACTCAGCACTTCACGGAATCCGCAATCACACTACGATTATACAGGCGGGCTTTCAACGATATGGATATTTCCACCCCCCTTCCCTGATGGGTCAGTCCTTAACATGAAAAACAAAGGAGGCCTATGTTAGTGGTCCTCAGCAGAAAAAACCCGGAATAGAAAGGGGGAGGACGGAGGGCGTCGGAGAGAAGCGATGTTGTCACCACGAGGTGTTAAACTTCCATGCCACCTCTTACCCAGGCGGCGTCCTTATATAGTAGAAAGGGACGTCGCATCCTGCCATGCAAGAGAGATTTGGCCGAAGTCTCTTGAGGCGGCATCGGTGATGTTCCTGCTGCTTTTGATGTAGCTGATGTTAAGCGCCGCATACCTGTAGATATCGGAGAGGGATCTGCGCAGTCCGTAAGAGCAAGAGAGAGATATATTAAGGGGGATTTTTTCCTCTGATGGTTTTCCAAATAGCGAGAATGTTGTAGAAGAGTCTGGCCAGAGGGTGTATAATCAAATTTATCCACAAGGCTATGGTTTCACTGTGAAAATAGCTCCAAACGAGGCGGAGTCTAAGGGCCAGGTGACACTGTGTTACCGCGAAGCCACAGCGATTCCCGAAGGGCTAGCATCCAAGAATAAACACAAAGGAGAAGCATGGCTTCTCAGGATGGGGAACCATTTACGAGTGATAAGGGAAATTAGGGGGTAGAAGTACCCCGGGCGTGAGGAGTGCTGTTGCTTAAAGCAAAGCTGCACCCAGAAGAAGGGGAGTCGGATGAATTGTCGGACGAAGTTGAGGAGGCCCGCAATCCTTTGCTAAGCCTTATGTGAGAGTTTATAGGATTCTGCAATCTTCAGAGTTTCCCAAGTTTGTTGCACATTTCGAAACTAAGGGATGCAATTCTTTTGGCCAAATTAATATGGACCCCCAAGGTAAACTATATAGTAACTGAGATTGCTGACACATTTGTTCACGTTCATGTTAAGGGAGGAGGTTAAAATCTCCTTTAGACAAGCTTTTAGGGCATTTTTAGAGCCTATTACAAGGATATCGTCATGGTACGTTTGGGCGATGCACTAATGTTTTCTGGCGAACACATTTATTACGGCACTTAGGGACATTTGCATCAGGTACGGGCTTCTGGCGAAGCCCATGGGGACCCTGGTGAAACGGAAGGTACGGCCAACAACGGATATTCCGAACCAATGTCGGGCCTTAGGGTGGAGGGTAAGATGGTAGAGCCTATCATTTAGGTTAAGTTTGATGGCTCGGGCCCCGGCCGGGGTGTTGGTTAGGGCCTTGCTCACGTTGGGCAATTGGAACGGAAGGGGCTTGTAGTGTTCGGAGTCCAATGTGCTCATGTCATAAGCGACCCTTACGGAGCCGTTGGTTTTCGGGACAGCATATAGCTTGTGGCACCTGGTTATCTCAGGGGTCTCTTCGAGGATTCCAAAAGCAATCATCCGATTGATGAGGGGAAGCATTCGTTTCGAGCTGGATTGCCAGCAGTGGCAACAATGGTCAATGCAATGAAGACCTTCAGGCGCGTCTTCTGAAGGGAACGGACTAGGTTATTAGCCGGAGGGCAGGTTTTGAAGGCGCCCACAAGGGTTCCAGGTCCAAGCGAACATCCGGAAGGGGAGGAGTATCGTTCCTCTTGGAGGGGGCCCAGGCTGGGGCTTACTCCTTCCGATTCATCGCCACGGTCCTCGATGCCACGGTCCCTGTTGTCGTTGCTGTTGTTTTCATTGGCCTGTTTATCGCGGTTATCGGCGCTGTTCACAGGGGCCCAGATGTCGCGGGTGGAGGTGCTCAAGACGTCTCTTAAGACATCACCGTGCTCGGAGGGATGGTCCGACACCAACCAAAGAGGCCGAGTCAGAGGGGTCAGCGTCCACATTAAGGACAGTAGGGATGGCCAGGCCGGGAAGAGGGATGTGAGCGATGATGTACACAGGAAGGGCCACGGGGAACGAGGAGGAAGGTGGGGGGAGGGCGATGTAAAGGGCGCCGAGGTCTGCCGCGGCATTTTTAAAGAAGGCCGAAATGTCCACCGGGTCTTCCGCGACAGGGAAGGAAGTTTCCACTTCAAGGGTGATGTGGTCGTCTAGATTGATGTCTATGTATTCTCAAACCGTAATGCGTGCGGGGGGCGACGGTGGGGGCTCCGAAGACTTGGAATCTGAAAACAGGGAATGTCTCACCCGGGGCAGGAATAACTGGTTTCTGGAAGAGTCTGAGAAGTGAACGGCGTCGGAATCCAAGCTCCAAGGAAAGTGGGACCAGAAGGGTTCTATTGAGCGAGGGGACAGTGAGGCTAATTCTTGAGAAGTGTTCGACATGTCCCTCTCATCAAGGCCATTTCTTCTGGCAGCACGTTCGACGCGGATTCTCCATCGTCAGTCCAGTGCTTCAGCGACGACGCCGAGGAACTGCTGCGCGACCAGGAGGCCTGCCGTGTGTCGCTCTTCGGCTTCCCTGACCCATCGGGGCAGGGGGGCGGAAAGATCCATATCGGTGAGGGCGTGCCTGTATAATCTTAGTTTGTGTGCGGATTCCCTGAAGTGCTGAGTGGCTTATGGTGATTTCCGAGTCCACCGCTGCCTTCTCCCTGGTATCCCTCAGTGCTACTTCCCATTTGTGGTTAATCACGTTATGTAATAGGCGGAGACGATTATAGAGACGGATGTACTCGGTGCGGTCGGATGAATAAAAATGGAAGAAATATTTATACTAAATGGACAAATAATCTATAGAAAAGACTAAATACAACTGTAATTATTGTAACATTGTATTTGAGGATAAAAACGAAGCAATTTGTCTTTCATGGTACTCGATTGTAAGCCCAGAAAACGTACTTCGCAAGGCTATCCAAACATTTGCGCTCAAAATTTAGTTGCCAAACTTAGTTGTACTCGTTTTTATGTGATTCAATTTGTCATGAATTTGATTTTATTATTGTGAGTGTGTTATACCCTTAAATTTAAAAGAAACATGAATGTTATGCTAGGACCTATTGCAAGCCTTATATTTGTAGCTTTTGAAATAAGAGCATGAAGCACACTCATAGCCCTGGAATCATCACGACTAAGATCGACCATACCGACATAAGAACGTATCTCAATTGTGATCACGGTGTTTTACATCCTTAACAAATGGGCAAAATATAATATTGAGCTTGAATGATTAAAAGCAGTGACTGACAACACCATTAAAACAAGATTCCATACAAACAATTTTGACATAAATTCGCATGGAATGATTTTACTTGGCTACTCTAAACTTGTATTCTTGCTCCAAAATTTCAATCCAACATGTTTTACCCGATTTATTTTCCTCTGATTCTGCTTAAGCCGCTATGTGCGTGGGTAATCACAAAAATACGTGAGTGAGATTTTTACGTTGGCCAAAATATTTAACTATCTTGAAGGTTCTGGGATATCAAAACTGAATAAACAAAATAAATTTTACTACTATACAACTAATATATACAAATTAATAAAAGGAGTTTCATATAAGTACCCAATCGGATTAGATGTACACGGGAATGGGTCAAAGGGACGCTCGGATGCGGCTACGGATAGCGACAAGCTAACAAACTGTCCATAGAACGGGAGACTTAAATCGAGATTGAGTCGTTCGCGAAGCCTAGTTAGCGGTAGGCTTAGTGAAAGAAAGAGAGAAAGAGAGCGGTTGCTGCAAATGGGAATTAAAATCACTACGGTTAACCTCGAGGATACGCGTCGAGGGAGTATTTTCCTGAGACGGAAGTGGAGCTGAAATTCAGAACAATAGTCTCTTATCGATAGACTATCAATTAATCTGAATAGAAATCTTGCCTCTGGGCTCTTGGGGTATGAGAGCCGATCGAGAGTTACGCGTCGCGTTCGGGGTAAGCGGATACTAAATTCCTAAGTCCGGCGTCTGATAATTTATACTGGGTCGCCGGAAGCGGCTTGCCCTGGGCGTTGGAAAGATGGGGGGGGGGAATCCAGTTTATCAGACGCGTCGCAGGAAGAAGTGAACCATGGCTCGGTTCACACAGTCTTGTGATGCTTCCGTCGCGACCCTTCGGCTCCCGCGGAGTGCCCATCGCTGCCTCTTATCGCATGAAGCGCTTCCGTCGGGCGCAAATTGAAGATACTCCTGACCACGTGATGCTCTCTCTCTCTCTCTCTCCTCGGCTAACTACTTAGGAAGAAGAGAACTGTGTACCGGCAATCGAAGATCTCGGGTGACTTTGACGAATACCGGAGGCTAGCCAGGAGAGTCAAGTCCAGCATAAGAAGGCTAAGCGGTCTGAGGAACTCCGAGTGGCGAGACTCTGTAAAGAGAATCCCAAGGAGTTTTTTGGATATGTGAACAGCCCTAAACCAATCCGTCGAACAATTGGCCCCTTGAGAAATGAGGAGGGGGCATTAAAGCACTTAGATGCAGAAAATGCTAACCTGCTCAACGACTACTTCTCTTCAGTGTTTACTGAAGAGTGTGGTCCCATCCCCCAGCCAATAGATTCCTACTCGAGGGGAAAAGCTGGAGGATATGGACTTCACCAAAGGGAAAATAAAAAAGAAGATCAGTGACCTAATGACGAATACGTCACCTGGCCCGGATGGGTTTCTACAAAAAGTGTTAAAAGAAGTGCGCGATCAAGTGTCACGACACCTGAGCGCAATCTTCAACATGTCAATCCGGACCAAATGCGCTTCTAGAGACTGGCGTGAAGCGGAGGTGACTCCTATCTTCAAGAAAGGAGACCGAAGCCAACCGTCAAACTACCGACCTATCAGTCTGACTTCGATAGTCGGTAAACTCATGAAAAGCATCATGGTAGACAAAATGACATCGTATTTAAAGTCGAACCTGCTACTGAGGAGTTCCCAGCACGGCTTCTGAAGGCAACGGTCATGCCTGACGAACCTTGTGGAATTCTTCCACTTCGTCTTCAGTGAGCACAATCGGGACAAGGCGGTGGATGTGGTGTACTTAAACTTTCAGAAAGCCTTTGATAAGGTACTACACCGCCGCCTTCTCCGGAAAGTGAGAGCGCTGTGCATAGACGGAAGAGTAGCCGGCTGGATCGAGAACTGGCTAAGTGGTAGATGGCAACGGGTGGTGGTGAATGGACAGGCTTCTGAGTGGGTGTTGTTACTAGCGGGGTGCCTCAAGGTTCTGTCCTGGGACCACTACTATTCATTATCTACGTCAACGACATGGACGGTGACCTGGTTGCCAAGATTTCCAAATTTTCCGACGAGACCAAGCTTGGTATGAACGTTGCAAAGGATGGAAATACTGCCCGCCTGCAGGAAGATCTTGGGAAGATTTGGGAGTGGTCGGACACGTGGCAAATGCCTTTTAACGTGGGGAAATGCAAAATGATGCATATCGGCCACAGAAACCCCCAATCTCAGTATATCCTTAAGGGCACTGCTATTGAATCCACTGACACTGAGAAGGACCTGGGTGTAACAATCACTAGTGCCCTTAAGTTCTCGAACAGTGCATTGAGGTGGAGAAAAAGGCCCAAAGGATGCTAGGTTATATAAAGCGCCAGTTTGGAAATCGGAACAAGGAGATTGTACTGTGTTTGTTCAACTCCTTCGTTCGGCCGCACCTGGAGTATGCCGTACAATTTTGGAGTCCTTCATTGCGAAAGGACATCGCGAGATTGGAACGCGTACAAGCCAGGGCAACCAAGCTGATTCCCTCTATCCGACATAAAAGTTATAAGGATAGACTAAGGGAATTAGATCTGTTCTTGCTGGAAACCCGTAGACTGCGTGGTCAGCTCATAGAAGTTTTCAAAATACTTCGAGGGTTCGACAATGTTGACTACCGGGATATTTTCACACTGAGTGAGAACAGAACGCGCAATCACGACTTCAAACTTGAACTGAAGCGTTACAACCGCAATCTGTGTGGAAATTCTTTCACCTACAGTATCTGCGGTAAGTGGGACGCACTTCCAGTGGAAGTTGTCAACAGTGAATCTGTTGACCAGTTCAAGTCAAGACTAGACAAAGTCTTGAAAAGTGGCCGTTTAGGGACGCAAAACAATTGAGCAGTCATGTACCCGCTCGATTGCTAGTCGAAAGGTACCCTCTTTGAATGGACCGTAAGGTCTCCTAGGGTACTTTCTTTCCTTGTAACTCCTTGTAACTCTCCCTCTCTCCCTCTCTCTCCCTCTCTCCCTCTCTCTCTCTCTCTCTCTCTCTCTCTCTCTCTCTATATATATATATATATATATATATATATATATATATATATATATATATATATATATATATATATATATATATATACATTTATGTATATTTATGTGACACAAGGATATCAATCCAATTAAACTGATTTTAAGGTTACCAAACTGATTGACATTTTGCAGACCTAAATTACTCGGGATCCGAATTATTCATCATTAAAAGCGGAAGGAAGGACAACCTTACTACCCTTCTCGGCTGTAAATCTGAGTTCAGTGAAGGCGTTTTGGGGAGAGTAAGTGGCAAACAACTCTTCTGGGGAAAGTAAAGAAGCTACATATGGTTGTTTTATTATGGCTATTGTTAATTTTAAAAAAGGGAGCGTTTAATAATAGTAATAATAATAATAATGATAATAATAGGCTATATAAAAAGATAAAGATATTGACTTATTTGATTAGGCCTAACACCAATTTTGAAAAAAGACCGGTCATTATTATTTATATTAGTATTATTGCTATATTATTAATATAACTTCACGACGATATCATCATCATCACTAACTCTATAATTTTTGAAGGGGAATTTTTGAGTATTTGAATAATAATTTCATCTTAATTTAGTTATGACGTTTTTTATCAAAGTTATTTCTATTAATTCTTTTATAATATCAAAAAACAAAATGGTGAAGTTCAGAAATAAATATAGGTATCCGAATTTTGCAAATTTTTTAAAACCTAAAGAATTACAAATGGTGAAGTTCATAAAATTTATTTTTATATATTCTTCTTTTCTATAACTATATTTTAGCAACGTGATATTTTGAAAGGTGGGAAATTTATTTTAGAGTTCCTTTTTAAAATTATTTTAATTGTCGAAGTTCAGAAAATTTATTAAAATTTAAATATGGCTGCTTTTTAATCTTAGTAGTGAAGCGCAGTGGCCAAGCCATTAAGCCATTGTCTGGTTTTTATAAAATTAATTTAGTATAACTATAGCAGGAGAGCTATGATAATTCAGGTAGCTAGATAAATCCCCCAAATTCTTCCAAATCACTCAAATTTCCAATTTTGCAAAGTTCAGTTACACAAGTTTTGGGGTTTTTTTTTTCGAGAAGCTTACGTGTGTGAGTAAAACTTCTGCTAAATAAACTTAAAGTTTTAAATTTCCAGCGCGTGTCATTAAAACGTTTTTTCCATTGTTGCAGGTGTCTGGACATGAATTAAAAAAAAATAAAAAATTTAGGAGCCCATTTGGCGACTACCTACTTGAACTTAAGTCGCCATACTCACGACAGCCTTGTACTAGGCTACATTAAAATAACAATATGCAAAAAAAAACATAAAAAAACAATAACAATAAAAAAAGGATATGGGCCTCTAGCATGAAGCACGCTCCTGCCTCGGAGGGAGGCCCACCTACCCCGACGCAGAAACATGCAACATACAAAACGACAACAACAACAAAAAATCCCAGTTAAATAAAGTGAAAGAGGCCAGCCTCCTCCAAAAAGTTAAAGTCCCAAAATCAGTGAGCACGAACTCATCCCACGTACAAGGGACAAGCGGTAGCCACCCCAATCATCCCAGTACCGAGATAGGTAGCGTGCGTGAAGTTCACCCAGACTGGCACATTCAACAAGAATGTACTGAACAGTCTGGGGGACAACGCAGTCATCACATTGAGGTGCAGGCTTGCGCTCTATCAAATAGCGGAGCGTCTTATGAGTGGGTCAAATTCGGAGACGACAGAAAGCAACCTTCAGCCATCGTGGCATTGGGGCTTCTCGTATTCTTGTCATGTAATCGGTGTGAGGAAGAGCCATACGCTGGGCTGGTCGCCCAGTCCTCGCGGACTCTTTGGCGCCCTCATCGATGTGCTCATTCCCCGCAATGGCTACATGTCCAGCAACACATCAGAAGATAATCTCGACATCCGCCCGGCTCGCCAAAACCTTGACCACACGGGTATCGCGTACCAGGGGATGCGGAGATTCCAATGGCCTGAGAACACTCAGAGCGCTTTGTGAGTCGCTATAAATAACAATCAGCATGACACGAGGCGTGCTCCAAAAAGGACGAACGCAATAGTCTCGGCGTTGTAGAAGCTTTGGGAGCAGAGGCGTGGCGACAAATGGTCAAAGGTGGTACTCTCCAGGATGACATCCTAGGCAAATCCAGAGGCGCCACCGGCCCGAGAGCTATACCTTGCTCTCAAAGGGGTTTCCAGGTGAATAGTTCAATGTCCACCGCGCAGAGCGAGTAGCATCTCTAGCATCGACAAGTAGGCTCTAAATGGAGCGAGTGCGGAAGGCACCGGCTCTCAGTCGAAGGCCGGTGTGGTGGATGGATTCCAACTGTCGCAATACACGCTTGGCTACAAATGCATAAAACTCGCATCTGTTGTCGTGCTTCGAACGAACAAAGGATCGATAATAAAGTAAGGCAGTAGCCGTTTCAGCGCCCCAGGCGAGCGAAGAATATCAATGGCGCGGTTACAAGAGAGCCTAAGGCTGCGAATATGAGCCTCCCAGGTTAGGCGTCGGTCAAATACAAAACCAAAGAAACGATGCGAGTCCACCACTTCTAGAGGCACCTGATTTATAAACAATTCTGAGTTAGGGTGGAGCCGCAGATGGCACCAGAACTGCCTCATCATAGCCTTGGCCAAGTAAAACCGAAGCTTGTGCGCTTTGGCATTTCGAGAGACGCGGTTCAATGCCTGTTGGAGTCGACGCTCCAGAGTTCGCATCTCGGCCGCGCAAAAAGAGACCGAAAGGTCATCCACGTGGAGCGTAGCTAGAACATCTTCCGACACAGAAGTGATGCCGCTGATGCTCAGGGAAATGAGTGTTTCACTAAGGAAATTTCCCTGCGGGACACCCTCTTCCTACTCCATTGGGCCAAAGGTTGCTCCCCCACCCATACGCGGAATCGAAGATCTCGCAAAAATTCAGATATAAAGATTGGGAGGCGTCCCCTCTCTCCTATCGTGTGGAAAGTCTCCATGATACCGTATCGCCATGCGGTATAATAGGCTTTCTCCAGATCCAAACACACTGTGGCGTAGTGCTGTCTACGAAGGAAGGCCTCGCAGACGGCATTTTCCATTTGGAGAAGAGCATCCGACGTGAAGTGGAACTTGTGAAAGCCGCACTGTTCAGACCTTCTAGGAATAGTATTTAGGCCTACGGCGATGAGGTTGCCTGAGAATAACTGAACAGCCTCATCAACCGACCTAAGCTCCTCGACTCAGATAGATAAATCAGTCATTTCTTGAAATGCGAACCACCGTGCCTGCGTCAAGCACCCCCGGGGCGGGCTCTTGGGAGTCAATGGCCCAAAATATGATATTTGAATGGGAAGGTGATCATTACCATGGACGTCATCGGCCACTCCCCATCCGAAGAGCACAAAGGTAGATCGAGGCAGTAAAATGTAGCGGTTCTCGCCCAATGATGCGTAAACTCATCCACATTTAGGACACCTATCTCCAGTCATCGATTAGGTCCGCAAGGACTTGACCCCGAGGATTAATCGAGTAGTCTTCCTATAAGAGCTCTCTACCGTTCACATCTCCGAGAAAGAGTAAATGCCTCGGCAAATGGCCGCGCCCCTTACGGGGTGTTGAGACGGAAGTGAAAATAATCAAGATCGCTGCTCTCCTGCGAACGGACTACAACACGTCTGACATCGCCAAGCGACTCAACTTCACCCAGATCATCGTCCATACAGTTGTGATGATGCTCAAGAACTAGGAATACCTCAAAGATCGATCACTTTCAAGCAGATCTTAAGTTATCAACTTCAAGTTGTTCTTGTCCCCATGAAGGAAGACAGGCGAGTAGTGGAATGGAGATTACACAGTGCCAAAAGTAAAGCATGGTGGTCGCTATGTAATCGTAAGGTGTTGTATGTCAATTTAAGAGATGGGTCCTATCACTGTTTGTGATTGCAACATGCTTTCATAGAAGTGCGTAGCTGTACTGTAAGATAAAATGATGCCCATTGCCTAAGAGGTCTTCAGAACTGCCTGGAATGTTATTTTCCTTCAGGATAATGCACCATGTCACAAATATGCGTCTACCAAACAGTGGTTTTGGGAGAAAAACATCACAGTAATGGAATAGCCATCTGTCTCCGGGTATGAATCCACTGGAAAACCTTTCGCAGTAGTTGAATGAGGCCATAAGAGAGACTCCATTGAACAATTGAAGGCAGTCACACGGCTTTCAGGTGTCGCCCCTTCGCGGAAAGAATTGTTTGAATAATAAATGCTCTTATCACTGCCAAGGGACTCTTAGCCTGATACTGAGCTTCTTGTATTAGTTTGGTATCAGGTTGTTGCCATTGAAAAACTTAACCATATTAAGTTGAATAATATATATGAATATGTGTGATTTACTGGGTTTTGAAATAGTTCTGTCACACTCGGTTGTTCGATGTTTCAAGAGGTTTACGTGTGCGATAGAAAAAGTTCGTAAAAAGAACTTAAAGTCCTAGTTTTCTCCCTCGTTTCATTAAAATGTCTTTTCCTTGGTGTGCAGGTGTGATAAGATGGAAGACAAAGGAATCGACATCTCTGCTTCCACGCACACGGTCACAACAAGTCTCACGTCACCAAACGGGTCTGCGCCTGCCGGATGAACGTCCACATTGTCGCGGAAAGGCTCAATAACGGGAAAGACCTCAAAGACCGACCTCATTCAGGTAGACCCCAAGGTTTTAACCGTTTGACTGGGAAAATGTCATTCGAAAATCCTCTGCAGCTCATGCTGTCTATTGCCGTCAAGGAGGAGGCGGCCAAGAGCTTGTGGTGCGTGGAAAGGCTTCTGCTCGCCGACCTTATGCGAGAAAAACGTCGTTCGTTCTGTCGTCGCACTCTCAACGACTTTAAGTAGTCTGTTAATCGAATTCTCATTTTTTTCAGATGGAAACCCTTCATCGTCAATCCGGACAACAAGAAGCAAAACGCTAGCGTGGCATACTTCGGCCAGGACGTCTCCGAAGTCTGCTAAGTTTCCATGACAAAGCACTTGACTTACGTGATGATGCTCAGCGTTGAGGCTTTGAATGGTGAAAAGATGACGCTGGTGTAGTTTGCAACCGATTACAGGGACATCATGGCCACTAAAGTCCTGCCCTGGGTGGAAAAATCACGAAAAAAATGGAGCAAGTCTTTCAGCAGGACGGTGCCCCGCCCCACACTGCTAAGACCGTGAAAGAATGGTTGGAGTCATAAATAAACTTCTGGTAGAGTGATTTTTGGTCAACAGAGTTGCCCGAATTCAGTCCCATTGACTACAACGTGTGGATGCTTGTCGAAGGCAACACCTGCAAGGCCTGCCACAGCAACGTCGATGAACAGAATTCCTCCGTCAACCGGGTGTGGGTTAGCTTAGGAAGGACTCCATCTGGAACCTGTGCGCGGCCTTCAGGTCCATCCTGGATCGTGCCTTTGCTGCCAAGGGCAGCCATATTGATTAATATTACAATATATACACATTTATACGAGGAGCGGTCAATAAGTTTTGCAATTGGGATATAAGGAAACGAGATAGGAGGAAAAGTGTTTTATTATTTTTCACTATAACTACCCTCGACTTCAATGCACTTGCGCCACTTGTCCTTGAGGCTTCGAATTCCCGACAACCAAAAATCTCCCGACTGTTGTTCAATCCACTCCTGTACGGCGAGCTGGACATCTTCATCGTCCCCAAACCGACGTCCACGCAGTGCAGCCTTGAGCTGGCAAAATAAAAAGTAGTTGCTAGGGGATCCGAGTGATGGACCCACGTTTCATCACCTGTTACTATGCGTGACTCGAATCCCGCCGGGTCTTGGTTGTACAGGAGGAGCAGCTCCTCCAAACTTTGACGACGTTGAAGTAGATCATGGGGCGTGAGTTTTCTAGGGACCCAACGGGCAGAGACCTTGGTCATGGCCAAATTGTCGTGGATGATGTTGATAACACTTCCATGTGATATTCCAAGTTCTCGCTCCATTTCTTCGGCCTTCGCTCGTCGATTTTCGAAGCTCATCCTCTCCAACGGGCCAAATTGTCCTCGTTGGTCACGTCTGACGGGCGTCTTGGATGAGGGTCATCTTCAAGGGACTCACGACCATGGCAAAACTCCCTATTCCAGCGAGCAATGGTTGCATAGGAAGGGGCGGTGTTGGTGTACACTGTAACCATGCGTTCATGGATCTCTTTTGGATTCTTGCCTACCTTGGTCAAATGTTTGATCACTGCCCAGTGCTCAAACTTCTACATTGTTTAAAGATTTGTGAGTGACGATCTGCGATTAGCTACTGCTTCTTAAATAGACGAGGCAGGAGCGTGCGGCTGCAGGTCCTGACTTATCATAACTTGTCCTAACATCCCCACAAACAGCCATCCCCCTTCCTCTGTTTGGCCCTACCTATCCTCAAAACTTATTGACCGCCCCTCGTATGTTACAACTAGAAAAATATGCCCAAACTCTCATTATGTCTTTTGTTGAGATCCTCGTAACGAGTGAAACAGGACTTTTTCAAAACATTTAGTGTGATTAGGATAGATTCTTTAAATCAATTCGAATCCATGGGACTAAGGAGTTTAGATGGAACTTGTGATTCTATTCGGTCCGCGTTTGGAAATTCAGTCAATCACATGTCCGTACCACAAAAAGAATTATGGCGATTAACATTATAGGTTAAGAATAGCAAATTTATAAAAGGCCGAAAAATATAGATTTGGGAGCCTCTGGGCCTACTCTGTTATGTATTTTCATTAGCTTCGTGAATATAATCATGCGCTTACATTTTCACAAAATTCAAATCATTATTCCCACATTCGTAAATCCTATATGACGAGACTCTTCGTCTGATTAGAAATGGGGCAAAAAAACAATTTTATTACATGGCGCCCTCTTAGCCATTACATTATGAAGTAACTGTTTGATAATTATTTAAATGAGATTATATAGGGCGAATGATAAAATAATAAAAAAGTTATTATGGGGAGCATTAATAGTTTTAAAAGTTAAAATTCTATGATAAACATTATCATAAGATTTTTTGTGGCTTGGTCTGCAAATTCTTTCATGATTGCTTGGGTTTTATCGACAATGACGCTGGCGGAGTTATGCAGTCAGTCATTTCGAGGTGTAATTGATCCGATTGAATTTCGGGCAAACATTTAACCAAGTAAATCGCCTGATTTATTATTTGATCTCGTCACTTGAATTAAATTGACTTAAAATCACTTTAATCAAATGTTCCAATGAAAAAGGTTTGTGTTAGAATTATGAGGTTTAATGTACCTTAATAAATATTATTCATGATTAAGTTAGACATTTGTTATAATAATATAAAATGTGAAATGTCAAATAAATTCATAGCAGGAAACTTTCCAGAGAAATGCTAGAAGAAGGAAGGAATAAAAGGGGAGAGTTAAGTTGATGGAAGAATAAGGATGATGGAAAAAGAAAAAAATTAGCGATATTCTTTCAAACTATTGGAAATATAATTTTTAAGCCGGCCCACTCATTAATTATCTTATTTAAATAAATATCAAAAGCTTTACTCGCCGTTTAAATCTGCTACTTATAATGCACGAGTCAAACCTCAAGATGGCGTCCTATTTAAGATTTTTCTCTAATTTTTTTATTCTTGCTAATTTTACTTTATTTGATTCCATCAGATGTTAATGTTTAATGATCAATTCTGATAGCTCTATCTATCTTGAATAAAAATATTGTTAATAATGGATTTGAGGGAAAAATGCGATATCATAAGTAAACAGTGTGACGTAAATCTCTCTCAATAATTCTGAATCCCTTTGGTGATGAATTCAGAGCTCTGAAAAAGTCATCAAACACTACTGTACATATAAAATCTCACTACATCACAGCTTTTTTTATTTTGTATCTTACATTGACTAAGCGAAATATAAATGGCGATGTTACGTGATTTATACACAACAGCCCCAAAATATGGCAGCCTTAAAAATTTTTATGAAACACAAATTAACACATGGAAAGAAAATTAAAGAATCATTAGTTATTATTATCGATCAAATTTATTATAAACATGAAGAACATAACAAAACATACATATTTAGAGAAAACATTAATTTAGCGACTCATTAAAAATGTTCCTTTTGCTTTCATACCTGCCTATCATCTACTTACCATCCTATTGGGTGATCCATAAGTAATACGGCATTCTTTTCATGTGTATCATTATTTTATGGTTACAAATCAAACAACTCTTTGAACATATTTATATTTTAATAACATTTATTTATTAATTTAACACAATATAATTTCCTCCCGTTTCTACTACTACTTTCCAAATTTCTACTTACTTTTCAAACCATGTTTGTAAAAATCGTTTGAATATGATTTTAAAAAAGGTCTAGAATATAAAATATCATGGAGAAAAAAACAAAAACAAACACTACCACCCCAAAACAGGGCCACCTCCACATAACATTTTCTTGCACGTTTGGTAGGATAAGAATACAGATTCCATAAAACAGCGCGGCATCTTAGTATAGCAAGAAATACTATACCAAAGCTTAACACGTTTGAATGGGCATTAATGAGTTATCCTCCATACTCAATCGACCTAATTCCTATGAGATTAGTATCTTTTTATGGGTTTAGCGAATCACATGAGGAGAAAGAAGATACCAACAAAAAAAAGGGTCGAAACAATCTTAAAGAACTTTTTAAAATCAGAGTCAAACGATTATTTCAACATGATATTGAAAAGTTAGTAGAAAGATGAAGACTAGTGATAGAAACTGGTGGAAATTATATTACTTGTTAAATTAGTAAATAAATATGAAAATATAAATAAGTTCAGAGTTGTTTGATTTATATCAGGAAAAATAACGATAAACAAAAAAATGTCACATTATTACTGGATGACCGACATATTTACCAAAGTAACCAAATATTCTTGTGGAATTTATTCAATCAAACAGTCCAATATCATATGTTACTCTGTTGGTTCTCTTTCAATAATCTGCCAAGATAATCAAACATGAGTTCGATAAGATTGCAATTAGGAGACTGGAGTGGCTAATCCATGTGTCGTATGTAACTACAAAACAGATTGAACGTGTGTTTAAGATTATTGTCCTGTTACAAAACAAAATTTTGAACAACAAGACTGCTTACAAATGGCAGAACATCGTGCTTCATAATTGAATTATAGGCATGTTGGCTAATTTATTTGTTATTTTTATAAAGATTTCTAACTAAATCGACATCGCCAGCAAAACAGATCCATACTTTACAGTAAGATTTATTTTCTCATCACTTATCCTTTTAAGAAAAACTCAACGTTGTAAACAAAAATTTAAAACCTGGACTTCAAAAAACCTTTGTTCGCTCATTGAACGAACAGTTTTTTTCTTTTTTACTCATAGCCGAGGGCTAACCTATTTGTTTTATCACAACCTCTCAACCTAGATTTTTTTTTTGCTCTCACGCGACCGAAAAACCCAATTTCTCTAATCCCTCTTTTTCATCGTTTTGGCGGAGATGTTTGCCCCAAAGGCGTTCGCTGTTTAATTGCTGAGCTATTTTTGGAGCAGTAAGGCGTGGGTTTCAAAGATAAACATCTTCTGACTTTGAAATCTTTCAGGGCAGTACTCTCTGTTGTCTATCCTGTAGTATATCAGTGTCTTTCAACTTCTTGATAACATTCTTCACTGTATTGACAGGTATTTTATGTTTTTCGAATATTTTTATATGACATTCTTTTCTTGCGAAAAGTTATAACGCTTTGCCGTTCTAAAATTTTATTTTGAGTATTCAGGAGCCATAATGATCATAGATGAAAATGACTTTGAAACTGGTTGAAACAAACAGTAACACAAAATTGTGATGCTACTACTGAAAAATGGGAAAACAAACGTTAATAAATATGTTAAAAAAATGATTATCCCTTCACTCGCTTAGAATATAAAGAATTTGATTATAGATATTTATTCTAGCAATTATTTTGCAGAAATTACATAGCAAATCCTGTTAAATGAAAATATTGATATTTTAGTGAATATAAAAATAGAAGATAAATCTCAAAACTTTCGCCCTACCCCTCAAATTCTAACGGTATTCTTTAAAAAATCATTTATAATTAATCATTTGTCACAAATGCGATAAGAATTATATGTTAATTCGAGTTTTATTGAAAGATTTATGACCAGTAGGGCAGTAAATCAATGTAAGCCTTGCTAATTCCTTGCGTCTGTTTTGATATTAAAATAATATTAGTGATTATATCAAAGGCTCATTGCATAATACTGGAATTGAAAACTATCCTTTAATATTTGTGTTCCTTATTCATTTCTGGTTGAAACACACAACATGAAATATTGAGATCCTGGTTCGAGTCCAACCTATGCCAATTGTATTTTCTATGTTTTCTACTCTTTTTTTCTGTAAATTTTTAGGCGGATATAATGAGGTAGGCTTTTGTATTAGCTCCTCAACTACAATCTCTGTTTTTCTACTCCATCGTATATGTGTTTTCCCCTAATGACTGTGGATCAAGTGTATTTATTCCTTGCTCTAAATCAACTGGCTTTTTTTATTCAGTCATATATTTATTCGATCTAGGCCTTTCTGTGTATAAGGTACGTACGTGTATGTAACCTGGGTCATGATATGAACACAGGGTGTTTGGGCTAAAGTAACGATTTTTAAGGTCTATTTTTTAAAGAAGAGGTTGAGCTATTGGTGAATTATAGTCAACGCCTTGGGAGAGCATACAGAGTAAAGTTTCTGTAATGAAAAAGGTAGCTGACATCTGCAATTTTGGAATAGAGTTACCTGTATAATGATGATTCGCGTCAGGTATCAAAATGCCGATGTTAATATTGATGATCAATGCTCTGTGAACACTGGAAATGCAATAAGACGTGAGATGGAGAGCTGAAACGGAGACTTCGGAGCCGTGGCCAACAGAAAGTGACGCAAAAGTTGTTTTTACTGCGTCCTCACCTGTAATTCATTCAACAACTGCAGAGGTTGTGATGGAAGACCCAAGCAAGGGCTTATGCGAGAGCGATGGGTGTTATAGTTGCCAATATGAACCTGGTCATGAATGTGGAACTTCTCTATCACTCGTACAAGGGGCGCAATGGACAAATTCCGAGCGCCAAGGCCCAAGAGAACCGCTTGACGATGTCAAAGAATCTCCTGGACAATTTGAAGCATCCTTTAAGTAGGAGACGATCTAGTTCTTCTTAGACGAAGAGAATTCCCATGAAAAGTTGCACAACACCAAGAACAACCAGTTGGTTTGCCTACAATCCATACGACGTTCCATGTACCATAAAGACCATGTTTCCCCCATCTGTGATGTTCTTTAGTTGTGTCTCCAGTCAGTGTGACATCATGATGCTGCATATTTTTAAGTAGAATCTTACGCGCAATTCAGACAGTTATGCGTAGCTGCTGGAAAATGTGGTCATCCTTGGCTGGAGTGAGTTGCTGCTGAAAGGGTAAGACATGATTATCGGAGAATATCTACGACTTCACCAGTGCCACTTTCTGGCCCCTAATTACCTAGATTTTAATCCGAGGTGCTCTTGAAAAATACGAGTAGGGCAACCGTTATGCCTAAAACGTCAAGAACGACAAGGCGGCAAAGATCAAGGAGGTGCTCGAAAATCTTCCCAGGGACAGAGTGAGGAACGCATGCGACAAGTTTCAAAACCACTTGAGGACGCGGTGGAAGCTCATGGCGACTACTTTGAGTAAACTCTTATCTTCCAGTTATAATATAGTTGATATTTTAGAAATTTTAAAATACATTTAGTTTTGGCCCAGATGTTTTTTGGGGGTTATGCAAACCGTCTAATTTAGCTCAAACACGCTATATGTTGCCTAAGGATCTAACTTATAATGGCAAATTGCATAATCTAGTTATATAAATTAAGAAGGTATCAGAACATTCTAAAAAAAATTGATAATTCGCACAAACTCATATACACACCCTTAACAAAAATTCAAATTTTGTTTCATTTTAAGCTTTCTCCTATTATTGAAGGCGACTGAGTATTTTGTAGATTTGATTGAATCTAAAACTAATCCCGTTTATTTACTTGCTAAAGCTTTTCTAAAAGAATATTTTTTCAATATCAAACCTATTTCTTTCACGCAGTCAATAAAACTTCTATGATTGCAATCTCTGCATAGACCATCCATTATTTATACTATTTCTATGCAAATCCTTTACATATCTTTGTTTGTTTAGGTTTTGAATGGCCAAATATATTGAATGAATTCAACCAGACATTTACATACGTAAATAGAAACACCAGACACTTTTTCGAGTACAAACATTCAGAAACTTTTCGTGTCATTTTTGTATTTATAGGTTTTAATTCCAATCTGTTTGTGGGAATTTTTGTGTTTCCTATTTGGAGTCAAGGCGAGTTATTTCTAATATTTTCGTCGCTCTTTTACCCCTTAAGGATGGTCGACTGTCCAAAGATTAATTAATGTTAAATTAATAAAATTATATATAAATTAAAAGATTATTGACATCTTTGTTTCCTTTGAAGGGGAACATCCTTTTAGGCTACTCTATCTCATCTTTCCTAACATTTTCAGCTTCCCCAACTTTGGTAGTTTCATTATAAATCTCGGATCTTTTAAGGATGAGACAAAGTAAAGTCTTTTCTCGACCTAATATAACCTAACTTAACTTAACCTATCTTAACCCACTTAATCTAGAATGGCCGACGTTAGTTTAGCTTACGTTAAGTTAGGTTAGATTATATTAGGGTCGGAAAAACATTGAGACGCCTCTTCTTTACATGACCCTAAAAATGATGGTAAATATGATTCCATTATTTTGGATTTTCTGAATATAAATAAATAACAATTATTTTTTAGGGATGCGTTGCCCCACTGGTGAGCTCCAGGTCATATGTATCCCCTCCCCCAGCACCCTAAAATTCAATTCACGGCTTAAGTTATTAATAATGAGCCTAATACCGCATTTAAATTTCTTCCCAATGTCCTTCCAGAATGATTATCAGAGAAGTCCTCAATCATTTTACCAATAGGTTCTGGGCCTACTTCTTAACTCGCTAGATTAACTAAACTTGTTCTAGTTCTAACACTGCCACGGCATCGGTTTTCATCGGTGAGGATGGCAAGTTTTGGCCGAGTTGCGCATTCTAGCAATTGTGACTCATTACAAATAACGAAGCGACAACCGCGATGCCAGGCTTCTCGACTTAAGGAAACAGAGACTCGGATCGGACTATTGTTTCAACAGAAATTTTCAGTTTCCTTACAACCATCCTCAAAAACACTAGGAGTTGCTCACGTTGATTTTCTCTCTTAATATTTGACTAAAAAATAAAGAAATTATGTTTCAACAAGTTTTGTATATTTCTCCAAAATTATTAACTGTATAGCCAGCTCTAATTGTAAGAGTGATTCAATTTTCTTTTACTCACAGGAGATGAGTTATCTTTAACTGCTAATCAATGATCATCCATCTTTGGCCACTTCATCCCCGACCCTAATACTGACCTTTGCTGCATGAAACGTTAATCCCATGTCAAAACCTGACATACGGAGATTGAATCTACTTTTGTCCGTCTTTATTGACATCGATTCTAGGTTATAATTCTTATACAGTTACTATAGCATCGAGTAGCTACACCTCCACACTACATCTTGCACGCTTAGGCGACTCTCTTCATCCACGCCAAGAAAGTGCCTGTATCCAATAGACCAATCTTACAACCCTAAAAAGAACTGTATGAATTGGGTATTTTATTTTTCACTTTTGCCGTCGAGGTACACGCGATCGTTTTCACCAATCTGTGGGGCACAGAAATGTTTTCACTAACAGCATACCGTCATTGATTTTTTACTTATTATTATCATTCATATGAAATACATACAGCGTGAAAGGGATACTTCTCCACCAAATCACGAAGAGATGGGAATGATTCTCTTCCTCCTCTCTTTACTCTTCTGCGCTTTATCAGAAACTTTCAAAGTACCGCAGGATGAGGGAATTAAGCTTAAGGAGGGATCAAAGTTATTCCAGCTCCTAAATTTTAGTGGCAACAAGGACCGAAAAAGGTGGCATTTGCCAACCCAGATGAATTCGATGACTGTTATGGGTCCGCGAGCGTTTAGTTAGGTACATGGCTGTTTGGTTTTCCCGTGAGTACTTTTTTATGGTAATGTCACTTGTAAGGATCGTGTATGTCACGAAGTGCAGAAGTGATTTGATGTTGTATTAGTCCTCTTTTGTCCCTGCGGTCTTTAGTTCACTTTTGGTTTTACATTTGCGTTTCATTGTTATTCGAACCTCGATTGATTAATGGTATTGAATACAAAAATTAAGGTTACTTAATATGATGCCCCACTGTCCCAAACCCTTTAAGTCTGCACAGTGAATACAACAGCTTTTTCAGCATCAACCATTACTTTCTATCCTCTCTCCCGAAGAGCTGTCATTATAGTTAAGATTGGTCAGGGTCTGTAGAGTAGAGTGCTCTCTCTGAACAAAGTTCCCTAAGTAGTCTCCTCCTTATGCTGAATGAGCGTTGTACTTTTATATATTTTTATTTCTCTTGATGTACCACTTTCCTTAGCAAACTCATAGCATTTCGCCTTTTTAATTATAAAATTATAACTAAGTAATAATAATGTGAAGAAGAAAGAAAAGGAAGATGAAAAGGAGAAGGTCCTCTGAACTACATCCCCCGCCCCCCCTCTCTATCCTTCGCTGTGTCGTGACTTTCGTAGGATCACAACAGTTTTCTCATTACTGTTAATAATTGACAAACCCCGAATTGACTCATTCATCAAAGGACCTTCCTTTTCTGCCTTGGAGCCAGACGGGGGGGGGGGGCGAGTGGTTAGGGGAGAGAGGCTAGGAAGAGGCACTTCTTCACCATCTCACGGACGGGTTAAGTCAGGTATTCGTGGAATAAAGGAAACATAATAAAATTTTAATATTAAATATTCATTATATCTATTTTATAAGGATATGTTCAATGCCACAGTCCATTGCAGCTCCTCAGTCTACCAACTAAGAAAGGTTTGAGTGAAGACGTGGGTCTTCAAGTCACCAAGGGAGGGAGAGGAACGTATATCAGTTGGCATGTCATTCCACACGTTATGAGCAAAAACGAGAGCACACGAGCACCCATACAAAACATATTACTACGAACGACACAGTAATTAAATAAACTAAAACTAAACGAGTAGTTTTAGAAAGCGGCTTAAATATTTTCGAAATTCATGACCTGCTCCTAATGTTTCAAAAAATGAACCTAAATCAATCTCGTTACATAAAAACTTCTAAATTCAGTTCTTTTAGTAAGGATTATATATATATATATATATATATATATATATATATATATATATATATATATATATATATATATATGAGGAATAAAACCACATTCTCCGAAGACAATTTAATTCAGAACTTGTTTCGGTGTATCTCAGTTGAAAAAGAGTGTGAGATACACCGAAACTGTTGTGAATTAAATTGTCTTCGGAGAATGTGGTTTAATTCCTCATCTTTTCTTGCGATATTGCTTTAATTTTCATCATATATATACCATTATATATATATATATATATATATATATATATATATATATATATATATTTATATATATACGATCATTTGACTATCTCAAGAAGAAAATTGACCCGTCCAACACTCAAAGGAAAAACAAGGTTTTCTCATTTGAATTATGCCGTAGTACTTTGCTTAATTCTTTATTAATTAATACTAGACTTATCATAAAATGATACCCTTTTAACACAGAACGTATCATTGTAAATACCTTAAAAAACTATTATTGGTTTTATTTTTTTATTTCAGTCGATATTAGAAATACATTCGATGTTACTTTAATGCAAGATCACATTTAGTTGGCTGCAATTTCAATTTTATGGTGACCTAAAATGACTCCTAAAAAGGATTTTACACGTTTCCAAATTGCTCAAGTTTCATCATATCCAATATCTTTCAAACAATATTTACATCTTATGCACACCTACACACAACCACTAACACACATAAATTAATTTAACAGGTAAGGTATTAGTTATCTTAAAATGTTACGAAAAGGTCATCGAATGGTGACGTGTTGATATAAAGTGTAGAAAATTATTTTCGCATGGATAGGAGGTGCTGGGAGAAGAAATATGAAGAGACGGGAGGAAATGAACAGAGAGGTGAAAATTAACATGGTGAATGTGGTGCTGCACCAAAGGAAGAAGAAGATATGGAAGAATAACGTAGAATATTAGAGAAATGGTTTGGGAAGATAAACTAAGATTAAGAGAAGGATTTGAGATGAAACTTCAATTTACAATTAGTAGGAAGAAAATGGGCAATGGCAATACAAAGGCAAAACAAATAAACAAAAAAGAGGATGAGGAAGTATATAAAATAGAGTGATGAAAAAAGGCTAAAGGAAGAGGAAAAACTATATATATGAAAAGAGAGATAAAAGGAAATCGATTTTGGGAAAAGATACTCCAGTGTCTCTGAAACTAGTACACTCCTATACATATTCCAATTTCCACTCTATCCTATAACATCCACTGCTAATTTCTGCTTCATTAGACCTCAAACGCAACAGGTGCAGGTACCCTTACGGGACCCCGTTAATACTGTCGAGGCTGGTAAATCTTTTCCTCCAAAGAACCCAACTCTGGTTGGAGGTTAGTAAACTACACCATTTCTATATTCTCCCATACACCAGAGCTCTATACCCCGTCGTGTTCTTCTTGCTCCTAAATCCCGAACAGCCCTTGCATATAAACAAATAGCTTGGGGGATTGTAAATACAAACGGGCTTTGTCATAATATTGATACTCAAATGATATCCTTCACGCGAAAAAAGGGATGTTTTTCTCTGGTTGCGTTCGGCATTGATGCTGCTCATCCGAGTAAAGAATAACTACATGTTGTGAATTCTGGCGTAATGTGTTGAAAAAGTATTTTGGAAAATAAAAAGCACTCTCTAAAAGATAAACTGCTTGGGAATCTTCTGGAAGCGTTTGAATTCATTCATCGGTACATAGTGATAAGAATTTGGAGGGTAACATGGAGTAAAATAATACATACATTCACCTATATTGCACGTATTTTCGCAGAAGAACCAAAATCCAATGAGAGAAATGCCAAGGCCCCCTTCCCATTAGGGGCTGATATATATTTCGAAATAAGTATAGAAAACTTAATCAGCACTTCACTATTGGCATTTGAGCTTATGTGCCGGATGGCACCCCTAGGTAACCTTTATTTTTTAAAGTATAGTTTTATAAATAAAAGGCTTTGACGACCCTCTTAAAAGTGAATTTTGGATTTCAAGGCTATAATATATAACTGAAATTTTCAACCTCATCCTTGTGCAAACTGGGACTTTATACCCTTACCAATATTAGGTATTAATGGAGAGAATACACCCCGTAAGGGGCGCGGCGATTTGCCATCCTGGCCGCCGTGCTGACGGGATCCAGCACTCCGTCCGGCCCCAGCTTAGCCTCTCTTCCTTCCTTCAGATAGCCCGATTTCTCCCCTACCTCGTCGCTTTTCATACAACCTCTCCCACAACTTTCTCTGGTCAGCCTCTAATTTCACAGGGTAGAATGCTGACCTTCTTCTCAAGCCAACCACCCCGGATCGGGGCTGAGGGGGGAGGGGACATTGTTCCCTAACCCCTCAGCTCCGGTTCGGGATGGGTTTTTTTTAACAACCTGCTTCATCCCCACCCATACCTTCCTCACATCCCTTTTCCTGTCCTCTTCACAACCTATATTTTTTACGCCGTGTTCAAGGTGGAGCCGCCATGCCGAAGGACTGCCAGGCCACCAGGCGGGAGGGGTGGTCCCAAATGGCGGCGCCTGGCTCTGCCGGGCTTGTAAGCACCTCTCGCAGTGCGGGCAACTGCGAGAGGTGATGAGCTATTGCGTCCCGTAATAAAAAGAGGGTCACCATGCCCATGAATGAAAAAAACCCCCCAAAAACCCAACCCCCAACTTCCCCAAGAAAATCGACGGAGCCGCCCTCGGGCAGCTCCACCGAGAAAATGGAGGTCCCCCCCCTTGTGCTTGCGCAAGGGACCCTCCATAACTCTTTAACCGGAGAGGAGGCTTACTCCTCTCCTACGCCTACGGGTGTAGGGGACTCCCCCTCACCCCCTTCTCTGGAGGTGCTTTCAGGCACCTCCCTATCTCCAGCGGCAGTCCCTCCTTTGCTTTCTAAGGGGACTGCCAAGAAAGCCAGCAGGCAGCCCATTGCCGACCGCCCCTCGTGCAAGCGGCTCGGTAGGGCAAACCCCCTTAGGGGGGAGAGGGAAGCCAGGCCCCTTCGGTCGCTTCCCTCCCCGTAAGGGGCGCGGCGATTTGCCATCCTGGCCGCCGTGCTGACGGGATCCAGCGCTCCGTCCGGCCCCAGCTTAGCCTCTCTTCCTTCCTTCAGATAGCCCGATTTCTCCCCTACCTCGTCGCTTTTCATACAACCTCTCCCACAACTTTCTCTGGTCAGCCTCTAATTTCACAGGGTAGAATGCTGACCTTCTTCTCAAGCCAACCACCCCGGATCGGGGCTGAGGGGGGAGGGGACATTGTTCCCTAACCCCTCAGCTCCGGTTCGGGTTGGGTTTTTTTTAACAACCTGCTTCATCCCCACCCACATCTTCCTCACATCCCTTTTCCTCTCCTCTTCACAACCTATATTTTTTACGCCGTGTCCAAGGTGGAGCCGCCATGCCGAAGGACTGCCAGGCCACCAGGCGGGAGGGGTGGTCCCGAATGGCGGCGCCTGGCTCTGCCGGGCTTGTAAGCACCTCTCGCAGTGCGGGCAACTGCGAGAGGTGATGAGCTATTGCGTCCCGTATAAAAAGAGGGTCACCATGCCCATGTATGAAAAAAAACAAAAACCCCAACCCCCAACTTCCCCAAAAACATCTACGGAGCCGCCCTCGGGCAGCTCCACCGAGAAAATGGAGGTCCCCCCCCTTGTGCTTGCGCAAGGGACCCTCCATAATTCTTTAACCGGAGAGGAGGCTTACTCCTCTCCTACGCCTACGGGTGTAGGGGACTCCCCCTCACCCCCTTCTCTGGAGGTGCTTTCGGGCACCTCCCTATCTCCAGCGGCAGTCCCTCCTTTGCTTTCTAAGGGGACTGCCAAGAAAGCCAGCAGGCAGCCCATTGCCGACCGCCCCTCGTGCAAGCGGCTCGGTAGGGCAAACCCCCTTAGGGGGGAGAGGGAAGCCAGGCCCCTTCGGTCGCTTCCCTCAAAAGACCTGCTGGCAAGAATTTTGAACCTTGCTGGGGTCAAGGCCTGTGCCTCCCCACACCACCTGACTAGTGACATTACTGCCAAGGGGACCTGCGATGTCCTGGGAGGGGATGGCCAACTGGAGGCCCCTCCTGTGATAGACATGGTCCTTGAGGAGACCCAGCCTCAGACGGTAGGGCCTTCCATGGGGGGGAATCCGGGCTCGGCGCCAAGCACCGAACCCGAATCCGCCCCTATGCAAGGTCCCCCTCAAATGGCCGAGGACTCCGAGGCAGTAAAAGGAGGGGAGGGATCTCCTCCGACAGGTGCCCCTACGACTACCAGGACCTTCTCCATTTCTGAGAGGGACCTGGCTGAGGCCGGCCCATCTGGCATGGGAGCTTCTGCCGGCGGAGGTGAGAAGCGGGTTCATTCCCCGCCCTCCTCTCCTAAAAAGAAAAAGACTAAAAAGACTCAAAAGACGAAGAAGACTGGGGGCTCCTCTCCATCCGCGGGGGCTGCGGGGACGGATGGGTCTGCTACCACTTTGGTAGGCGACCAAGCCAAGATCGGCACATCCGGCCCCTCTACCCCCTCGTGTGTGGAGCCCCTGACTAGGACTAAGACCAAGAATGCACAGGGCGGAGCCTCGATGACATCGGGGCCCCTGATTCAGAGGTTACCTGGCGTTTTCGAGCCCGCTGGCTTCAAACGCTTCCTCGTTATTCGCTCCACTGATGGCACCATGTTTTCCAAGGGCAACATGATCTATCAGAGGAGAGGATTAGCTAGTGCAATTGGTAGAGAGCCGAAGGTAACCCGTTTCTCGGACGGGAGCCTTCTGGCGAATGCGGCGAATCCCGCCGAGGCGGCCAAGATAAGTGCTCTTCGGACACTTCATGGCACCCCGGTGAGTGTGACGCCGCACTCTACCATGAACTTTGTGAAAGGAGTAGTTTATGCGAGGGAACTCGTTGACTACTCCATTGAGGACATCACCCTAGAGCTGGCCGACCATGGGGCGGTCAAGGTCGAACGTGTGATGAGAAAACAGGGAGGGGCCTCGAGACCCACCCCTACACTCTTCGTCACGTTCGACTGTGACAAGCTCCCTGAGTCGGTGCGTGCCGGTTGGTACCGCTACCGCGTGAAGGCATTCGTGCCACTGCCGCGGCGGTGCTATTACTGTCACCGCTTCGGCCATACGAATCGATCATGTAGACGTGCAAAATCGGGGTCACCCGAAGTCTGTGTAAATTGCTCCAAGGTCGCACACGATAAGTCCAAATCGTGTGTGGCCAAGTGTGTCAATTGCGGAGAGCCGCACCCTGCTTCTTCGAAGCAATGTGGTGCATATCTCCTTGAGAAAGAAATCCTGGCCGTTCAGGCCCAGGATCGACTCTCATTCCGCGAGGCAAAGGACTTGGTCCTGGCGCGCCCGGCTCTGCCTGGGACGTCATATGCCTCAATAGTTAGAAAGGCACCCTCTGCTCCTGGCCCATCCAGGCCAACGAGCACGGTTGTTTCCGCGCCCATTCGGAGCCCTTCTGTGGGCTCTACCCAACCTGGGCGCTCCCCTGGTAAAGCTGGCGGCAAAAAGGGTTCATACCCTGCCCCGGCTAAAACCAGGGCTCCCCCCTCTTCCCCCAGCGTGACCGTTTCGCGTAAAGCGAAACGGCCACGCGCCTCCACCGAGTCGTTAGACTCACAGGAGGCAACACCCCTGAAGATGGTCGCTAGGCCATCTTCCGGGGTTCCTAAAGCTGTTCCCCGAAAGGAGGACAGCAACAAAGGAGCTTCGGCCCCTTTGCCCACGCCCCGAGGTGGAGCGAGTGGCTCGGAGACGGTGGTTCCTCGAAAAGAGGGCCCCCCGCCTCCGAAGCCGCAACGCCCGCCTAAAGTTTCGAGGCGGAGGGAGGAAAAGACTCGCATGGCGAGCCCAACCTCCCCCAATAAGTCCTCGAAGGCGACAGCGCCTTCAGCGCTTTGTCCGGCCAACAGCGCCCGGAGTTCTGCCCCCGGGAAGCGTACGGCCATTCCCGTGAGGGTCTTCAATTCTAGGAGGGCCCCCGCGTCTCCTCCGAGCTAGGCCTGGAGGGCATATTCCTTCAATGGAATTGCCGTGGACTCCGGGCCAACTGGGAGGAGCTGCGGAGGCTCGCCTCATCCCGTTCCCCGTTAGCTATTTTTTTGCAGGAGACCATGCTAGGCGCGTGCCCCCTGCCTGCCCTCCCGGGGTATAAGGGTCTTGCGACCCCACCACCGCGGGACGGCCGGGCTGGGGGATGCGCGGTTTACACCCGGCATGATGTCTCCGTTCTTCCTTTCTCTTTAGATACCTCCTTTCAGGCAGTGGCTGTGCAGCTGCACCTGGATAGGAGGTATACTATCATTTCTGCGTACATTCCACCGTCAGCTGACTTCGACGCGGGAGACTTCCGCCGCGTCGTGGCACGGTTGCCGAGGCCCTATCTCTTGCTTGGAGATCTGAACGGCAGGCATCCTCTCTGGGGAGATTACACCATAAATCCCAGGGGACAAGTCCTTGCCGATCTGATCGAAGAGCTTGAGATGGGTGTCCTAAACGTGGATGAGTTTACGCATCACTGTCCGAGAACCGCTTCATTTTCTTGCCTTGACCTATCTTTGTGCTCCTCGGATGCACAGCCTGATTTTGATTGGGGGGTGGTCGATGACCTCCATGGTAGTGATCACTTTCCCATTCAAATATCATTTTCAGGAGAACTGCCGCCTGAGAGACCACCTCGGTGGTGCTTGGCGCGGGCGCGGTGGCCTGCATTTCAGGAAATGACTGAATTCTCTATCTCAGTCAAGGAGTTTAGGTCGGTAGATGAGGCCGTTGAGTTCTTCTCCGGCAACCTCATCGCCGTGGGCCTGACTACTATTCCTAGGACGTCTGGCCGTTTTGCACGCCGACCACTCCCATGGTGGTCGGCCGAGTGTGAGACGGCCCTCAAACAGAAGCGTTATGCCTACATGCGCTATAAGCGCCGCTCGAACGATTTCACCGTCGCTGAATTTCGTCGGGCTAGGGCTAGGTTCCGGTATATTTCGAAGCACGCCCGCCGCTCTTCTTGGCGGGCATACGTGTCTTCACTTAACGGGAAGACCCCTTTAGCTGAGGTGTGGAAGCGAGTCAAAAGGATTCGGGGCAAGTTCTCGCAGGACCCCCCTCCCGTTCTCCAGGAGAATGGGACCGCAATCTCGGACCCCGCGTCCGTGGCGGAATCCTTAGCGACCGCTTTTTCCGCATTCTCTAGCCGTGATGCTGCTCCGCCAGCATTCAATGCACGTCGTGATGTCGCGGAAGGCCGCCGGCTGGACTTTACCTCCAGAGGCGGAGAACCCTTCAACGACAAGTTTACTGTGAGTGAGTTGCGTTCCGCTCTCGCTTCGTGCGCGGACACCGCCCATGGTCCGGACGATGTCCCGTACGCCATGCTTCGACACCTGGGTGAGCGAGGCATGGCCTTTCTGTTAGATTTGTTCAACAGGATCTGGGTGGAAGGTCTCCTCCCAGACTCCTGGCGAATCGCTACTGTGCTCGCCTTTCGCAAGCCGGGGAGAGATCACTCTACTCCGACCGGTTTCCGCCCAATCTCTCTAACCTCTTGCGTGTGCAAGTTGATGGAGAAATTGGTAAATGTTAGATTAGCCTATTTCCTGGACAGCGGAGGCCATCTGTCTTCTGCACAGTGCGGCTTCCGTAAGTTCCACTCCACGTCGGATGCTCTGCTCCGACTGGAAAATGCCGTCTGCGAGGCTTTCCTTCGTAGACAGCACTACGCCACGGTGTTTTTTGATCTGGAGAAAGCCTATGATACCGCATGGCGATACGGTATCATGGAGACTCTCCACACGATGGGGGCGAGGGGACGCCTCCCAATGTTTATATCTGAATTTTTGCGAGATCGTCGATTCCGCGTACGGGTGGGGGGAGCTCTCTCCGGCCCAAAGGAGCAGGAAGAGGGTGTCCCGCAGGGAAGTGTCCTCAGTGTCACACTCTTTGCCCTGAGCATCAACGGCATCACCTCGGTGCTGCCGAAAGATGTTCTCGCTACGCTCTACGTGGACGACCTTTCGATCTCTTTTGGCGCGGCCCAGATGCCAACTCTGGAGCGTCGACTCCAACAGGCATTGAACCGCGTCTCTCGCTATGCCGAAGCGCACAGGTTTCGCTTTTCTTTGGCCAAGACTAAGGTGGTGCACTTCTGCCGCCACCCACGGCTTCACCCCGACCCAGATCTGTTTCTTAATGGGGTGCGTCTGGATGTGGTTGAGTCGCACCGTTTCCTTGGTCTTGTATTCGACCGACGCCTCACCTGGGAGGCTCATATTCGCAGCCTTAGGGTCTCTTGTACCCGCGCCATGGACATTCTCCGTTCCGTGACGTTCAGCGCTTGGGGCGCTGATAGGGCTACCGCCTTACTTTTTTATCGATCCTTTGTTCGCTCGAAGCTCGACTACGGATGCGAGTTTTATGCATCCGCAGCCGAGCGTTTATTGCGGAAGGTGGATTCGATCCACCACACCGGCCTTCGCCTTGCGACCGGTGCCTTCCGCACTTCCCCCATTGAGAGCCTGTTGGTCGATGCTGGGGAGATGCCACTCGCTCTGCGCCGCGTGCAGTGCATCACTCGCCTGTACGCGCGAGCCCGGCGCCTCCCTCAGTCGCCAACAGCTCTCACTGCATCCGCAGCTGATCTCGATGGTGCCTATGCCGCCGAGAGACGCCAGTCATACCCTAAGCCCTTTGGGTTTAGGGCCAGGAAACTCCTTCGAGAGGTAGATATAGCTCTCGGGCCGGTGGCGCCCCTGGTTCTGCCCAGGACGCCACCCTGGAGGGTACCACATTTGGCTATTTGTCGCCACGCCTCTGCTCCCAAAGCTTGTACTGCGCCGGGAGTATTGCGTTCGACCTTTTTGGAGCACACATCGTGTCACGCTGGTACCGTGCCAGTGTATACGGATGGCTCCAAGTCCCAAGAGGGGGTCGGCTTCCACGCCGTATCCCCTCTGTTTGAAGTCAGCGGGGCTCTACCAGGCGCTGCGTCTGTCTTCACGGCCGAGCTGGTGGCAATACACCACTCGGTACGGGAGATTACGCGACGTGCCCGGTTCGGAGACCGGATTGTGATTTATAGCGACTCACAAAGCGCCCTGAGTGCTCTCGGGGCATTGGAATCTCCGCATCCCCTGGTTCGCGAAATCCGTGACGCCACGGTTTTGGCGAGCCGGGCAGATGTCGAGATTATCTTCTGCTGGGTTCCTGGACATGTAGGAATTGCGGGGAATGAGCGCGCCGATGAGGGCGCCAAAGAGTCCGCGAGGACTCTGCGACCGGACCAGCGTTTCGCTCTTCCTCACACTGACTACATGGCAGGAATACGGGCAGCTCTTCGGACTGCTTGGCAAAGAAGATGGGAGACGGTCGAGGGGAACTTAAAGTTGCGTGCCATTGCGCCGCGACTGTTCCCATGGACCTATCCCCCAATGCCGCGGCGGCTTCAGGTTGCTTTCTGTCGTCTTCGAATCGGACACACTCGTGTGACGCATCGTTACTTGGTGGAGCGCTCGCATGTGCCCTATTGCAACGACTGCGTCGTCCCCCAGACTGTTCGGCATATTCTTGTCGAATGTCCCAGTCTGGGTGATCTTCGCGCACGATACCTGTCTCGGTACCGGGATGGGCGGGGTCGCTACCGCCTGTCCCTTGTACTCGGGACGAGTGCGTGCACCATGACTGGTGGACTTTTTGACTTTTGGGGGGAGGCCGGCCTTCTCCCCTTTATTTAAGGTTCCTTTTTTTCTATTATTGTTTTGTTTTAGGTTGCACTCTCCTGCACCGGGGTGAGGGGGACCTCCCCCCGCTGCCGGAGATTGCTTCGATTGTTAAGTTTTTCTAATTTATATTGATTGTTAAGTTTTCATATTTTAACTTTAAAGTAGCCTAATTCTAGGCTGTCGTGTTTTTCGGCGACTTATGCCCAAGTGGGTAGTTGCCAGATGGGCTCTATAAAAAAAAAAAAAAAAAATCGGTCGCTTCCCTCAAAAGACCTGCTGGCAAGAATTTTAAACCTTGCTGGGGTCAAGGCCTGTGCCTCCCCACACCACCTGACTAGTGACAATACTGCCAAGGGGACCTGCGATGTCCTGGGAGGGGATGGCCAACTGGAGGCCCCTCCTGTGATAGACATGGTCCTTGAGGAGACCCAGCCTCAGACGGTAGGGCCTTCCATGGGGGGGAATTCGGGCTCGGCGCCAAGCACCGAACCCGAATCCGCCTCTATGCAAGGTCCTCCTCAAATGGCTGAGGGCTCCGAGGCAGTAAAAGGAGGGGAGGGATCTCCTCCGACAGGTGCCCCTACGACAACCAGGACCTTCTCCATTTCGGAGAGGGACCTGGCTGAGGCTGGTCCATCTGGCCTGGGGACTTCTGCCGGCGGAGGTGAAAAGCGGGTTCATTCCCCGCCCTCCTCTCCGAAAAAGAAAAAGAAAAAGACTAAAAAGACAAAAAAGACTCGGGGCTCCTCTCCATCCGCGGGGGCTGCGGGGACGGATGGGTCTGCTGCCACTCTGGCAAGCGACCAAGCCAAGATCGGCACATCCGCCCCCTCTGCCCCCCCGGTTGCGGAGCCCCTGACAAAGAAGACTAATACCAAGAGTGCACAGGGCGGAGCCTCGATGACATCGGGGCCCCTCATTCAGAGGTTACCTGGCGTTTTCGAGCCCGCTGGCTTCAAACGCTTACTCGTTATTCGCTCCACTGATGGCACCATGTTGTCCAAGGGCAACATGATCCATCAGAGGAGAGGATTAGCTAGTGCAATTGGTAGAGAGCCGAAGGTGACCCGTTTCTCGGACGGCAGCCTTCTGGCGAATGCGGCGAATCCCGCCGAGGCGGCCAAGATAAGTGCTCTTCGGACACTTCATGGCACCCGGGTGAGTGTGACGCCGCACTCTACCATGAACTTTGTGAAAGGAGTAGTTTATGCGAGGGAACTCGTTGACTACTCCATTGAGGACATCACCTTAGAGCTGGCCGACCATGGGGCGGTCAAGGTCGAGCGTGTGATGAGAAAACAGGGAGGGGCCTCGAGACCCACCCCTACACTCTTCGTCACGTTCGACTGTGACAAGCTCCCTGAGTCGGTGCGTGCCGGTTGGTACCGCTACCGCGTGAAGGCATTGGTGCCACTGCCGCGGCGGTGCTATTACTGTCACCGCTTAGGCCATACGAATCGATCATGTAGACGTGCAAAATTGGGGTCACCCGAAGTCTGTGTAAATTGCTCCAAGGTCGCACACGATAAGTCCAAATCGTGTGTGGCCAAGTGTGTCAATTGCGGAGAGCCGCACCCTGCTTCTTCGAAGCAATGTGGTGCATATCTCCTTGAGAAAGAAATCCTGGCCGTTCAGGCCCAGGATCGACTCTCATTCCGCGAGGCTAAGGACTTGGTCCTGGCGCGCCCGGCTCTGCCTGGGACGTCATATGCCTCAATAGTTAGAAAGGCACCCTCTGCTCCTGGCCCATCCAGGCCAACGAGCACGGTTGTTTCCGCGCCCATTCGGAGCCCTTCTGCGGGCTCTACCCAACCCGGGCGCTCCCCTGGTAAAGCTGGCGGCAAAAAGGGTTCATACCCTGCCCCGGCTAAAACCAGGGCTCCCCCCTCTTCCCACAGCGTGACCGTTTCTCGTAAGGCGAAACGGCCACGTGCCTCCACCGAGTCGTTAGACTCACAGGAGGCAACACCCCTGAAGATGGTCGCTAGGCCTTCTTCCGGGGTTCCTAAAGCTGTCCCCCGAAAGGAGGACAGCAACAAAGGAGCTTCGGCTCCTTCGCCCACGCCCCGAGGTGGAGCGAGTGGCTTGGAGACGGTGGTTCCTCGAAAAGAGGGCCCCCCGCCTCCGAAGCCGCAACGCCCGCTTAAGGTTTCGAGGCGGAGGGAGGAAAAGACTCGCATGGCGAGCCCAACCTCCCCCAATAAGTCCTCGAAGGCGACAGCGCCTTCAGCGCTTTGTCCGGCCAACAGCGCCCGGGGTTCTGCCCCCGGGAAGCGTACGGCCATTCCCGTGAGGGTCTTCAATTCGAGGAGGGCCCCCGCGTCTCCTCCGAGCTAGGCCTGGAGGGCATATTCCTTCAATGGAATTGCCGTAGACTCCGGGCCAACTGGGAGGAGCTGCGGAGGCTCGTCTCGTCCCGTTCCCCGTTAGCTATTTTTTTGCAGGAGACCATGCTAGGTGCGTGCCCCCTCCCTGCCCTCCCGGGGTATAAGGGTCTTGCGACCCCACCACCGCGGGATGGCCGGGCTGGGGGATGCGCGGTTTACACCCGGCATGATGTCTCCGTTCTTCCTTTCTCTTTAGATACCTCCTTTCAGGCAGTGGCTGTGCAGCTGCACCTGGATAGGAGGTATACTATCATTTCTGCGTACATTCCACCGTCAGCTGACTTCGACGCGGGGGACTTCCGCCGCGTCGTTGCACGGTTGCCGAGGCCCTATCTCTTGCTTGGAGATCTGAACGGCAGGCATCCTCTCTGGGGAGATTACTCCATAAATCCCAGGGGACAAGTCCTTGCCGATCTGATCGAAGAGCTTGAGATGGGTGTCCTAAACGTGGATGAGTTTACGCATCACTGTCCGAGAACCGCTTCATTTTCTTGCCTTGACCTATCTTTGTGCTCTTCGGATGCACAGCCTGATTTTGATTGGGGGGTGGTCGATGACCTCCATGGTAGTGATCACTTTCCCATTCAAATATCATTTTCAGAGCAACTGCCGCCTGAGAGACCACCTCGATGGTGCTTGGCGCGGGCGCGGTGGCCTGCATTTCAGGAAATGACTGAATTCTCTATCTCAGTCGAGGAGTTTGGGTCGGTAGATGAGGCCGTTGAGTTCTTCTCCGGCAACCTCATCGCCGTGGGCCTGACTACTATTCCTAGGACGTCTGGCCGTTTTGCACGCCGACCACTTCCATGGTGGTCGGCCGAGTGTGAGACGGCCCTCAAACAGAAGCGTTATGCCTACATGCGCTATAAGCGCCGCCCGAACGATTTCACTGTCGCTGAATTTCGTCGGGCTAGGGCTAGGTTCCGGTATATTTCGAAGCACGCCCGCCGCTCTTCTTGGCGGGCATACGTGTCTTCACTTAACGGGAAGACCCCTTTAGCTGAGGTGTGGAAGCGAGTCAAAAGGATTCGGGGCAAGTTCTCGCAGGACCCCCCTCCCGTTCTCTAGGAGAATGGGACCGCAATATCGGACCCCGCGTCCGTGGCGGAATCCTTAGCGACCGCTTTTTCCGCATTCTCTAGCCGTGATGCTGCTCCGCCAGCATTCAATGCAGGCGTGATGTCGCGGAAGGCCGCCGGCTGGACTTTACCTCCAGAGGCGGAGAACCCTTCAACGACAAGTTTACTGTGAGTGAGTTGCGTTCCGCTCTCGCTTCGTGCGCGGACACCGCCCATGGTCCGGACGATGTCCCGTACGCCATGCTTCGACACCTGGGTGAGCGAGGCATGGCCTTTCTGTTAGATTTGTTCAACAGGATCTGGGTGGAAGGTCTTCTCCCAGACTCCTGGCGAATCGCTACTGTGCTCGCCTTTCGCAAACCGGGGAGAGATCACTCTACTCCGACCGGTTTCCGCCCAATCTCTATAACCTCTTGCGTGTGCAAGTTGATGGAGAAATTGGTAAATGTTAGATTAGAATTTTTCCTGGACAGCGGAGGCCATCTGTCTTCCGCACAGTGCGGCTTCCGCAAGTTCCACTCCACGTCGGATGCTCTGCTCCGACTGGAAAATGCCGTCTGCGAGGCTTTCCTTCGTAGACAGCACTACGCCACGGTCTTTTTCGATTTGGAGAAGGCCTATGATATCGCATGGCGATACGGTATCATGGAGACTCTCCACACGATGGGTGCGAGGGGACGCCTCCCAATGTTTATATCTGAATTTTTGCGAGATCGTCGATTCCGCGTACGGGTGGGGGGAGCTCTCTCCGGCCCAAAGGAGCAGGAAGAGGGTGTCCCGCAGGGAAGTGTCCTCAGTGTCACACTCTTTGCCCTGAGCATCAACGGCATCACCTCGGTGCTGCCGGAAGTTTTCTCGCTACGCTCTACGTGGACGACCTTTCGATCTCTTTTGGCGCGGCCCAGATGCCAACTCTGGAGCGTCGACTCCAACAGGCATTGAACCGCGTCTCTCGCTATGCCGAAGCGCACAGGTTTCGGTTTTCTTTGGCTAAGACTAAGGTGGTGCACTTCTGCCGCCATCCACGGCTTCACCCCGACCCAGATTTGTTTCTTAATGGGGTGCGCCTGGATGTGGTTGAGTCGCACCGTTTCCTTGGTCTTGTATTCGACCGACGCCTCACCTGGGAGGCTCATATTCGCAGCCTTAGGGTCTCTTGTACCCGCGCCATGGACATTCTCCGTTCCGTGACGTTCAGCGCTTGGGGCGCTGATAGGGCTACTGCCCTACTTTTTTATCGATCCTTTGTTCGTTCCAAGCTCGACTACGGATGCGAGTTTTATGCATCCGCAGCCGAGCGTTTATTGCGGAAGGTGGATTCGATCCACCACACCGGCCTTCGCCTTGCGACCGGTGCCTTCCGCACTTCCCCCATTGAGAGCCTGTTGGTCGATGCTGGGGAGATGCCACTCGCTCTGCGCCGCGTGCAGTGCATCACTCGCCTGTACGCGCGAGCCCGGCGCCTCCCTCAGTCGCCAACAGCTCTCACTGCATCCGCAGCTGATCTCGATGGTGCCTATGCCGCCGAGAGACGCCAGTCATACCCTAAGCCCTTTGGGTTTAGGGCCAGGAAACTCCTTCGAGAGGTAGATATAGCTCTCGGGCCGGTGGCGCCCCTGGTTCTGCCCAGGACGCCACCCTGGAGGGTACCACATTTGGCTATTTGTCGCCACGCCTCTGCTTCCAAAGCTTATACTTCGCCGGGAGTATTGCGTTCGACCTTTTTGGAGCACACATCGTGTCACGCTGGTACCGTGCCAGTGTATACGGATGGCTCCAAGTCCCAAGAGGCGGTCGGCTTCCACGCCGTATATCCTCTGTTTGAAGTCAGCGGGGCTCTACCAGGCGCTGCGTCTGTCTTCACGGCCGAGCTGGTGGCAATACACCACTCGGTACGGGAGATTACGCGACGTGCCCGGTTCGGAGACCGGATTGTGATCTATAGCGACTCACAAAGCGCCCTGAGTGCTCTCGGGGCATTGGAATCTCCGCATCCCCTGGTTCGCGATATCCGTGACGCCACGGTTTTGGCGAGCCGGGCAGATGTCGAGATTGTCTTCTGCTGGGTTCCTGGACATGCAGGAATTGCGGGGAATGAGCGCGCCGATGAGGGCGCCAAAGAGTTCGCGAGGACTCTGCGACCGGACCAGCGTTTCGCTCTTCCTCACACTGACTACATGGCAGGAATACGGGCAGCTCTTCGGACTGCTTGGCAAAGAAGATGGGAGACGGTCGAAGGGAACCTAAAGTTGCGTGCCATTGCGCCGCGACTGTTCCCATGGACCTATCCCCCAATGCCGCGGCGGCTTCAGGTTGCTTTCTGTCGTCTCCGAATCGGACACACTCGTGTGACGCATCGCTATCTGATGGAGCGCTCGCCTGCGCCCTATTGCAACGACTGCGTCGTCCCCCAGACTGTTCGGCACATTCTTGTCGAATGTCCCAGTCCGGGTGATCTTCGCGCACGATACCTGTCCCAGTACCGGGATGGGCGGGGTCGCTACCGCCTGTCCCTTGTGCTCGGGACAGATTCGTGCACATTGACTTGTGGACTTATTGACTTCTTGGGAGAGGCCGGCCTTCTCCCTATTATTTAAGCAAGGTTTGTTTGTTGTTGTTTTTTTGTTGTTTTTTTTGTTTTTTGTTTGTTTTTTCCTTTAGTTGCACGCTCCTGCGCCGGGGGGACCTCTCCCCGACGCACCAGCTTGCTTCCTTTCCCCCTTTTGGGGTGTTGTTTTTTTTTGTTTTTTTGTTTGTTTTTTTTTCTCTTTAATTTATTTTAAAGTAGCCTAGAACTATGCCAGTTTTAATACGGCGACTAATGCCCAAGTAGGCAGTCGCCAGATGAGCTCATAAAAAAAAAATTAAAAAAATGGAGAGAATACATTGTATTTATGAAGAAATGAGAGCCACTTTGTTTCATATAAACCCAAACATTGAAAAATCGTCAAAACATCAATCTCACATTTATCATGAGCATAATTAATAAAACAAGTTATCTATAATTTTTTCTCTATTGATTTTTAATAAATCTAATTCTGAACATTTCAAAAAATGAAATTTAATCAGAGTTCTTTTATAAAATTTCCACTAAAGTTCACTATAAGCTCAAAGTTTGAGAATCATTGGGTAGTTTGTAGCCGCTTAGACAAAAATTGCTTGCATAAGGCTAGTTTCGAGTGGAATTGATGCATGCTGACCAGCATGGGAAAGCTGTTACAGTTGAAAGTTGAAAGAATAATATAAGCATACCAACCATTTAAAATGGCTAGGAACGTGGTGACAAATGTACCACAAAGTAGCGTACAAGGAGACCTATTTGGAAAAGAAATTGTAAATAATCCTTTGTAGGTTCAACTGTGGACAAAGAATTCGGGGTATAAGATTAAGAATAATAAAAGATAATGCATCGAATGAGTAAGAGAATGTGGCAGGAAAGAAACCATGAGGCGCAAGACTGTATTGCGTAACCTACTAGCCCCAGCACTCAGGAGTTATTAGTTTAGCATTGGGAGAAGAGGGGTTAAGTCAACGTATATTAGTAGTCCTTTATTTTTGAGCATGAGTTCAGGAAAGGTGCTGTGAGCTGAAGCTGGAATTGTTCCCGAAAGTGGTACAAATATAATGTTCTGGTACAAGATGGATCCCCATCTGGTGGCTTATCTCCGGTAATATGAGCACATAAAAGGTCAGCGACAGTCGAAAGTACACATATGAACCCCGTTGTAGGCATAGGTTCTAAATTATGTAGGATATTTTTCGCTTCTGAGTCAGAGATGGCAATATTAAGGGGACGAGAGATTTCAAAAGGAAATTTGGTAAAATTCGTGGTTAATTTCACTTTCACCAATGCATAAAATATTTCCTTTAGTGTATTTAGGTTTAGTTCATTTATTTAATCTTTCAGTTATTCATTTGTGCGCCCCACCCTCAAGTAATTTGCTAGGAAAAAAATTACAAGAATAGTTTTGAAATTCAATTAATCACTACCTTTACTACGAGTATTAGCACGTAATTAATAATGAAAAATAATTAAATATTGTATTTATTTTTAATGTATATTTTTTTTTTTAAGAATCAGAGATTCGATTAAACATATAAGTTATAAAACCCAATTGAAAATAGTGATTTTTTTTCATTTTTCTTCACTCATCTCTTTTCTGATCCTCTGAATGAATACAAACTCAGGGAACAAATTACAAAAATAAAAATAATGTTACCACTATCTCACCCTTTTTTGCGTGTTCTTATCACAAATTTCTATTTCTAACTATTTAATATCTAGTAAATGCCACTTAAGCCCATACTGAAACCCATTATCCGCGTCTTACAAAGAAAAGCAGCCTTGTACTAATGGCTTGCTCTTAAAATAGGTAATTATATCTTTATGACAGGCATTTATGGCATAACCCACCTCGTTAATGTAATTAAGAACGTTATTCACTTTTGTTGGACTGATGAGTGTTGAGGAACTTTAAATTAAAGTAATTTGACAAACCGTGATATTTCTTAGTGAATGGTGCTAACCAATTTACTCATCTATGATAACAAAGAGGAGTCGGTAGCAATTTGTCATATACCGGAATCGAAATGATCAATATTCAGTGTCTTTCCTCTGGCTAATTTCTATTGGGAAATGATGTGGCTCCTCCCTCCTTAAATGCAATGAATATGGATCGGAATATCTCTCTATACTAAATTTAAAATGATCACTAAAAATCGAGCGGTTACTATGGGATTAATTAATAGGGATTAAAACTAGCGCTCATTGTATTCCAATTGAGGTAAAATTATTCAGAAGAGAGAAATGCAGAAGGAACTTGAAGACGTCCTTAACTGGCTAAACAGCCAAATGTCTGGACGGAAGGTGTTTTTGAACGTTGCCTGGAAAAAAAATACATAATAAAATCCCTATTGAAAGGAACAAAAGTGAGGCCATTGCCAATCGTACACATTTTAGCTTGTCTTATTATTAAATATTATAACTCTCTCCTTTTTGGATTAATAAACTTAAAATGGCTGCCTAAAAGCGTATGTCATGTGACACGAAATTAGTCACGAATATTGAAGAATGTTATAAATAATTTTCTCAATGTGAATCAGGTTAATTAAAACTTTGCAAACGTCAAACGAAAGATAAATTTGACCAAATCTACTTTAGTCGCCCGTCGGCATTCGTTCGGTGAAGGTTGACTAAGCCATCTCGCATGGAATTTTCTGGCAACCGTAGTTAAATATATGACATTGTTTCGGAAAAGCAGTGATTTCATTTAATTTGAAAAATTTTCCCACTTATTCGGATAATAACTTTCCCTTAAGTTTTTACACATATCAGGAGGAATTACACCACCTCTTTCTTAACATAGTGTATTAGATATATTTGTTAAAAAAAAAGAAAAAATATGCCTCGTACTTTTGTATTAGGACGTTTTAAAATTATTTATGGTATTCAGAAGGTACCATGTAAGTTCAGTATATTTATGCTAAATACTCGATGTATTCCAGGGTTTTATAAAGTGGGTCATAACATAATTTCACAAATGACAAAAGCCACAGAGGCTTATCAAAGGTTATCCGCATCCGTCAAAACCCACCCACAAAATGCAGCCATAAGATTGTGTGATCATGCATGTACAATTTAAACCATCCACAGGAATGGGTCAAAAACAAAAAGCATTACCATCAAAGCTCGTCAAAATCCAATCACCCATAATATTAGATAATAAAAAACTATCCACAGGAATGAGTCCAGAATCCTCCCCCCAAAGGAAGTTAACCCTACCTTCCCATATAATCATCCAATCTGCTCTTGAAAACATTTAAGTTTGGACTGTCTACTGTCTCAGGTGGCAAACTGTTCCAGTAATCTACCACTCTGTTAGTGAAACCATATTTTTTAACATCCAACCTGTACCTCTGTTTTTTTTTTAAATTTTCAAATGGTGACGCCTAGTCCTATTACTATCTTCCAACTCAAATAACTTTCCAAAATCCAGCTTATCCATCCCAGAACAGATTTTAAATCGCTCAATCATATCCCCTCATCTTAGAAATGGCCCATTCCTTCTATCTTTTTCGAAATTATTGTACTAAAACATCGATCTATCTATCTATTAGTGCATTTGAACTAGACTACTCTTTCTCTGCTAACGTTTATAATGTTCTTGAGGACTTACCCTTAATAAAAAGAGCTCACAAAGTGCACGTGGGTCAAAGTTATGCAGATACATCCACAAAGGGAAAGTAAAAAACGATTCCGATCGCTTTCGTCTTTATTCTTAACGACCTTTTCAAGGAATGAACAGGAGGCTAGACATACATTACCTTAATATGATGATGCGACTGCGGACAAAGATTTAAAGGTCATTTTAATTTGCTTAATTTTTGTGTATTTCTTTATTCATTTAGTTTTTAATTCATTTGATTTTACTCATTTTTTGATGATCGCTTTGATAATGAGTGTCTAGCATAGCGAAGTAGCTTTACCACGTGTTGTGAAAGTCGTCATATTAATTTCCCTCAATTGTTTTTTTTTGTGTTAACGAAAATGTGTCTGCTTTATTGTGGCTAAAAAGCGTGTTTACTCTGAGATGTCTTCTGATAAGTGACGTTTATAGAATGTTTTTATTTTGTCTTTACCTATTTCGAAGGCGGAGTCTTATGAAATCTATAAACCTGAAACTATCTTTCGAATGACGTATAAGATTATATAAAAGAACTTACATTTTAAGAGTTAGAGAGTTTTCTCTTGGGTCCTATTTTTGAAGATCACCTGATATGAGGCTCTTTGAACTATATTAAAAGATAATTTCTAATTTAATTAATGAAACATAAATTCTTTATATTCGGTTATGGAACGTTAATGCTTCACCTATAACCTCATTATAAAACGTTAAAGTGTTAAGGGGTTTACAGATCATTTACACATAAACTGAAAAGCATTGATTTAGACAGTCATTTTGCTACTTTGATTAAATATGGTTACGATTTTAGTTCACCATTTATCCATTTAAATATTAATCAACATTTTTGCCATTGTTTTTTTTTTCATTTATACTTTTGCTCGTACAATGAAAATATTTTCTCTCCTTCTCTGTCCACGATCTCTGCTTTAATCATAGAAAGCAAGATGATTTAGGGAGACCTATTTCCTTCTCAATAAATTACATCGGTGAACGATTTTACTCATGGTTCATTTAGTGATCGGTGCGGGTTTTCACGCATAGATCACTCATATTGTACAGGCATAAACAGGTGACAGGGGTTGCTTATATAATCCATATCACCCTTGTTTAGGTTTATTATTTCTGACTATATAAATAATTTAGTTTTCGATGTTTGTTCTTTGCTGTTGCTCTTTAGTCGATGCGAAAGTGTGTTTGTTCCCTGAGTATTTTTCTAGTTCCCATTGTGCTTCTTGAGATTAACATATAAAGTACTACGGTCATTTACGTCACGTTTTAACAGGACCGAGCGAAGAGGTCTTAACTTTATTCCTCTTCATTCGTGATCAACAGATAAGGAAGAGGCAATCATTTTTTTATTCATTTGATAATATTATTTACGCTTGAGGAATTTAATATAAAATGGAGAAAATAATAGAGGAAACGCGGGGTTAGGGGGGAAGGGTCATGTTTACTAGAAATATTTTATAAGAGGTTAGCTTAAAATATATTCGGGCAATAAAATATTGTAGAGTAGAGAGTTCAGGGAGGTGCATACCTCTCCTATATATTCTCCCATTCTGCAATGAATACATATCTTGCTTAATTGCACCCCCCCCCCCAAAAAAAAAAAAAAAAAACAAGTTGGTTGAAAGAATTTTTTAGGTTGGGTGGCATGAATAAGTGTCTATACAAATTAACTTCAGAGAGAAAATGGCTCGTAATAGCAGCAGAGGATCCTAGAAAATCTAGAGTGCAAGATTTTCACATAGGTGAAAGACTAGAATGAATGTTGATTTCAAAGAGACTCCGACCTCGACCCTCCCACCCTCCGGAAGCCATAGGAATATATAAAGGCTTTTTTCATGTCCTTCAAAGAGTAAAACGCAGATTTGAATAGCTCATTATGGAACCTTAAAAGAACTTAAGGGATGAATTTGCCCTCGAGATGACTCTAACATCTACCGTATACATGTGCACATGCACACATTCACGCTCACGATAGATGTGCACATAGACACAAAATCGAGAAATTAGCATTAGTAAATCCCCTCTTAGAATGAAGACATTGCAAGCATTCAAGAAGTGTAGGTTTTTGTGTTGTAAGACATTGAATCCACACTGTATCGGACACGCCACGGGAGGTACACCATTGTTGGAGTAACCGCATTTCATAACTGTGTACATTGGAGCGTATTTCCCAAGAAGGGGGGGGGCATTTGCCTCAAAATGAGGCAGCTGTCATTTAATCTGCAAATAAATGTCTAATAAACCCGTCTGCTACCTAGAGTTCTAGGGTTTGATCCAACTATTAATTTCACCGAGGGAAATTACTTATTTTGCAAGGTGATTGGCAGACAGAAAAAAAAATCAAGGGAATAGAGAGAAAAAGGATATGCATGAATAAAATAATGAATCAAGGTAATTCATTGCAAGTAATCCGCCTTAAATTTCTCTTCCAAAGACTGAGCTGATAATGACTGATAGGCTAAAGAAAATTCTTTACTCATTAGAATACGTCCTTTGCCTCCTTAAATAATCTTTACTTCAATTCTACAGCTTATCTAGAGCTCGCAATCATTTAAATTCGCCTTTTGCTTCATTAAATAATCTTTACTTAAATTCTAGATCTTATCTAGAACTCGCTTTCATTAGAGTACGTCATTTGCCTCCTTATATCATATTTACTTCAATTCTAGAGCTTTTCTAAAGCTGTCATTTATTTAAATACTTCATTTGCCTCCATAAATTATATCTTGACTTGAATTCTAGAGCTTTTCTAGTGCTTGCTTTCGTTGAAGTACGTCATTTGCTTCCTTACATTATCTTTCCTTTAATTCAAGAGCTTTACTAGAGCTCACAATCATTATGATGGGGTAAAAACAAACAAGAGTGGTAATTTTTATCCAGAGTTTTAATAAAAAACAGGATTCTCAAAATGAGGTAAAATATTTGTCGGTATCTTAAAGGCAAAAACATCTTCCTTATTCACTAAAAATTTCCATCAACACCAATTTATTTTACATCCAACTTTCATTTGCTCGGGAAAAGTATTTCGGAAAAATGGGGAATTGACAAAAAATGGGAAATGTGATTCTATGGGAAAAATCCGACGCTTGAAAATGAGAAAGTAATTTTTATTTGATTAAGAAAAAAACCCTAAGAACACGGTACAAATGCAAGCGAAATATTAAAAACATTTTAATTTTAATTATTTGAGAAGAAAATAAAATAAAGAAATTTATTTAAGCTCTATTGTGAGCTTGGAAAATATCCATACCCTCTTTGGACGCGTCTCGTAAAAGGTAACTATTCGAACGCATTACGAAGTATCAGTAATGAGCTTTTTTACCGTGAATGCCACCCTGTTAATTCGGGCCAACGTACAAATCGAGTGGGGAAGGCGGATAAAACATGTTGAATAAATGTGACGTGGTAAAGAGGGTAAATGAAGTGAATGTGTTTAAAATGGAGATTGGTGATACTTGCGTTATGTGAGATAAGCCTGAAGAAGAATGGGAACTGTGTGTTGTGTAGTTTGAATACAATCACTTCTGACTCATAGTAGTATCAGGTTTTGCAAAAGTTCTGTTACACTTAGTTTTTTATATTTCGAGAGGTTTACGTGTTTGATAAAAAAGTTCCGTGACGCGTCATTAAAACTTCTTTTCCATTGTGTGCAAATGTGTCGAGATGGAAGTCTAAAGAATCCAGCCACAACAAGTCCGACATGGCCAAGCGGCTCAGTTTCTTGGAGAGGCTCAATAACGGGGAAGAGGTCAAAGATCAACCTCGTTCGGGCAGATTTCAAGTTGCGAACCGTTTGATTGTAAGAATCGCCTCCGAAAGTGCTCAGAAGCTTAAAATGACTGTGCTTGCGAAGAAGAAGAACATCTCGGTTGTCACGGTATCCAGGACCGTCAAGAAGGAAGGCAGCAAGAGATTAAGGTGCGTGGAAAGGCCTTTGATCACCGACTGTAGACTAGAACAATGTCGAGAGCGCTGTCGTTGTCTTCTCAACGACTTGAAGAGGCCTAGTAAACGAATCCTCATTTTTTCAGATGAAAATCCTTTATGGTCTATCCGACCATCAACAAGCAGAACAGCCGCGTGGTATGTTTCGTCCTGGACGTCTTAGAGGTCCGCTAAGTTTCCCCGAACAAACACTCGGCCTCCGTGATGATGCTCTTTCGCTGGTGTGGTTCGAGGCAGATTACAGGGACATCTATGTCACAAAAGTCCTACCCTGAATGAGAAATATCACAAAGAAGGCGGAATACATCTTTCAGCAGGAGGGAACCCCGGCCCACAAGGCCAAGACCGTGTAAGAGTGTTTGGGGTCAAACAGGAACTTCTGGTCAAAAGATTTTTGGACCACACAGTCGCCCGACCTCAATTCCCTCGACTACAGCGTGTGGATGTATGTCGAAGACAAGGCCTTCAAGGTCCGCTACAGCAACTTCGATAAACAAAGTCCTCCCTCAACCGCGTGTGGGCCAGAATGAGGAAGTGCATGGCATTCAAGTCTAGCATGGAGCGTGTACTCACCGCCGAGGGCGTCCACATTGATTGATATTACAATGTAAATACATATTTATATGTTACAGCAATAAAAACGTGTCTAACTGCATCAAAACTCTCATTGTTTCCTTTGTTAAGAGCGTCTTAACGAGTGAAACAGGACTTTTGTAATATCCAAAATGAATAAAGGAGTGAAAGCTGTGACATTTGTTGAGAAATGGCTTGATGCATTGACAAGGTATGAATTTCTAAGCCCATTAAGAAAATAAGAGGGGAAGGATTTTATGAAGATCAAGAATAAGAGTGATGGGGCAATTGTGAACAATTAAGAGAGTACTTTTATGAGCTATATACTGTGAGTTATACACGGCGGACTGATATAGGTATGTGTGGGAATGAGAGACACGGGTGTGTTCTAATAACCTGGTGTTTGTGCCTCTAACTCATAGATAGGCGATAATTTTAAGCAGTGGGTCACATTAAAGCTTATGTAAATTTTTATGGGCCGTACTTAAGCAGTTAGATTTAGATGCAAATTTCGAAAACATATAAGTTAATTGCTCTTACATTTATGCATTTGTTTGCATATATTACATAGTCATAGATATAGCTACACAATAACTAAAGGGTAATTATTTTTCATAATTTTGTCACCAATTTTAAACTGTTTTCAGACTTAAGAGTATATCAGAGTAAAGACCTACAGCTCATCGTGAAATCCGAACGACGATTTACAATTCTACCTGATGTTATCATAATTCATGGCCTAGGCGTCTCCCATCCAAGTACTAACCATAGTTGCGAGCACATTTGGCCCAAATCTCATCTTGTTAAATTTTGATGTTAAGTGCTAGTTTCTAAAATCAGTCTTTTTTTAAATATATTTCATTCGTAGATCAAATAATCTTATATTATAAATACTTATCCTCATTACCCTTATCTACACGCTCTTTCTCTCGCGGTAGTTAAGACTCGTTAACTGTGGTTGTTAGTCCCAAAGCCTAGGTGTGAAAGGCGGGAACCAACGTATTTGGTTAGTGAACAAAAAGGGATGGCTGAAGGGCAGGGAAAAGGCAACCGATAAATAAGAGTGAGGATTCGAAAAGATAAAATTGGTCTCTACAGGGGAGATTCACAGTTCACAGTTAGTCCTTTGTAAAAGTTTAGAAAAATAATGGGGAGGAGTTAACAATAGGGGAAATGAAGGACAGGGTCCGTTTTCCCGGGAATATGAAATTTTGCACTTACCTTGAGTAGCCTCGAAATTTGGACCTTAGCATCGAGAACCGCGAAGCTATCCTTTAAAAGGGTAGAAACGGAGCGAGGCGAGAATGCTTGAGGAAGTGATGTTCTTCTTTCAAGTTCAATGAGAGTTGTGAAGATTCTATCCCGATCGATGGTAAAAACATGAGTGTGGGAAGGGAAACTTCATTCTCCCGCGTCCTAGGGAGTTTGGGGGCGATCACACCACCAAAGAGAGGGCGAGGCGACTATGCGAGCACGTGTCCAGGGCGTCGTAACGCCCACGTGGCCTATTTTTCTTACGGCCTCCTCCCACACAGAAGAAAACTTTGAAACTGTCAAAGATTTTGAAATTAAGAAATTGACTGAAAACTTAAAAGCAGTGATAAGTAATTACCTCGAAGTCATTGAAAGGGGAACGAGTATTAGAAAGGCAAACGCGTATTTGAGGCGGAAGCGCGTATTTGATGGGGAAGGGCGCATTCGAAAAGGCAGCGCACATTTGAAAGAGTAGCGCACATTGAAAAGGGAAGCGCGTATTTGAAAAGGAAGTATTTGATTTCCATATGATTATCTTAGTCTTGAATTTTCTTGAATTTTACACTTTGGGGCTGGCTTGGAGCCTATCGACACATAATGGGTGATTGAGAGTTCAAGTACATAGGTAGAGCCATTTTATGGGGTACCTTAAAACCTGACCATCTCATCTCCTTAAGGTAACGATTCGGACCCTCTTGTTTCCACAAAATTGAAACTACGTCTACCTCTTTCACGCAATTGACCCAGGAACAGCAACTCTGAAAAAGGTCACGGTTGTGCTCTCACAAGCTTAGTAGATATGAGGAATACAACATTTCCATGAAAACTTTCAACTTTTCAGTAAGGTGCGAGAGGGAATTGTTTAATTCTTCGTGAAGGTTAGTTCCTGCTACACACAGAGAGTCGTCCTGTTCAGAGAGTTTTAAAGAGAGGCTAGAGTTAGAGTGAAGCTTGAGGAAGGGATTAGGCGACAGAGGTATGAGGTCTTTCTCGGAAGAATGGTATTTGAGGGAGCGGCAATTGACAGACTTTTGGATGGAAGAAATAAGAGTAAGTAAATCGAAGTAGTCCAACATGGACAATCCTATTGTCTTGTAGAGCATGATTTTACCACTGTAATCAAACGCTTCCATGCGCTCCCGATCCAGACACTAAAAATTATGATCATGAGGTGTATGATATTGTTGGCGAGCGTGTGATTTTCAAACTCATTAGAGACTAAAGCATCGAATAAAAGTTTACTCCTTATTTCGAATGTTTTGGTATTATCGCTAAAAACAAAATCTTGGACTGCATGGAGGTTGGATAAACGTTGAAAGGCTTTGATAAATTGGGATGTAGATATGGAGGGTAGCAATTCGATGTGTACGTTGATGCAAGTGGAAATTAGGATGTAAATTTTAATGGTGAGATATTTTTGCTTAACGAACAGGTGGCCTGTAAAGTTCACTCCAGTGTGTCTGAGGTGTTTGATAAAATTCATTTGGGCTTCAGAGATGTTAGTCGTTTTAGGGTTGGAAAAGGCAAAAGAGTTGTAATTTTTACACGTAATGAATTCGGTTAGGATCCTTTTGATAGTTTTCGGTGATAGGTTACCCAGAATCCGTTACCCCCGAACATCGTAGGAGTTGAGCCGCTCCCTAAGTGTTTGCATTTCGCATGGCAATCGCGCACTATTAGGAAGGTTAAATGATGGTTCTTTCTCAATGAGATGAGATTAATGACGTTATAATCGTAATAGTTGCATTTAGTAATTCTCCCCTTACTTCTGATTAAACCATATTGATCTAAGAACAAGTCCTAGTCTTTAACTAGGGCAGGAATTGGGGGTTTATTTTGATTAGGGCGTCCTCGAGAAATTGGTTTTCATTAGGGAAGGATTGAAGTTGCACGACAGAAATCCAATACAAGCTAGTGACAAAATGAGTATCCACGTTGAGTTTTTTCATAATTTGAAAATAAATTTTAGCACAAAGCTAATAATTCGAAAAGGTTTATTTAAATCCGAGAAATTTTGATGGGGTAAGAGATCATGACATCGGTTTGAATTATAACATGGGAAGATATCCAATTTTTGACGATTACTTAAGGCATTTAAATTCCACTCTGAGCAAATGCCCCGTTCTAAGATCAACCATGAAGCCCAAGATTTAATTTGGAATTAAATTCCTTAAGGAAAAGGCCACGCTAATTTAAGTTTCAGGGTTGTCGAGAGTGGAAGCGTAATTAAAGAGACGTTGACTTGATGTTTACAGGAAATTTCTTCCTTGGACAATTTGATATCTTGAAGTTGATTTTTGACAAACATCAACTTTTGTTATAATTTTTTTTAAGTCGTCGAGAATCCAGGACAATACATTATGAGCGTCAACCAAGATCTCAATAGATCTGAAAGAGTGGGACAAAGACTCAAGAAAGAGAGGAAATGATTTAAAGGCAAGAACGACGCCCATTAATTCCAACGAAGGGAACATTCTCATAAAAATAGGGGAAACATTGGATTTTAAAAATATGAGGTAGGGTTCGTTAGAATGTAGAGCGTAGATGGCAAACCCATAACAAGCCTTAATAGCATCACAAAATACCTTTAGTTCGGCTTTACCGTCGTCCTCCAAAGCGAACCACATAATTTTCACATACCCCAACTTCACTAATTCGAAACGAAGGGACTCTCATGCCTTCGCCTTGGTTTCGCCTACTCCAGAATCCCAATTAACGTTTTTAGACCCTAGATTCCTCATCAGTAGTTGGCCCTTAATTGTCACAGGCAAATAGAGTCACAACGGATCAAATACTTTGTAAATTTGAAGGAGTTTGCTTTTTTTAGTTTTTTGCGATGAGGTCAAAAGAGGGAGGGATGACTGAAAAAGGTCAGTTTCTAATTCGTAATGGTGCCCGAGAACGCGTTTGTTCCCAGTGCCATGAGTTTCCGATCTATTTTTGTCTTTGAAAAGTTGTCTGAGGCAGGGGTTGTTCGATTTCCATGATCTCAATTTAAAGCCGCCGTTTTCAATTATTTTGTTTGATTTTAGATAAATTTCTTTGAGAAAGGTAGGGACGGAGTTCGTGACAACTAAATTGTTAACGTAAAATAAATTAGTCAAAGTTTTGGTACAAGGGTCTGAAATATAGGAGCTGAAATAGTAATTAAGAATGCAATTAGGTATAAAGAGGAGGAATTAAGTCTGAAAACGAGAGAACAAAAGCGATAGGTAACAATTCCATTATTATTCACCCAGAAAAAAACAGAAGTGTTTTCTGTCTTCTATTAATTATAATCTGATTTGGAGGAATGCTTTTTCCATGTCCGAGAGAATGACAAATTGATTTGAACAGAATCAGTACAAGGTGGGAAAAAGGGGAATAATAAGGTCTTATCCCAGAAAAGGAAGAATCATTAAGAGAGAGAGAGTCGAAGGTAGAGAGGCTGCAGTTAAGAACGCTCCTAATTTTAGTGGTGGTTTGAACGGCCGATTTTATTACAGATCTATGGGTATCCAAATATAGCCGTCATAATTCTATGGGGACACATTTTTGGGTTCAATTATAGCTCCTTCCAACTGAACTTCTACAATTTCATTGTAGGCTTCAGTGAGCCCTTTTTGAGCTAAGGAAGCTCGTTTCAAATACCTAACGCACCTTATAGTTCCAAAGAACGTCCGGCCAAATTTCATCGTACCACGGGAGTTTTCTAAGTACTTCCCAACCCGTTTTTCTATGGCATTATGAAATTAGGAGATTTTAATCGTATCCAGGGACCGAGTATCAACATCTTTAATGCCCAGAGATTCTAAGCTAAACATATGTTCAAGCCCAAAGTCTATATCAATATCTGACTTGCATAAATTAAGGGAGCGTGGAATATGAATGAATAGGGTTGAAGTCCGAGTTTACATAGGGGACAATGGAAGCATCCGTTTCTGGGTGAGTATCAGAGCGCACTACGGCTGGCTTTAATTTAATCTTCGCTCCGTTATCTTGATTCACCTTGATGACTGTGGATTATGCTTCGGGTGGATTACTTCCCAAGGAAGGGTTTCCGACTTGAATTTGAGTGGTGGGTTATGTGTTCGTTTGAGTGTGAGGGAGTTTGGGATGATCATTTGCTTCCATCGGCGTCTCACCTCCCTTTACCCTCGAAAGCATTGAAAACGTCCCCATCCTAGCCTGGGTAGAGCTAGCGCCCGTGATCTCTGCCTCTCTCGCTTTCGAAAAGGTCCCGCCAACTTTCCCGTCTAAATCTTTGTCCTGGGGAGGCTGGGTGGGTGTATCCTTATGGGTGTTGCCAAACGCTAGGGGGGGGGGAGCGTAGTAATCTCTCCCTTTGAGAGACTATGGAACGTCGTTACGCTTCCATATGGGATGAATCCAAGCCCATAGGAGAAGAATGCATCCTTTCCTTGCGTCTGATTTTGAAGATTTCGCATGGACTGGATGCAGACAATTTACACCCAGCGATCCGTAGAGTTCGTACATATTTTTCAAGTTCGGCAACCGAAAAGTTCAAGAACAAATTTGGATTGACTAAAAATGAAGCCTGAATAATTTGAGATCCGAAATAGAGGTCGGCCTCCATTTGCCCCAAATGCAGTTTTGCGAGCCGTTTAGCGTGTGAATTGTGCATGAGTTTTTTGGAAGCCTGCCTCGGTGAGCAACCAATAAGATAGCCAGAGATTCAAAAATGTAAGACCTTTCAGACGCAAAGTCCAATAGGGCCCTGGCATGTTGAAACTTCCTCCCCAGACCAAGGTCAACAGTAAGAGTAGGGAGCAAGAAATTGGGGTTACTAATGGGATTCTAACCAAAGGGCCCTCTCCTAGTCAGGCAGTGTCAGCATGTTTGAAAATTTGAGGGCATAGGGAAGAAATATGGGTCCTCGCTTGGCAGAAACTTCAAGGATGAGAACTGCTACACCTCTTGCATAGCTTTAGCGCGAAACACCTCTCTATCTTAAGGGGTATAGGGTTGAAAATGGGGCATTTTAACATCGAATAAATCCCTGTGTACATTTTACAATACAGATTTGGGGCTCTAGGATCTTTAGGTTGTAGGGAATTTGAATTTAAGCTTTTGCTTGGTGTTTCCACGCGGCCAACTGAAATATTCGTCTTAAGCGTTTGTATGCACGGTTGGTCATTAATAGGATTATTATAATTGGAACGTGTCGATTTGCTTGTATAACTGGCTTTATTTGAGAAATTCGAGTTATTTGAGGTATAAGATTTACTTTGATTTGAGGGATATTTGAAGGGGAGATTAAAAAGCTTTTTTCCCGGTTCTATGTAGTTTTTCGAAGGTCCGAATTGTTGAAGAATAATTGTCGAAAAGGTCAGACAGAGAAGGTTACTCACTCTTTGTCGTCAATCCCAGTTACCTTTTGAACTTTGTAGGCGTTTTGCCGTAAGTGGTATGCGATGGAAGTTTATTACCCGAGCTACCTTCTTGGATCAAGAGAGAGCGGGTTTCGTTTAACCAAAGGGATAATTTGGACAAGTTTGAGTCGTGACATGAGGGAGCTCAAATAATCTTAACCAGATACTGATCGACACTGGTATCTTTGTCCTGCAATTCGTCATCCAAAAGTTGGAGAGCAACCAGATAATTTTCGTCCGTATTACAAAAGATGTTTGATCAGGGAAACCGCATACTCTCTTAAATAACCTTTAAGGTATGCCAATGTTGCTGAATCTGAAATATTCTTTCGAGATCCCACCAAGTTGTAAAATTGGGAAATGAACGTGTGAAAGTTCAACTTAGTCTTCTCTAAGCAGGCCTGTATCGCTTTGAGGTCATAACTAAGGTTATTGACGGATGGAGTCGTTGTGTATGGGAGGGCACTTTTGACTCAAATTCGACTTGGGAATTCAACTCTGTTTCGAGAGAGTGATCGCTACCACGGTCATGAATTCGGAATGTTTGGAGGATTTTCTCGTCTAACTGGTTTATGGAAGTGAGGAGAGTCCTAATTGGATTTAATCTAATTTGCACGTCTAACTCAGGAATGGACTCAGACCCTAGTTTGGCGCATATCTTTTAAGGCTAAGAATTATTTTCCTTTTAAGGATAGCACGGCTTTTAACTATCTCTTTTAATTCAACGTCAAAATCTAATAGGAAGGGAATGTTCTCACATACCATTCTGATCGGAGTTTAGAGATAAAGAGAACAAAAGCGAATTGAAAGATGATAAGGGAAGGAAAATAATTGAGGTTAAAGTTGAGAAAGTCTCGAACCAGCGAGAGATCTCCGCCAGAACCAGACGCATTTTATCGGTTAATTAGATGAACAGTGAAAAAGAAACTGGAATAAAAGGGAAGAAGTTTGTATCTTTTCAACACTTCACTCTTATTTATCGGTTGCCTTTTCCCTGGCCTTTAGCCACCTCTTTTTGTTAACTAACCCGATACGTTGTTTTCCACCTTTCACACCTAGGATTTGGGACATAAAACCACAGTCAACGTAGCTTAACTCCCGCGAACGTGTAGATAGGGGTAATGAGAATAAGTATTTATAAATTATTGAATTTTTTAAATATCATTTTATCTACGAATGAAATATATTTGAAATTGACTAATTAAAAAATTAATGAGATGAGATTTTGGCAAAATGTTCAATAATTGATTTTCAATATTTTGTCGAATTCTGAAATGAGAAACGGGTCACATGAAAAGCCTTGGCTGGTCGGAGTTTGCCCACCTCGGCTCTAAGCCAATGTGATTTAAAGCTGTTCATTGAGCATTTGAGAAAGAATATGTGAAAGGGGGCTAAAAGTAAATGCAGAAATGAATAAGGTGTGGGTTTTTTACGAAGAACCTTGGTTGATCTGTGATATTAGAGTACCTGGCGCAAGCCTTGTTTAAGTGGAATGATATGGTGTAGCATAAGTAGTAGCGGTACGAATAAGTCAGATTGCGTCAAAATGAATTTAAAAGGTAGAAAAATATCAGGGGTGATCAGAGTGTAAGTTAATGCCAAGAATTTAGGTATGAAATGTGCCCTGAATGTGTATTGAAGCATGCAGCTGCCAACATTAGCGTATGGGAATGACACTATAGTGTGGAAAGAAGGACAGATGGGTAGGGATACAAGAGCTATTAGATATTCTGAGAGTGCGGTTGCGAGTGAGGTATATAGAATAAGGAACAAATGTGTAGTTGGTATATGCTATGTGAGGAAAGATGTGAATGAGTTTGTGACTGACAATGTTTAGGAGTAGTATGTGCATGTAAGAAGAATGAGTGATAATTTAGTTTTAAAAAGAAAATATATTTAAGTTTACATGAGTGCAACACTTTGTAAGACCCAGTAAAATATGGTTTTACCGATGTTGGCCCTGACCGAGAGAAAATTGTTTGATATGTATGGTAGGGTATGGTACTATTTCTCCAAGATAACCCAACATCTCAAAGAGCAAGAGAGATCGGTGTGACTTTATAAGTCATTCTCGTCCCGTTCGACTTTGTTTAAACAAGCTTCATTTCTTTTAGGGCTTCAGCAAATTGCCTGATTGCAGTGAAGTTATCAAAGTAGAAACAACACTGCAAAACTTTCTGACATTCAAATCAAACTATTGTATATATTCAATCATTTTAATGAAAAGACTTAGAGATTAGGTGTATAAACTGACTAATAATTATTTTTCTTTATTAAATAACGTTTAGTTAAGTAAATAAACAGTGGGGGGATGCTACTTCCTAAATTTTCATTTCTTCTTAATTATTGCCGATAAGACTTGAAAACAAACAAAATAAAGTTCATTTTTTAAATAAAACATTTAATTCAACCGTCCTGATCTACGACAGCTTGCATTCGGCTTCGCCACTTAGCAATAACTTTGGCAATAGACTTGTGCAAGACTCCCAAATCGCTAGAAATCGCTCTCGAAGCTGATGCACATATTATTCTAATGCTGACCACACGAGAAAGTCGTTTGAGACAGACAGTTGACCAGGAAAGCTAGGTGGCCAGTTCTTGGTATCAATACAGCTGAGATATATTAGCTAATTCTTAAATAGTATGAGAAGGAGTAATATCTTGCAGAGAGACAATGTTCTCGGTATTTTTCGTTATTTAAGGTAGAACTTGAGGAAAAATGCCATTTTGAAAGTATTTATCATCAATTATCACACATCAAGTGATAAGAATTAGGGAGTTTATTATAAGATTATGCACCTAAAGATACGATTACATCCTAAGAAATGTGAGTTCTCTCGCACAAGAGTCGATGTCTCTTTCTCTTAGATTTTGTGAGCGAACAATTTGGTGTTTGTAAAGGCATTTCAAAAGTATTTTTTTATTATTAGACCATATATTTTCTACCTCCTTTATTTAATAAAAATCTCTTATAAAGTTATATGTGCTTGTTCACTCATTTTTTAGTCGCGTGCGACTCTATATCGTTCGGTCGGTCCCTGTTTTGGTAATAGCATTGTAACTATTCGGTCGGTTCTAACAAAATTTGAAACCCTTATGTTGTTTTAGATTTCCTTTCGAATGATTTAATTGCTAAGGTCCTCCCAAGGTTAGTCCGGGAATTATTTTGTTTTGGCAATAACATCATAACTATTCGGCCGATTCTAACGGCCAAATAGTGTATTTGATGCAGCATTATTTGATCTCAGTTTATATAAGGATTTTGTCTACTATTTAACTAACTCACCCTAGATAGAATAAATAAGGATAATTAGTTCTTCCATTGCGCTAAATTTACCCCTCCTGCATTCATTTCCACAGTATACTAAAATGCATCTACCACCATATAATTGCAGTTACTCTAATCTACTACCCACACCTAACCATATTTCTTATCCTGCCCCTCTTAAATTCAGACTTTTATCTTATCTGTCTAGTCTTTTCTCTACCATTTATATTGGTGTCCACTCTTTCGTCCCCGATCTCATACCCAAGTAATTGCTAATCTTTGATCATCCCTCTCACTTCGACCGCTACATCCCTACCAAACAGGTCATTCATCTTTTGCATCTTTATATCTTTCTCCCATTCATACCCATTGTACTCCACTAACACGTGTTTGACTGTTTCTATTACATTTTTCCGTTAATTTCTACATTTAGCTCGTCATTCATTCCACTTATACGTTATTCCATTGATTTTCAGTGTACCAGTTCTTCCCTTAAAAAATGCGGATTCCCTAGAGTTCCATCACAGTAGTTCTCCGCTTCAAGTTTTCTTTTATTCCTATCCACCCTTAGATCCCTCTTTTCCCTAAACCCTTCCACCCATTCTCTATGTGATACTTCTATTCTTCCCTCTATTTCATCTCCTTTTGCCTGGTTCCAGACCATTTCCCAAAGTTCATACTTATTCTCCATTTTTTCCATTTTCTCAATTTATCTCTTTCATTCATGTTTTATGTTGATTCTGTATACCCATTTTACCGAGCTCGTGATAGTCAGACCTTTTAAATTCACTAAGTAGCCATGGTGCCACAACTAGCTAGAAACCACACAATTCTTTGTATTAGAATGTCCGCACCTTTATTCTCTCGCATATCTCTTCGCAAAGAACTCAAAGAAATTGGTGTGTTTCAGTTCGCACTTCCATTCATCTTAAATGGAGTTGGTTACCCTCTGCCAAACAATCTGACATTGACTACAAAATTAACCCATTCTAGTCAGCTACGTATACCATAACCCCTCTCTTGCTTATTCCTCCGCTGTTAACTAACATGATCCATTTTGGTATCTTCAGATTGCAAGTCTGCCCCGCAACTTGATCCTTCTGACCTATCCTCTTTAAGCCCCTAAGGCATAGACATCCAACAGGAATTGACCGTCTACAGGACCAAGTGTGCTTATCTTATCATTCTTTGGCCTAGGCATTACCAAGGTAAAAAAACTAAAAAAATGCAAAATAATAAATTAAATTATATGCAGATAATTCATTTTCTACTATTATGTACATTTATCACAATTTGCGCTGAATTTCGTTCAGTGATTGCCAATTTAATATAGTATTATTTTTGGAGAGATGGAGTGTTGAGGTATAATTAGTCATGCATAGAGTAGATAAGATTTTTACTAAAAAAAATAAATAAAATTATTAATAAAATTTACGTTATTAGGATTTTTTAAGCAATAATATCCAAACATTTTGCTAAGGTTTCGTTTCAAAAGTGGAATCCCAAATTTCCGAAATGTGTCCTTTTCCTTGCTTATTCATCTTTATATATTTCTTTATATTGTTTACTTATTCTTTGAGTATCGATATCCCCAAGGATTAGTATTAAAATTAGGTTGTTTTTTTATAATTAGTTTGCCAATATAACGTATGAGGAGAAATATTATTAATTGTAACAACATAACAAAGCTTAGCGGCAGCATGCAAGCCTATCCAATCTGAGTAAAAAGTCATGAAATTGTGTGAAGGAAGTGAGAAACGAATAAAAAGTAAGAGAAACGAATAAAAAGTAAGAGAAACGAATAGAAAGTAAGAGAAACGAATAAAAAGTAAGAGAAACGAATAAAAAGTAAGAGAAACGAATAAAAAGTAAGAGAAACGAATAAAAAGTAAGAGAAACGAATAAATAGTAAGCATAGAATAGCATGATGCCTAGAGAGTAGGCTTTTCGCTGTCTAAGTTTCTGTATTTTTATTTATAATTTTTAGCGTCTTTTATTAGGCGTTTAAACTGCTGTATTTATTGCAATTGTATTTGGGTATGTTATACTTGCACTGCATTCTGTATTTTATGTAGTGTATTTTTATGATCTTTGTTCATGTTTTTTATCCCTTTATTGTGTTAGATTTTATGTTGCTCTTTGTTTACTGTGTTTGTCATGTTTTGGGTTATTTTTCTTTTTTCCTTCGCCATTTTTAGTTATTTTTAGTAGTTGGCCTGTCATTTTGGGATTATTCTCATATTGTATGTTATTGTCTTAACTTGGGTTATTTCCTCCACTCGGTTTGTCTCGTTAGTTTTACTGGGTAGTTCTTTATGGTAAACTCACTTCTTATCCATAGACGATTTCTTCCTCGCCGCTTTCCAATTTCTTCACGATGCTCCGAACTCTTGCATTGCTGGCAGGTATCATGTTTTTTTTTTCTAAGAGGGTTTTTATAGAAACGTCTCCATTTCTCAATAATTTTTCTTTCATTTTTTTTTGCTATTTGTTCCTATACTTTATTAATTGGTTCTAATTTCATTTCTCTGTGTAGATCTTGTTTTCTTTCCCTTCGTCTGCTACCTGTAATTAAATATGTGCATTTGTTTTACATTCGTTGCCAATTCAGTTCCTTCGTTTTGGACACGCAAAACAGGATGGATGGTAGGTAAATCAGTGTTTCTCTTATCAATACAAAGTATATTTTTCTATTGTTTTTCCGTTGAAGATTTTTGAGCATGTATAGAGTTCTAACTGTATGTTTCGCTCTTCCATTCCGAAATGGAACATGCTTCTTGTAGCTGGTTGATGTAATCACAATTCCCAATACATAGCACTCTGTGGTGTAGTGATATCTTTTATTCCCCTCTTGCATCTGATAGCTTGTTTCGTCCGATAGGGACTTTTAAAATTGTTCCATCCTTGGTGCCAATTTTTCATTTGGTTTCATAGTCGTTGATGTTTTCAACTTAATCGGCTGCATCCTTTTTATACTTCAAATGGCACTGTATTATTATGTGGCTGATGGTTGTCCGCGTATTGTACGTTGAGTCAGGTGTTTATTTGGGGGGCTGAGATGACCGCCATGTATATCAAGTAGAGTGTAGGCCTTAGACATCCCCCTTGGCAGAGTCTCGCCAGGAGGTGGGGGGAATTTCGGTGACATACTCAACATTAGACATCTTTAAATAAGGCTTACTACAAACTGAAGGATTTTCACCGAAAATCCGGAAACATATTTTAATCAACAAATAAAATCTCAAAACTAATTTTATTACTTTTCAATATAGTCCGCGAAAAGGTTAATGCACTTAATAGATCTTAAAATAAGCATTTCGATCCCCTTTTAAAAAGAGTTTTTGTCTGCACTGAAAATGCTCAAAAACAGCTGACTTGACTTCATCATCACTCAAAGTCTTTTTCCCTCAAGTCGGATTTGAGTTTGGAGAACAAATAATAATCACTGGGGGCTAAGTCTGGAGTGTAGGGAGGGCGGTTCAATTCTGTGAAATTGCAATCAAGAATGGCCCTTTTTGCAATTGCCGCTGTAATCGGTAAAGCATTGGAATGGAGGAGTCTGACTCTTTTACTGAGCTTCCCACGATGTCGTAATTTGATAACGTCCCTTAATTTATGCGATCAAATTTACCACCGCATTCCTTCCTTTGAAGTCAACCATCGAAATTCCTTTAGTCCCCAAAAAACAGTTGCCATAAGTTTTTTTGTTGAAGGGGCCACCATGGCTTTTCTTGGGAGGGGGAGGAGTCTTCTCCTGGACGACGCAACTCCCTTTATTCTTTTTTGATAGAGGATCATAGTATAGCACCATAGTTTCATCTCCAGTTACAATGGATTGGATAACTTCTCTTTCATTTCCTCGGCAAGCATCTAAAAACTCTCTGCAACATTCCATCCTGCGTTCCTTCTGGACTGAAGAAAGAAGTTTGGGCGCCTATCTTGCGCTCATCTTCTTCATATGAAGATGATCATGTAAAACCCTGAGGACAGTTGTTTTGGATACATTCACTCTTGTTGCTTTTTCCTTTGCTTTTAAACACCGGTCACCATTTACTTCTTCTTCCACACGCGCAATCTTTTGATAGGTTATGGCAGTCACTAGACACCCACAACGTTCATCATCTTCTAATGTTTCCCGACCCATACGAAATAACGATGCCCATTTTTAACGGTGCTGTAAGAAGTGGAATCACCTGCGTACACATCATCCAAACGGCGCTTAATTTCATTCGGTTCAACACCTTCTTTCGTGAAAAATTTCATCACTGCTCATTATTCGACATCTTTAAAAAGGGCTTCTTGCACACTGAATAATATTTACCAAAAAATCCGGAAACGTATTTTAATCAACAAAAACTTCCGCATTTCCTGTTCAGACATGAAAGATCCTGAATTGACACATTTAAACACATTTTAAAAATTTCATCAATGTTGGGCCGAGAACTTTTGGATCTTCCTGGTAGTCACAGAAGATCCCCTACTTTTCACTAAGTCCCAGTTCCAGAATCTTGCATTACATGCTTTTGCCATACTTGGTTGAATTCTTCGGCGACATGACGACAAACTACGTCCACGTAGCTACCGTTTCTCTTTGCTTCGGCAATATTGCTGGTGGTCAGATCTATGCTTCTGCCTTTCCGGCAGCTGTATTGGTGATTATTATAGAGGAAGTTCTCATCCAGGTGTTCCAAGAGCCTTCGGTTAAGGATCTTTTCGAAAAGCAATGAACGAAAGGCTTCACCACTCACTTTATAACTATCTGGGTAGTAACCTGTATTTAGGCAGGCATTATATAAGTTCTTTTATCCTTCAGGAATGCAAATTGAGAACTCGGTATAATTTAATTTAGTTATGCCAGATTACCCCGTTGTTTTCTGTTTGAACGATTGTGCTTTTTATTTCTTATGTTGTAATTATCGCCCCGTCACCTTCCAACAAGTTTTTTCGTTGATCACTTGGTGGTTGGGATGCGTTATTTGAATATTTGGATTTAGCTCGAGGATAATTCTATTTTCGAACTCTATATCAAACTCTTCATTTTGATAGCCTCACATATATTAAATATATTTTCCCAATATTTTAGGAATATCTTTTTTATATCTACCTCTTGCGTTTAATGTCTATTTCCATTTTCTTTGGCGTTTGTAGTCCTTACATTCTTTTTAACCATTTTTCAGAATTCTATGAGCGAAGCTTCCTTGTCTATTATCTATAGCTTCATCCCATGTTCGCTCTTGTTGTTCTCATATGTGTTTTATTATCCCTTGTTTTTTTCTGCATTCTTCTTAGGGTTCCCGTTAAATATCCTCTTTTCCTTATCTCTGGTCTGGTATATACATATCTTTTAATTTAAGGTATAGATCTTTCATATGTGTTGACCATATATATTGTGAGATGGTCTTGTATCAGGTTTTCGCAGTCATTTCGCTGTCTGCATTAATCAAGGCTTCTTCTACATGGTGCAGTGCTTCATCTATTTCTTTGAGGTTTACATCCTCAAGTTGCGGCGGTATGTATTCATGAAGCAATTCCTTGTATCTTTGCCAGTCTGCTCTAAAATACTTTTTCTTATCGGTGATGGTATCTAAATGGTGTTCCTATTGATAGAAAGGAAGATTACCATGTGGTCGCTTAGGAAGTGAACTCAGGGTTTATATAATATTTAAACTCTTAAGTTATATCTGGCTAGACATATTTCCGGCTTCGTGGCTGAACATGCTGTGATGAATGTAGGAAAATCTGTGCCTTCACGTTGGACGATGTTCCTGTCCATTAACATGTCTAAGTTTCTTTCTATATCGTTTAAGATTCTATATACTGACTCCTGATAACTTTCATTTAGGTCGCAAAGAAAGATAGTAGGTGTTATATCGTTAAAATGGACAAAAACATAGAAACAGGCAAGTGTTGGCGCTTGGTTGGCTGGTACCAATGCCAGTTATCAATGTTCCGAGTTCCGTTTCCTCTTGAACAGAAAAATATAATTTCTTTAGGTTTTTTCACCGGCGGTACTTGATATTTTTTCTGATGGCGATCCCGCTCCGTCATGCTGATCAAATTTGAGAAAGATAACGAGATAAATTCTCCTGATAATATTTACATCTACCTAAGGTTATTTTTTTCTATCCAGCCGTCTGTGTTTATTTACAAAAATTTTCAGTTTACTTTTTCTGCATATTCTTGAGTTTATTTATTTGTGTTTCATGCTTGTCTTCTTGATTCGAAAATGTTTCATTTAGGTTCCCTCTTCTCATCTCTTTCTCGCAATTTACTTGATGCCTTCGTTGTGATTTCATAGGACTAGGCGTTTCGCTTTCGCGTTTATCATTTTTCTTCTGGCTCTCGTTTGTAGTTGTTTGTTTTCCTCTTCTGATTATAAGGCGGTGTTCTTTTCTGTAGTGTCTTCTTGGGATTCGCTTTTCTCAGTTTCCGAGTGGGTAGGTTCTTTATTTTCACTCGGTCGCATTTTAGGTCTCTCTTGTACTAAACATACTTTAAAGACATCTGGTCTTTTCGGGTTCTTGGCCATCTTCACCTTGGTGAATACATTTTCTGTTAGGGCAGAGTTTAGTATACATATCTTCGTATGATCCTGGATTGCGAGGTTTGACAAGTAAGTATATATAATGTAATTAATATTTTGGCGTTCGTCTCTCCTGCGATGTGAATTATTCTCTCTGGTGGGGCTTAGGTTGTTTCTGCTGTTTTCTTTAGGATGTCATGAGGTTATTATATTCCTTTTTATTAAAGTTAAATTATTAACCGGCACGGATCACCTTCAGACTTCCTATATCTGCTGCTTCTGGTGACATTCAGGCTCTTCTCAGTATGTAAACAATGAAAAATTTGATCGAACTTGATACTCGATTAAATTCGACGGTGCAGTAATTTGGGCAAGTGAATTTGCTCGTTTCTTCATCTTCGGATTGTAAATTATCGAAAGTAGAAGATGCGTAGAATGCAAAGATCTCATGTCATATTTTTGATTTTTCAAAGATGACCGATTGCTGCTCAAAGATGACCGATTGCTGCCTAAAGATGACCAATTGCTGCTCAAGGATGAGCGATCACTGTTCAAAGATGACTGATTGTACTTAATAATAATAATTGCTGTGATTATTATTGAATTGGTAATTCTTAAAACATATGAATTAATTGAATTTAAGAAATTCACTATTTAAAATTAATTTCACTATCCCTGTTATTGCTTATCCAAAAGTAAACAAAGTATAATTACTACTTATTATTATATTTCATAATTAATCATTCAGGAAGATATTGAACATCTTGTCATCCAATTAGAGTACTTAATTGTTTTAAGGGCGAAGAAAAATGGAAGCTTATCTGACAGACGGATTTTGAAAGAAGATTCGCAAGGAAATAAAAAAGAATAAGTAGGAAAGTTTTGGAATGTTCCTCATACATGATTCAGAAACCTGCTTGACCTTAGACGGAAGAGTGTTCATAGTACAGTAGCGTTTCGATGTAAATACTACAACATACATTTAGTTACATTCTACTTAACGAAGCTAGATTAAGTTAATTTTTTATTTTTTTTCGTGAATCACTTATAATCGTCAAAACTTCTCAACTACAAAGTTGGGCCATTGTTATTACTCGTATTTAAGAAAGGATTTTAAGTAATATGTAGAAAAATATAAACAATAATTGCACTTAGCGATATGTTCTGAGAAGGATTAAATTTGACCCTTCTCTCATTTTTTAAATAATCGGAAGAATAAGAAAGGTAATTTGATGGGGGTAATTTGAAGAGGAAGTTTAACTCTTGGAGGAGCTAAGTCTCTTTTTGCAAGACAATGAATATTGGTTTAGGTTTTTTCGTTGGAAGAATATTTAAGTAAATGGGGGAGCAACCTCAAAGATTAATGACTACCTGGTGGAAACCAGGTTAATTACAAAATCAAAATAAATACCTATAAGGCATTCCACCTTACCATTATTGCTCCATATGAAAAAAAATCAGTAAAACATTCAAAAGAAACAAGAAAAATAATTTATTTAAAAAAAAATCAATGCATTGAATAAATTCCTTCACAGCAATGAGTATTGAAAAATATACATGAGTTAATGAGAAATAGAGAGGAGAGTTTGATGGAATGTATAGGTAGGACAAGTTTAAGCGATTCACCACATTTAAAAAATTAGGTTATTGACTGTATATTCAAGTGCAAGGTTGGACGTAGTTGTTATACAAGTCTTCTTAGCTACCATAACCAACACTGCTCGTCCACACACTTAGTATTTTTGAAACTAAATCCTCTTCGGATTCTTCTGTACTACAAAGTAAATCAAAATAATGTATGAGTGTTATAATGGCTCTGCTAGGAATTTATCTTGGAAGACAAGGAACAAAAGTAGAGGACACCGGGACTAGTTGTTACAATTTTACTTTTTTTACCTCTAATTCAATCACTAATAAAGAAAACTTATGTGCGTTATCATAATCATGTAACAAAAAGGTTTTATACTTTTTAATTCCTGCGATATAATTGAAAATAGCAGAATCACATCCTTTGAAATCCAAAGGAAATCAGTTATCCCTTCATTTCACATAGGTCACATATATAATGAGCACTTTCATTTGTGCAACTTTTATAGGCCCAATCTTGGCATTTGATGCCTTGCACCCAATGCTCCCCTGAGGCTGAATTTGACCATTCAGCACCACATGCAAGCCACCAATAATCTTCAATATTCTTTGTTCTTATCTCCGACAGACTTCAGAAACCCTTTATTGTTCAGATTCCTTTTACAGGTTTTACTCTTGAGCTTTTTTCCTTGTGAATCCCCATTTTGTTCCTGTAGTTTCATCTTCACAGTTGTATCTGTTAGGATTGCTGTGCGGCGTTTTCTTTTATTGCATCTTTGAGTCTTTCTTGGGGTAGCTTTTTTAAATAGTCGCAGCTCCTCTGGGGTATTGATTTCTCCTATAGGTCTTTGTTGTGTCTTTATAGAAGAAGTTGGTTAGTATATGTAAGTCTTATCTAAACCATCCTTGCTTGTACTTGGAATAAGGTCTGGAATCATATTCTCAAAGCTTGTTATGTGCTGAGGAGTTGGATGGTCTTGAGGAGGTTCACAGGTAGGTAGGTATCTTGTAGCCTATGAAAAGTTCAGTAGGCTGTAATGGGTTTTGACCATTTGGAGGTGGGGCAAGTTGTTACTGATTGTAACAACTAGCTCCGAAGAATTATTTTCCTCCTCCTCATAAATATTGCTATTTACTTAAAATATGGGAAAATGAAGTCTAATCACATATGAAGCATAAAGAAAGTTGTTTCATAAAATCACATTATTTTTCATGAACGTGAGTTTCATTAAGGTCTGTGAAAATAATACGAAAGGTCAGAATACTTACTTAGGGTATCCCAGTTTTTTACTTGTAGTTTCGCTGACTGGTGATCAACTTGATCAGCACTCAACAAGGACAAGACTGGTACTGACGCCTAAACGTCTCAAGAACTTCGGCGCCAACTGTTGCCATATGATGAAGATATTGACAATCTATCAACCTACCTCTGTATGCAACTAGCCCTGGTCTCCCCTACCCTTGAAAACATGCAATAAAATTAGCTCTGTATACTCCTGAGGTCATAGTGAATCCTTAACAGGTATCCTTATCCTTCAAATTAGACCATTTCTATTTATTATTATTTTCTACAAATTGTTAATTTAATAATTATTTCTCGAGTAAAATTTGGTTAGGGTGTTGAATTAAAAAAGAAGAACATAGGCAAACATCACTATAAAAATGTTAAAGTGATTACCAATTAAAAATAAACTGATTTCCGAATTTTTATTCTGAAAACTGAGCAATTTTAGAATAATCTTTTTCTTTCTAGCTCTACCTCTGAGTAAGACTTAGGTACAAACTTACAAACCCCCCAGCATCTCATGATCGACTTTCCCTATCGTTACATTTTTCCATTGAAAAATACTTCCTTCTTCATATCCTTGCTCCTTAAAATCTTCATTTCTTTCCAATAAAATTTCTCAAATTCATCACAACCAAAATATCAAGTGTATAACTTCATAATTATGAAGAATGCAGTGGATATTTCGAAATTTTGTGCGAAGAGGACATCAATAATGAGCTCTCTGTGCAAACTTCCTCGACGAATTCTTTTCACACAATAAAAACTTCGAATGTTCGGTTTGTCTGTGCTTTGAGTCTCTGGAGCCGATAAAATACTTTATATGTGAGTTGGGGAAGAAGGAAATAAAAAATCGATCGTATATTGTAAGGGAATGGTTTTAAGATTCCGCAAAACATTTTTCCAAGTATTACCTACCAAATGTCTCGGCCAACCGAGATATCAGAAATGAGATAGGAAAAAGGGCTTCTTTCTTTTGCTCAAAGGTGAAAAAAAGAGATTTTAAAGTGAAGATACACGAGTTGTAAAAGGTTTAATGATGGTCATAAGGATGAAAACTCTGTGGTTTTTTCATATCTTCCCCATCTCTGTTTCATGATGACGTATGGGTGTGTGTGTGAGAGGTAATGTTTAGAAATTCCTCCTATGTTGACATATACTCTTTCTCTCTCTATTAAAAACAATCCTTTTCGATATTTTTTCTCAAGTTAATGGCTGGGACAATTATATTAAAAACATCTCAAACGCCGAATTAAAAAAAAAGAGATCCGGCAAGTGCCGATCTCCTCCTGCTAGCCCCTCCTGCCCCCAAAAGACAAACTCTTAAAGAACGTTAGACTGACTAACAACATGGAAAGACTAAAAAAAGACTTGACTGTGCTTCAAATGAACTCTGACGGATGGACTGACAAGCAAGCAACTTATGGAAATATCATAAGGAATTGTGATCCTGATATCGTTCTGATATCAGAACACGGTTTAGACACTACACAACAGACAATTAAAATATTTAATTACTCCGTGACGACAATAAACCACAGCCAGGGGCGCTTTGATGGCGCCGCCATCGCAGTCAAAAAAGGCATCCTCTTCAAGCTACTCCCCTCCTTGGACGAATCATATCTGGCTGTCGAGGTCCAAACCACACTGGGACCACTTGTGGTCTCCACAGGGTACCAACCCCCAAGAAGAGACTATATCCCCATGCACAACTTCCTCCAGCTGTGTGCACATGGGAGAACAGTCTTGTTTGGGGGGGACCTCAACGCCAGATGCAAGGAATCTGGTTATACCGGAAACCTAAATAAGAAGGGAAAGAACTTGAAGAACCTTATTGACAGAGGTATCGTTGCCCGCATCGGGCCCGACTTCCCCACCTACGTCACCAACTCCTTCGCAACCAAACCAGACATCGCCCTAACCAGCCCTCAATTCCCCTATAACTACTACATCCAGTCCGGGCCCTTAATCCCCAGCGACCACGTCGCAACACTTATCAGAATCTCTTCAAGCCCAATACAAATACCCGTCAGGGAGCGTAAATGCTACTCTCGAGCGAACTGGGAAGAATACCGTACTCTTCTCGGTGAATTCAGAGCGCAGCCCCTGGAAGAAGCCACCCTGGAGGAAATAGATCAGGAACTGGAAAGGTTGACGAAGGCTGTGGTGAAGGCGGACCGTGCAGCGGTCCCAAAAACCTCGTATAAAACCCTACCGGCACCAAGATGGACACGAGACCTCTATGACTTATCTGACGAATACAAGAGACTTTTCGAAGATATAAGACTGAATAACACTGACAGAATAAAAAACAGACGCCTACGAGAACTCAGGACTGAGATGAAGACTCTCATTACAGAGCAACAACAAGTGCTCTGGAATGAACTAGTCGATAAACTTGACGGAGAGACGGACCCCCGAACATTCTGGAACTCGCTTGCCAGACTGAAGGGTAGGCCGCCACAAAAGACCATTCTCCTAAGTAAAGATGACGGGACAAAAATGGACGCGACAGAGACGGAAGAGGAGTTCAGAAGCTACTGGAAGGATGTGTTTTCCATCACTCCAGAAGAAAACGAACTCTTCGACCTGGACTTCGAAGAAGAGATACACGAAGAACTAAGACCCATAATCCACAGGACGTACCCCTTCAATAACACGACAGCTGACAGAGAAATGACTGGTTACGGAAGAAGAGTAACCATACTGGAACTTATGACTACACTTCGCTCCTTCAGGCAAAGAGCACCGGGAAAAACAGGTCTGACAAAGCTCAACTGGCTAAACGCCCCTCGTAACATCATAGAGGGGCTGGTCAACCTGATGAATGCGTGTCTGAATGTCGGCTACTTCCCTGATGAATGGAAGATCGCCAAAATGATCTTCATTCCAAAAGCCGGGAAGCCGCCCAATAGACCAGAACACTTCAGACCCATCTCCCTCCTCGAAGTGGCTGGCAAGGTCTTCGAAAAGATCCTTGGTAGCCGCATCCAAAATTTTATGGAGGAAAACAACCTCCATAATGAACAACAACATGGATTTAGGAGAGGGAGAGGGACCGACACAGCACTAGCAGTCATCACCGAAAAACTGGCGAAGACTGCTAGCCAAAAAAGGTACGCAGACCTGGTGCTCAGAGACGTAAAGAAGGCGTTTGACAAGGTATGGAGAACTGGTCTCCAGTTCAAAATACTTAGACTCGGACTAAACCCCAGACTAGAGAAAATTACATGTGACTACGTGACAGACAGAAAAGCTTATTTACAAATCTACGACCGTACTGGACCAGACTTTGAACTGACTGCAGGTGTGCCGCAAGGTGGGTGCCTAAGCCCCCTCCTTTACAACATATACACCCTTGACCTACCAAACCCGGTCAGGGAGGACACCCTGTATGTCCAGTTCGCAGACGACGTCTCCCAGATTGTGACTGCCCCGTTCAAAAATCCCGAGCTCATGGCGGAAATTACTGCCAGAGAAATCGACCATCTGAACAGGTTCGAAAGAAGATGGAAGATTGCCACGAACTCCCAAAAGTTCAAGGTGATTCCATTCTTCCGTAAGAGACGGGCGCATATCGAGACCGAGAACGCCCGGATCCCTTACAGCAACGACGGGACGGTACTTGGACTGAAGATAAGTTATAGGGGATACGGTGGCCACGTTGCTCGGGCAGCAACGCGTGCGCGAGTAGAGCTTTCTAAGCTGTACAGGTTCAAGAACCTGAACACAGCTAACAAAAAGAAAATCTACTTCGCGCTCGTAAGGTCGAAACTATTGTATCCACCTATACCTGTCAATGTCAGTTCCAAGAACCAAATGCGACTCCTTCAAAGAGTACAAAACAAAGGTGTGCTCTTAATAACAAACACCAGAAGGAGAGAACGGAAGAGGCAGAGGGACCTTCACCAAGGCATCCAGTTGACACCAATCAACTTGGAGCTGCAAGGAAGGGCCCAAAAAATCTGGGAGAAAATCCCCAGACTTATGACGGACGAGTCTAGACAAAAACACATCGACATCCCGATACAAGACATCGACAGAAGAAAGTTAGACTTTGTCAGCAGCAAAGCACAGACAGAAAGACATATAGACGCAATCTACACATAAAACAAATCACTTCACACAAAGACACGCACAAAGCTGAACAGAAGAAGAATACTTATGACATCTTAGATACACCAAGAGAAACATGAATACCACAGTATAAGCTTACAAAGGCTTGAATGCTATACCACTCACAATAAAATACAAATTACGTTACAACCTAATATAAAACACTACACACTACAAGTTAAATGACGATTGACATCAAAAGAACAAACAACAAAAAGAAGAATACGAGCAAACATCAAAACAAAAAGCTATGCAAATAGCAATCCAACGACTTAGATCGAATAAAAAGCAGAGATAACAGTACGAAGAAGAACACCAATATTAGAGTAAAAAAGACTAATTAACATCAACATCAACCCTAACAAATGCCTGCGATTCCCTATCACCAGGGAAAATCCTCTCCCACCCCCCTCTATCACTATTCTTTAATCAGGGTGATCTATCCCTACCTAATTACCTACCACTATAACATACATATATGCATACATGAGGGCAATGGCTGTCGTATGTGTGTGTATGTATTTTTCTTTTCACTACTTTTTACATCCGAAGTCCGAAGTCCCAAAGTCAGTTGCTCTCACTTATTCTGATTTATGACCTAACGACCTTCAAAATTTTCAATAATTTTCGGACTAACCTTCTGAGGACTTTAACAATTGTACCATTCGAAATAGAATACAAAACAACATAAGGGCTTCAAGTTTCGTTAGAATCGGCCGAATAGTTATGATGTTATCGCCAAAATAAAAATAATTCCCTGGCTAACCTTGAGAGGACTTTGGAAAATATATCATTCGGAAGAGAATGAATGTAAAACAACATAAAGGTTTCTAATTTCGTTAGAATCCGCGAATAGTTATGATATTATTACCATAATAAAATAATTCCCGGGCTAAACTTGGGAGGAATTTGGCAATTATATAATTTGTAAGGGAATGTAAAACAACATAGGGGTTTCAAATTTCGTTAGAATTGGCTGAATAGCTGTAATGTTATTGCCTAAAAAATATAATTCCCTGGCTAACTTTGAGAGAACTTTTGCTATTATATCATTCGAAGGAGAATCTTAAACAACATAAGGGTTTCAAATTTCCTTAGGATCTGCTGAATAGTTATGATGTTATTGACTAAAAAAAATAACTTCCTGGCTAACCTTGGGAGGACTTTTACAATTATATTATTCGAAGGAGAATGTAAAACAACATAAGGGTTTAGAATTTCGTTACAATTGGCCGTATAGTTACAATGTTATTGCAAAAAAAAAAAAAAAAGCAAAACGGGAACTGACCGACCGACATAATGAGATGTAGAATCGCCCGCGACTAGAATCACACGCGTCAAATAAACAATAATTATAAACGTATTCATAGAAAAACTCCGTCTCCTTTCTTCATGTATACATCGAAACAAACCATTTTTTCAGTCTTGCCATTCGTGTTTATTTAATTCGATGAATGTGTTAAAAAATTGCATTTTTTTTGTTTCAGATAAGTGCTCTTCTTTTCATACCTGTTCCAGGATGCCTTACATGTTGTTTAGTTGATACTAAAGTTTTTCTCGATTCATTAGGTCTAAAAATTATATCACGGCTCATTTAAAAACATTTTCTGAAATTTCAGTAGAAAATAAGAGTAATTTTGTAACTACAAATTCTAAAAAAAAACAGGTGAGCGAGATTACAGAATGGGTATTGAGTAATAAGGCAAATAACGCTATTGAGTGATATTTAACCTTGATATATGATTCAAATGTGTGATACGAAAAGTTTAAATGGGTAAAATTTTACCATATAAAGCGCCTGCTTGCCCGCCCAAGTCAACGAATAAGTAATCTTTCTTCTTGGGTAGCATATTTGAAAATTTGTTATTGGATGTAATGATATCGACTCTTACCCCTTCCGTTATACGGTTGAAAATACAATCCTTCTTATTACGTTCATTTTACGTTCCTGGTGCATTTTACATTATACCTTTTAAATTTGTACAACATTGTTCCACAAGACCTTGTAAATAATCTCCCCCGTCCCAGTAGTCTGAGGTTATCAAGGTCACTTATACCAAATGTTTTACATCTTTCTTTTCTTTTACTATTATTCTCCTTAATATATTTTCATATTTTTCTTCTTTACCCAATTCACTCCTTCCATGCTAGAACTCATGTACTGCTTGTGTAAATTTTTTTCATGTAATTTGTTTTTTCCTTTGTCTAATACTCCAAATCTTTTCCATTCATGTAAAGGTTGCTGTAATATTTTGTTATTGGTATTATCAAACTGTTTCTGAAAGGAATGTATTCTATGGCCATTTGAAAATCACACCCATAATCAAAATTTATTTATAATTCTTTTCTAGGTTGTACTGTTACTTTGCTACTGATAGGATATATTGGAACTAATCTCTAGTGGTAAACAGCTCTCTTAATCGCCTTAATCCATTCCTATAATGGTTCACAGTCAACTTATTGTTACTAGTTATTTGTGTTTAAAAAATCGTTATAAGCAAAATTTTACAAAGGCTGTAAATAAAATGAAAACAGAGCAAATACCGTTAAAGAAGAGGTGATGATGGGCTCAAAGAATAGACGAATACAAAAAATATTTGTTGTGATAAATCATCAAAACATTGAAACATTTTATATTGACCTTTAAAATGAAAGTTGGGAGAAATATAAAAAGTATATGTGAAGAGATTTTCCTTGTGAATAACGCTAGACATTCTTTTAATTGTAAAGTCTATGGCGAAAAATTTTTTGTTAAGTTATTTAATATATAATTTTGGGCGTATAATCCGTTACTATGGAATGAGGGTACGATGCCTCCTATTTATGGATTTATTAGTCCTTCTCACCACTGCATCGGATACGCCTTTGGGATGGTCCTCACGAACGCCAAGCAAGTGGCTATTAGATTGGGTTTAATGGATACACCCCCCCTTGCCTGACGCGGATGAAGGGCGTCCCGCAGTGGTGAGCAAATTGAGTATTCTTTTAACATTGAAGATTAACTAAGTTTGGCTCATGAATGTAATTTTCTGAACCAAATTGGGAATAAAATCCTATATTTTTTACTTTTCGCACGACCAAAACGAAATAATTTAAGGAGCTGTAGTTGATAAAACTTTGATCATAATGGAGATAGAGTTCCACAAAGAGCGGTTAGGTAACCATGACTTTTTATTGTTGTTTTTATAGATGAGGCTGTTTTGCCGATTGTTACATTTAAACTCGCATCCTCACCAAATCTGCTCCCAGACCTGTTCCGAAAATGACCCAAATTATTTACCTTGATAATTTAAATTTTATGTTTGCTTACTTGAGTTAACAAATTTTATATTGTCAAAATTTAAGCATTAAAATTAAATAATAATAATAAAAAAGATAATTCGTATAATCCTGGATCACGAACCCAAAGAAATTGCTTTCTTAGATCACGACCCCAGAGAAAAATCTGTCTTAAATCCTGACCCCAACACCACCTAGAGGTTATGATCTAGAAAAGATCCTCATTAACTTGTTTATATCTACATATGTAGTTATGTAATACTATAATATGGTATTCTTGATTATAAGTTTATAAACAAACGAAGTGAAGTTAGGGTAAAGTTTCACAGTAAGATTTCATAATCTCCAGTCCCCCCTCCCCCTACCACAACTGTAAAACATAGCGTTCTTTGCCAAACAACATTGAATTATTTCAAGAATAATCATTTAGTGTAGGGTAGCAATTTCAATATTCCAACCATAGATCATGATTCAATTCATTTCCCTTGTTTGAATAGCACATGGTATATAATTTATAATTTAGTACCTACACATAAGAAATAATTTCCTTAGTTATTGGAGACTCCCTTTAAATTTGAGGCAGCGCTCCTTCATCCGAGGCTACTAAACTCGGTTAAAAGTATTGTGATAGATGAAAACAGACAGGCGTGAATAGGTGATTTTGTGAGTAAGGCTTTATTAGTTATTCTTATCCGACCGCTTAGAACTGTGTACTTGAATAAAAAAAACTTGTTTTTCACTCGAAAATGGAGCTCATGACAATTTATTTACTTTCAAATAGTCTTGGGATATTGTTCTAACTCATTTAAGTGTGTATTACAATTTAGGTAATATTTTAGGTAGCGCTATTTCCTTATTCTTTAAGCGAATACTGTAATTGATGTAATCCAACGAGGTTGAATTGAGTGAGAGGTTAGGGTAAAGTTTCAAAACTATTTTTGCTCGTTAACCGTGACACTAGAATGATCCTGCTTTGAGATATCTAATAACGCAGCACCTTTCATTATCTACAAGCAAGTATCTTTCTTCAGTAATTTCATGTGGGATGCGTATTCATATTATTATCATCCAACTTTCTTACACACTTTTACATTTAATTGGCAGATGCAAGTATTTCTGCTGACTCTCGTAGTGAAAGACTGACAAATTTTGACAACTTTACCATGGTATATTGCTAGTTATACTTTACATTATACACTGGATCAAATGACTTTGATTTATGTAAAACATTTATCTCAATATTTGAGTTAGAAACTTATGATTAAAGGGATTTGTGGGTACAGTTTATTGGATAAAGTTAGAAGGGATGTTTTACTTTACAAGTTTTTACTTTGATTTCCATGAAATCTTTAATGGACTCATATGCGCATTGAGGGTATAATGCCTCCTATTTATGGATTTATTAGTCCATTAATCTGATTCACGAGATCTCTGTGCCAAATGAAACCACTTGGTCCCTCGTGGCCAAAAAGGATCAGGGGTATGCTAACAAAAGTCCAGAGATTTATTGCCTCTACTCTTCTAAAAATTCCCATGAGGGGATCGGCCGCACGAATTATCTCTGCGATAAACCCGCATAAGTTAATTTGCGGGTATATTATAATACAAACAATAGTGCGACCGGGATCAATAATCCGCCGTGATGTGTAGAAGGCCTATATTAATATACAAGGACTTGGCTTCAAGCACAGGGCAGTGAACCATTCACTCAATTTTATGGATCCGCAAACTGGTTTCGAAACACTCGGGCCATAAAATCGTATTGGAATAAACACAAGCAAATATCAGAATGATGCGAGGATGCAGGCGGGAATTATTGATTTCTTATCTACCGGAATTATGTCGTGTGGCCGTTTCTTCAGAAAAGCTTTTGATTATCTATGTGCTCATATTTACTTACATTACAAAAAGTAATTTAAATGTTTTATTATTTGATCCTTATGTAGTTTATTTATATTAAAATGTTGATGGGGGAGGATCTTCAGTTGGGTAACCTGGGCAAGAAATATTTTCATATGATCTGTTGAAAGATACTCCAAACAAAGAAAAAGAATTGATTCACCGCAGTTCAGATATTTTACTTACAAGTAGGAAGGAAATAAATAATATTGGGACAAATCCAATAAAAGTAGCATATGCAATTGAAAAGGATTAAAATAGAATAGATTTAATAACCTAATGAAAATCCTTAAAAAATATTAAATGGCTTCAGATAAATAATTATGACTTATTTTAATTGAAGTATTACCTAGAATAAATTTATTGAATATAGGATTTGTGCAAGAGGGCAGTATTTTGGACGAAGGCAGGATTCATACCAAATGGATGGAGTGCCCTCAAATCATAGAGATGAGATAGAAGGAAATAAAATAGAAAATACTCTAGAGAAGCTGTGACTTTAAAATAGTTCCTAAACACCCATATAATGAAGTATAGGCATTGAATTACATAAAAAATCAAATTAATAATAAGCATATAATATATAATACTTTTTTACAATAAATCTTTTGAACATCCAAAGCTTAACAAAACAAAAAGCACTAAAAATAAAAAAAAATGAAGAATTCCTACAGAGACGTTGCAAAATTTGATAAAGCTAGAACGAGTAATAATTATGAACGACTATTTTCCAAACGAACTAAAAAAGAGAAAACTGAGACAATGATATTTCGAATACAGATTTACAAGCCTTAAAAAAACGATTCAGAATAATTACCGTATATTTGTCTAGTGAATAAAATGAAGATATGTTTAAAACTAAAAAAAATATTGAAGCAAGAACTAAAGAAGAAAATTTTTAAAATGAACGTTAATGTCCCTTTGATAATTAATATCAGATGTTTTCAATGGACATGGTAGTTACCTGACGTATTAGGAATTGGATTGTAATGGAATATTAATAATAGAATTAACCCATTCACTGCGGCAGGCCCAAAATAAAAGTCGACAATTTTTCAAATCGTCTATATATAGTCATTCCCGCAAAATGGACTAAAATATATATATATAGCGACGCCGCAATTTCACCATTTGCTTTCAGAGCTATATTTAGTTTCTGCCGCAATATCACCATAATCTTTGTGACTATACTCAGTTTCTGCCGTAATTTATTTATATATATATATATATATATATATATATATATATATATATATATATATATATATATATATATATATATATATATATTACCAAGAAAAATCATGTGATGACTTTTCCTTGATTAGGAGTCACTCACATCCATATATGCATAAACATATTTATTTAAAAAGCCGTTTATAAATCTTAAGAATAGAGTGAATAAAACTTGACATGGTAAGTTCGCTTATTTATGCATATATGTTCAGGACTTGTGACCTGAATGTATGTTTACCTACCTCCCTCCCTCAAAAGTTTTGTTTATCTATTGAAGATTTTCTTGAGTGTGGTATACCAAAAAGCAAGGTACTATGCACAGTGGAATCTTGCAGATGTTGCACTGGTATATACTTCTTTTAGTTTTTTTTCTGGAGTGCACAATAGTTGCATCGTCTTTGAATTTTTCCAGTTTCTTCACCTCCTTTTGTTATGAATTCTGGAAAGTGTCTTCCTGTCAGACGAGTTGGACATGGTCCCAATGTAGGCAATGAACTGCTTCTTGTCCATAAAACATCTTTTGAATACTCCAGAAAAATTTCTTCAATCAATTGTAGTCTGAAGTCTAGAAGATTTTTCCTTCCGCCGTTCTTTTTGTAGATGCAGTGAGCATTTTGAAGACAAATTTCTATTAGTCTGAAGAAAATCTTCTTATAATATTTCTTAACACCTTTTCTTGCAATGTTTATTGCAGATAATATCTGATCCATTAAGTCAACACCTGCCATGTGATTTCTTTTGTAGTTTATACAAACAGCACCCCGTAAGGGGCGCGGCGATTTGCCATCCTGGCCGCCGTGCTGACGGGATCCAGCGCTCCGTCCGGCCCCAGCTTAGCCTCTCTTCCTTCCTTCAGATAGCCCGATTTCTCCCCTACCTCGTCGCTTTTCATACAACCTCTCCCACAACTTTCTCTGGTCAGCCTCTAATTTCACAGGTTAGAATGCTGACCTTCTTCTCAAGCCAACCACCCCGGATCGGGGCTGAGGGGGGGAGGGGACATTGTTCCCTAACCCCTCAGCTCCGGTTCGGGATGGGGTTTTTTTAACAACCTGCTTCATCCCCACCCACATCTTCCTCACATCCCTTTTCCTCTCCTCTTCACAACCTATATTTTTTACGCCGTGTCCAAGGTGGAGCCGCCATGCCGAAGGACTGCCAGGCCACCAGGCGGGAGGGGTGGTCCCGAATGGCGGCGCCTGGCTCTGCCGGGCTTGTAAGCACCTCTCGCAGTGCGGGCAACTGCGAGAGGTGATGAGCTATTGCGTCCCGTAATCAAAAGAGGGTCACCATGCCCATGTATGAAAAAAAACAAAAACCCCAACCCCCAACTTCCCCAAAAACATCTACGGAGCCGCCCTCGGGCAGCTCCACCGAGAAAATGGAGGTCCCCCCCCTTGTGCTTGCGCAAGGGACCCTCCATAATTCTTTAACCGGAGAGGAGGCTTACTCCTCTCCTACGCCTACGGGTGTAGGGGACTCCCCCTCACCCCCTTCTCTGGAGGTGCTTTCGGGCACCTCCCTATCTCCAGCGGCAGTCCCTCCTTTGCTTTCTAAGGGGACTGCCAAGAAAGCCAGCAGGCAGCCCATTGCCGACCGCCCCTCGTGCAAGCGGCTCGGTAGGGCAAACCCCCTTAGGGGGGAGAGGGAAGCCAGGCCCCTTCGGTCGCTTCCCTCAAAAGACCTGCTGGCAAGAATTTTGAACCTTGCTGGGGTCAAGGCCTGTGCCTCCCCACACCACCTGACTAGTGACAATACTGCCAAGGGGACCTGCGATGTCCTGGGAGGGGATGGCCAACTGGAGGCCCCTCCTGTGATAGACATGGTCCTTGAGGAGACCCAGCCCCAGACGGTAGGGCCTTCCATGGGGGGGAATTCGGGCTCGGCGCCAAGCACCGAACCCGAATCCGCCCCTATGCAAGGTCCTCCTCAAATGGCTGAGGGCTCCGAGGCAGTAGAAGGAGGGGAGGGATCTCCTCCGACAGGTGCCCCTACGACAACCAGGACCTTCTCCATTTCGGAGAGGGACCTGGCTGAGGCTGGTCCATCTGGCCTGGGGACTTCTGCTGGCGGAGGTGAAAAGCGGGTTCATTCCCCGCCCTCCTCTCCTAAAAAGAAAAAGACTAAAAAGACTCAAAAGACGAAGAAGACTCGGGGCTCCTCTCCATCCGCGGGGGCTGCGGGGACGGATGGGTCTGCTGCCACTTTGGTAGGCGACCAAGCCAAGATCGGCACATCCGGCCCCTCTACCCCCTCGTGTGCGGAGCCCATGACTACGACTAAGACCAAGAATGCACAGGGCGGAGCCTCGATGACATCGGGGCCCCTGATTCAGAGGTTACCTGGCGTTTTCGAGCCCGCTGGCTTCAAACGCTTCCTCGTTATTCGCTCCACTGATGGCACCATGTTGTCCAAGGGCAACATGATCCATCAGAGGAGAGGATTAGCTAGTGCAATTGGTAGAGAGCCGAAGGTAACCCGTTTCTCGGACGGGAGCCTTCTGGCGAATGCGGCGAATCCCGCCGAGGCGGCCAAGATAAGTGCTCTTCGGACACTTCATGGCACCCCGGTGAGTGTGACGCCGCACTCTACCATGAACTTTGTGAAAGGAGTAGTTTATGCGAGGGAACTCGTTGACTACTCCATTGAGGACATCACCCTAGAGCTGGCCGACCATGGGGCGGTCAAGGTCGAACGTGTGATGAGAAAACAGGGAGGGGCCTCGAGACCCACCCCTACACTCTTCGTCACGTTCGACTGTGACAAGCTCCCTGAGTCGGTGCGTGCCGGTTGGTACCGCTACCGCGTGAAGGCATTCGTGCCACTGCCGCGGCGGTGCTATTACTGCCACCGCTTCGGCCATACGAATCGATCATGTAGACGTGCAAAATCGGGGTCACCCGAAGTCTGTGTAAATTGCTCCAAGGTCGCACACGATAAGTCCAAATCGTGTGTGGCCAAGTGTGTCAATTGCGGAGAGCCGCACCCTGCTTCTTCGAAGCAATGTGGTGCATATCTCCTTGAGAAAGAAATCCTGGCCGTTCAGGCCCAGGATCGACTCTCATTCCGCGAGGCAAAGGACTTGGTCCTGGCGCGCCCGGCTCTGCCTGGGACGTCATATGCCTCAATAGTTAGAAAGGCACCCTCTGCTCCTGGCCCATCCAGGCCAACGAGCACGGTTGTTTCCGCGCCCATTCGGAGCCCTTCTGTGGGCTCTACCCAACCTGGGCGCTCCCCTGGTAAAGCTGGCGGCAAAAAGGGTTCATACCCTGCCCCGGCTAAAACCAGGGCTCCCCCCTCTTCCCCCAGCGTGACCGTTTCGCGTAAAGCGAAACGGCCACGCGCCTCCACCGAGTCGTTAGACTCACAGGAGGCAACACCCCTGAAGATGGTCGCTAGGCCATCTTCCGGGGTTCCTAAAGCTGTTCCCCGAAAGGAGGACAGCAACAAAGGAGCTTCGGCCCCTTTGCCCACGCCCCGAGGTGGAGCGAGTGGCTCGGAGACGGTGGTTCCTCGAAAAGAGGGCCCCCCGCCTCCGAAGCCGCAACGCCCGCCTAAAGTTTCGAGGCGGAGAGAGGAAAAGACTCGCATGGCGAGCCCAACCTCCCCCAATAAGTCCTCGAAGGCGACAGCGCCTTCAGCGCTTTGTCCGGCCAACAGCGCCCGGGGTTCTGCCCCCGGGAAGCGTACGGCCATTCCCGTGAGGGTCTTCAATTCGAGGAGGGCCCCCGCGTCTCCTCCGAGCTAGGCCTGGAGGGCATATTCCTTCAATGGAATTGCCGTGGACTCCGGGCCAACTGGGAGGAGCTGCGGAGGCTCGCCTCATCCCGTTCCCCGTTAGCTATTTTTTTGCAGGAGACCATGCTAGGCGCGTGCCCCCTGCCTGCCCTCCCGGGGTATAAGGGTCTTGCAACCCAACCACCGCGGGACGGCCGGGCTGGGGGATGCGCGGTTTACACCCGGCATGATGTCTCCGTTCTTCCTTTCTCTTTAGATACCTCCTTTCAGGCAGTGGCTGTGCAGCTGCACCTGGATAGGAGGTATACTATCATTTCTGCGTACATTCCACCGTCAGCTGACTTCGACGCGGGGGACTTTCGCCGCGTCGTGGCACGGTTGCCGAGGCCCTATCTCTTGCTTGGAGATCTGAACGGCAGGCATCCTCTCTGGGGAGATTACACCATAAATCCCAGGGGACAAGTCCTTGCCGATCTGATCGAAGAGCTTGAGATGGGTGTCCTAAACGTGGATGAGTTTACGCATCACTGTCCGAGAACCGCTTCATTTTCTTGCCTTGACCTATCTTTGTGCTCTTCGGATGCACAGCCTGATTTTGATTGGGGGGTGGTCGATGACCTCCATGGTAGTGATCACTTTCCCATTCAAATATCATTTTCAGGGCAACTGCCGCCTGAGAGACCACCTCGGTGGTGCTTGGCGCGGGCGCGGTGGCCTGCATTTCAGGAAATGACTGAATTCTCTATCTCAGTCAAGGAGTTTAGGTCGGTAGATGAGGCCGTTGAGTTCTTCTCCGGCAACCTCATCGCCGTGGGCCTGACTACTATTCCTAGGACGTCTGGCCGTTTTGCACGCCGACCACTCCCATGTTGGTCGGCCGAGTGTGAGACGGCCCTCAAACAGAAGCGTTATGCCTACATGCGCTATAAGCGCCGCCCGAACGATTTCACCGTCGCTGAATTTCGTCGGGCTAGGGCTAGGTTCCGGTATATTTCGAAGCACGCCCGCCGCTCTTCTTGGCGGGCATACGTGTCTTCACTTAACGGGAAGACCCCTTTAGCTGAGGTGTGGAAGCGAGTCAAAAGGATTCGGGGCAAGTTCTCGCAGGACCCCCCTCCCGTCTCCAGGAGAATGGGACCGCAATCTCGGACCCCGCGTCCGTGGCGGAATCCTTAGCGACCGCTTTTTCCGCATTCTCTAGCCGTGATGCTGCTCCGCCAGCATTCAATGCACGTCGTGATGTCGCGGAAGGCCGCCGGCTGGACTTTACCTCCAGAGGCGGAGAACCCTTCAACGACAAGTTTACTGTGAGTGAGTTGCGTTCCGCTCTCGCTTCGTGCGCGGACACCGCCCATGGTCCGGACGATGTCCCGTACGCCATGGTTCGACACCTGAGTGAGCGAGGCATGGCCTTTCTATTAGATTTGTTCAACAGGATCTGGGTGGAAGGTCTCCTCCCAGACTCCTGGCGAATCGCTACTGTGCTCGCCTTTCGCAAGCCGGGGAGAGATCACTCTACTCCGACCGGTTTCCGCCCAATCTCTCTAACCTCTTGCGTGTGCAAGTTGATGGAGAAATTGGTAAATGTTAGATTAGCCTATTTCCTGGACAGCGGAGGCCATCTGTCTTCTGCACAGTGCGGCTTCCGTAAGTTCCACTCCACGTCGGATGCTCTGCTCCGACTGGAAAATGCCGTCTGCGAGGCTTTCCTTAGTAGACAGCACTACGCCACGGTGTTTTTTGATCTGGAGAAAGCCTATGATACCGCATGGCGATACGGTATCATGGAGACTCTCCACACGATGGGGGCGAGGGGACGCCTCCCAATGTTTATATCTGAATTTTTGCGAGATCGTCGATTCCGCGTACGGGTGGGGGGAGCCCTCTCCGGCCCAAAGGAGCAGGAAGAGGGTGTCCCGCAGGGAAGTGTCCTCAGTGTCACACTCTTTGCCCTGAGCATCAACGGCATCACCTCGGTGCTGCCGGAAGATGTTCTCGCTACGCTCTACGTGGACGACCTTTCGATCTCTTTTGGCGCGGCCCAGATGCCAACTCTGGAGCGCCGACTCCAACAGGCATTGAACCGCGTCTCTCGCTATGCCGAAGCGCACAGGTTTCGGTTTTCTTTGGCCAAGACTAAGGTGGTGCACTTCTGCCGCCATCCACGGCTTCACCCCGACCCAGATTTGTTTTTTAATGGGGTGCGCCTGGATGTGGTTGAGTCGCACCGTTTCCTTGGTCTTGTATTCGACCGACGCCTCACCTGGGAGGCTCACATTCGTAGCCTTAGGGTCTCTTGTACCCGCGCCATGGACATTCTCCGTTCCGTGACGTTCAGCGCTTGGGGCGCTGATAGGGCTACCGCCTTACTTTTTTATCGATCCTTTGTTCGCTCGAAGCTCGACTACGGATGCGAGTTTTATGCATCCGCAGCCGAGCGTTTATTGCGGAAGGTGGATTCGATCCACCACACCGGCCTTCGCCTTGCGACCGGTGCCTTCCGCACTTCCCCCATTGAGAGCCTGTTGGTCGATGCTGGGGAGATGCCACTCGCTCTGCGCCGCGTGCAGTGCATCACTCGCCTGTACGCGCGAGCCCGGCGCCTCCCCCAGTCGCCAACAGCTCTCACTGCATCCGCAGCTGATCTCGATGGTGCCTATGCCGCCGAGAGACGCCAGTCATACCCTAAGCCCTTTGGGTTTAGGGCCAGGAAACTCCTTCGAGAGGTAGATATAGCTCTCGGGCCGGTGGCGCCCCTGGTTCTGCCCAGGACGCCACCCTGGAGGGTACCACATTTGGCTATTTGTCGCCACGCCTCTGCTCCCAAAGCTTGTACTGCGCCGGGAGTATTGCGTTCGATCTTTTTGGAGCACACATCGTGTCACGCTGGTACCGTGCCAGTGTATACGGATGGCTCCAAGTCCCAAGAGGGGGTCGGCTTCCACGCCGTATCCCCTCTGTTTGAAGTCAGCGGGGCTCTACCAGGCGCTGCGTCTGTCTTCACGGCCGAGCTGGTGGCAATACACCACTCGGTACGGGAGATTACGCGACGTGCCCGGTTCGGAGACCGGATTGTGATTTATAGCGACTCACAAAGCGCCCTGAGTGCTCTCGGGGCATTGGAATCTCCGCATCCCCTGGTTCGCGAAATCCGTGACGCCACGGTTTTGGCGAGCCGGGCAGATGTCGAGATTATCTTCTGCTGGGTTCCTGGACATGTAGGAATTGCGGGGAATGAGCGCGCCGATGAGGGCGCCAAAGAGTCCGCGAGGACTCTGCGACCGGACCAGCGTTTCGCTCTTCCTCACACCGACTACATGGCAGGAATACGGGCAGCTCTTCGGACTGCTTGGCAAAGAAGATGGGAGACGGTCGAGGGGAACTTAAAGTTGCGTGCCATTGCGCCGCGACTGTTCCCATGGACCTATCCCCCAATGCCGCGGCGGCTTCAGGTTGCTTTCTGTCGTCTTCGAATCGGACACACTCGTGTGACGCATCGTTACTTGGTGGAGCGCTCGCATGTGCCCTATTGCAACGACTGCGTCGTCCCCCAGACTGTTCGGCATATTCTTGTCGAATGTCCCAGTCTGGGTGATCTTCGCGCACGATACCTGTCTCGGTACCGGGATGGGCGGGGTCGCTACCGCCTGTCCCTTGTACTCGGGACGAGTGCGTGCACCATGACTGGTGGACTTATTGACTTTTTGGGGGAGGCCGGCCTTCTCCCCTTTATTTAAGGTTCCTTTTTTTTTTGTTATTGTTTTGTTTTAGATTGCACTCTCCTGCACCGGGGTGAGGGGGACCTCCCCCCGCTGCCGGAGATTGCTTCGATTGTTAAGTTTTTCAAATTTATATTGATTGTTAAGTTTTCATATTTTAACTTTAAAGTAGCCTAATTCTAGGCTGTCGTGTTTTTCGGCGACTTATGCCCAAGTGGGTAGTTGCCAGATGGGCTCTATAAAAAAAAAAAAAAAAAAAATATACAAACAGCAGGTTTGCTGACTTCCTGACCTGCAACATTAACCTTTTCCATTGAGTCATCATAAATTGTACTCAGCATATTGACAATTTTTTTGTCTCTCCCCATCAATTGCATGAGTTTTCCACAGTATTGTGCTTTATAATCGCCCTTCTTAAGTTTAATGGACTTTAGTTTTGTAGATAGCTGTTTTCTGTTTGGTCTACAAGTCCCAACAGCATCAGTTTTACGAGAAACCAGAATATGGTACAACTCTGGTGAGGCGTAGTAATTATCCATTCCAATACAGTAACCCCTGTCTAATAAAGGCTTTGAAAGGTAAAGGACTACTTTCGTTGGCTTAGTCAACAAATTTTCATTTATACCAGGCATATCTAGAGGATAATTAGTCTGCTTTCCTGTGTACACAGCCATATTCCAGACATAGCCAGAATTGGCTTCAGCAAGAACAAAGGTTTCAATTCCAAATCTCGCTCTTTTGAGAGGTATGTATCGTTTCCATCTTAGCCTTCCTTTCCATAGTAGAAGAGATTCATCAATACTGATGTTTTGTTCAGGAGTGTAGTTTTCTTTAAATTTAGAGTTTAGCATGTTTAGCACATTCCTGATCTTATAGAGTGGGTCTGTTCCCAACTTTTCCTGAGAAAAATGCAAATATTTTAGGAGCAGAAGCAATCTATCTCTTGACATTATTTTACCAAAAATAGGGGTCACTAATAGTTGATTTGGGGAATGATACATCATTAATTCTGGTTTACGTATCACTCCTTGTAGCATGACAAGTCCTAGCAAGGAAAACAATTCACCTTTATTAGTTTCATGCCATAAAAGGTCGCGGCTTTTTCTCCTCATCTTTCCAGCTCGTCTTTTCTCTTCAATAAAACTTCCTGCATAAAGATTTGTTTCATCAACAAGAACCTTTATAATATCTTGATTTATAAATGACTCAAAAATATTTCTAGGACTGGTATTACCCTGAAGTGCATTACTTACACCCGCATTTCCAACAAATGAAAACTGATTTCGGTTTGCACTCGGCCTATCCTGCCATAAGTTTGTGTTTTCAGGAACGCTTTCATTCGAATCATTATCTTCACCTAAGTCTACATCATTTTCTATGTCATTTTCTCTATCAGAATGAATACTTGATTCACTACTTACACTCTCTTCATCATCTGTTCCTAACTCATCTAAGAATTCGTCGTTGATATCAATTTCCTCCAGTAGCATAACAAAATCTGTTTCATCAGTGGTTTTTCTACGCGCCATAATGGGGTAAAATTTCATCTGCGCTTTTTCAAGTTAAAATAAATACTACTAATTAGAAGTATATCACAAAACTAATAAGATCTTGATGAGAAAAAACAATTTCTACTCACAAAACTGTGATAAGCACGTGCTAACGTAACGTGTAGAATCCCAAACGCCAACTGAGTCAACTGGCTTTTTTTTCTACAAATATGGTATATAATTTGAAACACAGCGGTGAAAAGTTGCTGGTTAGTGTATTTATTCGACAAAACTAAATATAGCCTCTGCAGCAATATTGTAATCAAATTTTTTAAATAGAGTCTATATATAGCGTCACCGCAAAACTGGCTGATTTTGGGGAGGCGCTAAATATAGTTCCACCGCAGTGAATGGGTTAATGAAACATTATAATTGAAAATTTTTAAATAAGGATGTACATTTTCAAGAGGCATATCTTGGTCAAAAAATGAACAAACCAGTATTATAGATTTTGTCTGTGTAAAAAAATTTGCATTCACGATCTTTACTTAAATCTGAATATTGATCAAAGTAAAGAATTATTTCACTCAAATGATCACAATCTAATAAGAGTGAACTTGCTCCTAGATAAGAGTTAAAATGTTTATAAATGAGAAAGGATTTTTAACAGATTAGAATAGAATAGCTAAAGTTTTAATCAATATATTTTTATATAAGTTTAGAAAGAAGATGAATATAGAACTATACCCGTTTGACATTATGGTAGTTGCCTATTAACACATATGGTTATGAGATTTGGAGATATAGTTTTATTAGTTAAATAGAAAACGTAGTTGTTAAGATTTCTGTAAACACTTGCCTAATGTTCCCAATACCACATGTAATGATATGGTATGTGGCATTTTGGGTAAACGTTCTATTGCAATTCATGTAAAATACAAAATGTTGGTCAAGAATATTTGCTGGTAAATAGCATAAACTTTGTTTTATAAACCTATGGTTGAAGTTTGCTTTCGAGAGGAACGTTAAATCTCAGGGGCTAATCGATGGCATTCTATCTTAAGTAGAAAATCATTATTTAATAAATTTGGTTTCTTAAGAGATCGTTTTGGTCAGGGTCAGTCTATGTAAACTAAGAACAGATAATCACAAATTACTCATTGTAACAATCAAGTTCAATAGAACCCTTAGGGAGGAAAAATTTTGTAATAAATGTAATGATAAATAATATCATAGGAGAAGAGTACCATGCAATATTAGAGTGCAATAACTAAGTTATTACTGTGCAAAAGCGTTAGTATACATATACCCATGTATTACTGAAATAATCGCAGCAAACATAATTTAATGGTTATCTCAAAACAATAAATATAAAATCAGATAGGTAGCACTATAATTTAAGTCAATATTTATTGAAATAGATACTAATTGGATAAATTGTACAGGAACTATGCCCCATCAGTTACCATAACAAATCTTTTTTTTTTAGTTTGCATATTCTCGGCCAGGAATCCTCCTTAACTGCCCCCTTTAAGAAGCTCAACACTGGACTCGCAACAAGAGTTATGCTCTATTTCTAGGTGTTATCTGGCCAGTAATTGCTTACATAAAATTAAAAACTTAATTATCTTTTGTCATAATCAGTTTTTTATAAAACGTTTAACGTCCTCTTTCAACGTTTGCTGGTTCTAAACAAGTCCTGAAAAATATGGTAGGAGATTAAGAAAGAACCGCAAGGGATGACCCGAGTTAGAGCAGCACTTTCTCTTGGAGTATTAGGGTGAAGAACGAACGTCGCTACTACAGATTTGGGTTAAGGCAGGGATATTGTTGGCCTTGTTACACAGTCCCCCGTAAGGGGCGCGGCGATTTGCCATCCTGGCCGCCGTGCTAACGGGACTCAGCACCCCGTCCGGCCCCAGCTTAGCCTCTTCTACTTCCTTCAAAACACTTGTTTCCTCGCTTTTCATACAACTTCTCCTACAACTTTCTCTGGTCGGCCTCTAATTTCACAGGGTAGATGCTGACCTTCCTTTTAGGCAACCATCCCGCATCGGGGCTGAGGGGGTGGGGGAAAATGTTCCCTAACCCCTGAGCTCCGATCTGGGGTGGCTGGTTTTTAACAACCTGCTTCATCCCCCCCCCATACCTTCCTCACATCCCTTTTCCTCTCAACTTCACATTCTATCAATTTTACGCCGTGTCCAAGGTGCAGCCGCCATGCCGATGGACTGCCAGGCCACCAGGCGGGAGGGGTGGTCCGGAATGGCGGCGCCTGGCTCTGCCAGGCCTGTAAGCACCTCTTGCAGTGCGGGCAACTGCAAGAGATGATGAGCTATTGCGTCCCATAGCACAAATTGGGTCACCATGCCCAATGATGAAAAAAAAAACCCAACCCAAACTTCCCCAAGAACATCAACGGAGCCGCCCTCGGGCAGCTCCACCGAGAAAATGGAGGTATCCTCCCTTGTGCTTGCGCAGGAGACCCTTTATACTTCTTTAACCGGAGAGGAGGCTTACTCCTCTCCTACGCCTACGGGTGTAGGGGACTCCCCCTAACCCCCTTCTCTGGAGGTGCTTTCGGGCACCTCCCTAATTCCAGCGGCAGTCCCTCCTTTGCTTTCTAAGGAGACTGCCAAGAAAGCCAGCAGGCAGCCCATTGCCGACCACCCCTCGTGTAAGCGGCTCGGTAGGGCAAACCCCCTTAGGGGGGAGAGGGAAGCCAGGCGCCTTCGCCGCTTCCCTCAAAAGACCTGCTGGCAAGAATATTAAACCTCGCCGGGGTCAAGGCCTGTGCCTCCCCACAAAAGATTCATGACGCTGCCAAGGGGACCTGCGATATCCTGGCAAAGGATAGCCAACTGGAGGCCTCCCCCTGTGATAGACATCGTCCTTGAGGAAAACCAGCCTCAGACGGTAAGGCCTTCCATGAAGGGGGAATCCGGGTTCGGCGCCAAGCACCGAACCCGAATCCGCCCCTATGCAAGGTCCTCCTCAAACGGCTGGGGATTCTGAGGCAGTGCGAGGAGAAGAGGAATCTCCTCCGGATGATGCCCCTACGACCACAAGGACTTTCTCCATTTCGAAGAAGGACCTCGCTAAGGCCGGTACATCTGGCCTGGGGGCTTCTACCAGCGGAGGTCAGAAGTGGGTTCATTCCCCGCCCGCCTCTACTGAAAAGAAAAAGAAGACAGGATATATTAAAAAGAGTCGGGGCTCCTCTCCATCCGTGGGGGCTGCGGGGACGGGTGGCTCTGCTGCCACTCTGGCAAGCGCCTGAGCAAAGATCGGCACATCCGGCCCCTCTGCCCTCCCGGTTGCGGAGCCCCTGACTATGAAAAAGACCAAAAGTGCACAGGGCGGAGCCTCGATGACATCGGGGCCCCTGATTCAGAGGTTACCTGGCGTTTTCGAGCCCGCTGGCTTCAAACGCTTCCTCGTTATTCGCTCCACTGATAGCACCATGTTGTCCAAGGGCAACATGATTCATTAGAGGAGAGGATTAGCTAGTGCAATTGGTAGAGAGCCGAAGGTAACCCGTTTCTCGGACGGGAGCCTTCTGGCGAATGCGGCGAATCCCGCCGAGGCGGCCAAGATAAGTGCTCTTTGGACACTTTATGGCACCCCGGTGAGTGTGACGCCGCACTCTACCATAAACTTTGTGAAAGGAGTAGTTTATGCGATGAAACTCGTTGACTACTCCATTGAGGAAATTACCCTAGAGCTGGCCGACCATGGGGTGGTCAAGGTCGAACGTGTGATGAGAAAACAGGGAGGGGCCTCGAGACCCACCCCTACACTCTTCGTCACGTTCGACTGTGACAGACTCCCTGAGTCGGTGCGTGCCGGTTGGTACCGCTCCCGCGTGAAGGCATTCGTGCAACTGCCGCGGCGGCGCTATTACTGTCACCGCTTCGGCCATACGAATCGATCATGTAGACGTGCAAAATCAGGGTCACCCGAAGTTTGTGTAAATTTCTTCAAGGTCGCACACGATAAGTTGAAATCGTGTGTGGCCAAGTGGGTTAATTGCCGAGAGCCGCACCCTGCTTCTTCGAAGCAATGTGGTGCTATCTCCTTGAGAAAGAAATCCTGGCCGTTCAGGCCCAAGATCGACTCTCATTCCGCGAGGCTAAGGACTTGGTCATGGCGCGCCCGGCTCTTCCTGGGACGTCATATGCCTTAATAGTTAGAAAAGCACCCTCTGCTCCTGGCCCATCCAGGCCAACGAGCACGGTTGTTTCCGCGCCCATTCGGAGCCCTTCTGCGGGCAATACCCAACCCGGGCGCTCCCCTGGTAAAGCTAGCGGCAAAAGGAGTTCATACCCAGCCCCGGCTAAAACCAGGGCTCCCCCCCTCTTTCCCCAGCGTGACCGTTTCCTGTAAGGCGAAACGGCCACGCGCCTCCACCGAGTTGTTAGACTCACAGGAGGCAACACACCTGAAGATGGTCGCTAGGCCATCTTCCATGGTCCCTAAAGCTGTTCCCCGAAAGGAGGACAGCAACAAAGGAGCTTCGGCTCCTTCGCCCATGCCCCGAGGTGGAGCGAGTGGCTCGGAGACGGTGGTTCCTCGAAAAGAGGGCCCTCCGCCTCCGAAGCCGCAACGCCCGCCTAAGGTTTCGAGGCGGAGGGAGGAAAAGACTCGCATGGCGAGCTCAACCTCCCCCAATAAGTCCTCGAAGGCGACAGCGCCTTCAGCGCTTTGTCCAGCCAACAGCGCCCGGGGTTCTGCCCCCGGGAGCGTACATCCATTCCATTCCCGTGAGGGTCTTCGGTTCAAGGAGGGCCCCCGCGTCTCCTCCCGAGCTAGGCCTGGAGGGCATATTCCTTGAATGGAATTGACGTGAAATCGGGGCCAACTGGGAGGAGCTGCGGAGGCTCGTCTCATCCGGTTCCACGTTAGCTATCTTTTTGCAGGAGACTATGCTAGGTGCGTGCCCCCTGCCCGACCTTCCGGGGTATAAGGCTCTTACGACCCCACCACCGCGGGATGGCCGGGCTGGGAGAGGCGCAGTTTACACCCGGCATAATGTCTCCGTTTTTCCTTTCTCTTTAGAGACCTCCTTTCAGGCAGTGGCTGTGCAGCTGCACCTGGATAGGAGGTATACTTTGATTTCTGCGTACATTCTACCGTCAGCTGACTTCGACGCAGGGGACTTCCGCTGCGTCGTGGCACGGTTGCCGAGGCCCTATCTCTTGCTTGGAGATCTGAACGGCAAGCATCCTCTCTGGGGAGATTACTTCATAAATCCCAGGGGACCAGTCCTTGCCGATCTGATCGAAGAGCTTGAGATGGGTGTCCTAAACGTGGATGAGTTTACGCATCACTGTCTGAGAACCGCTTATTTCCTTGCCTTGACCTATCTTCGTGCTCTTCGGATGCACAGCCTGATTTTGATTGGGGGGTGGTCGATGACCTCCATGGTAGTGATCACTTTCTTATTCAAATATCATTTTCAGGGCAACTGCCGCCTGAGAGACTACCTCGGTGGTGCTTGGCGCGGTCGCGGTGGCCTACCTTTCAGGAAATGACGGAATTCTCTATCTCAGTTAGGAGATGAGGCCGTTGAGTTCTTCTCCGGCAACCTCATCGCCGTGGGCCTGACTACTATTCCTAGGACGTCTTGCCGTTTTGCAGGCCGACCACTGCCATGGTGGTCGGTCGAGTGTGAGACTGCCCTCAAACAGAAGCGTTATGCCTACATGCGCTATACGCGTTGCCCGAACGATTTCACTGTCGCTCAATTTCATCAGGCTAGGGCTAGGTTCCAGTATATTTCGAAGCACGCCCGCCGCTCTTCTTGGCGGGGCATACGTATCTTCACTTAACGGGAAGACCCCTTTAGCTGAGGTGTGGAAGCGAGTCAAAAGGATTCGGGGTAAATTCTCGCCGGACCCCCCTCCCGTTCTCCAGGAGAATGGGGCCGCAATCTCGGACCCCGCGTCCGTGGCGGAATTCTTAGCAACCGCTTTCTCCGCATTCTCTAGCCGTGATGCTGCTCCCCCAGCATTCAATGCACGTCGTGATGTCGCAGGGGCCGCCGGCTGGACTTTACCTCCAGAGGCAGAGAACCCTTCAACGACAAGTTTACGGTGAGTGAGTTGCGGACGGACGATATCCCTTACGCCATGCTTCGACACCTGGGTGAGCGAGGCATGGCTTTTCTGTTAGATTTGTTTGAAAGATCTGGGTAGAAGGTTTTCTCCCAGACTTCTGGCGAATCGCTACTGTGCTTGCCTTTCGCAAACCGGGGAGAGATCACTCTACTCCGACCGGTTTTCACCCAATATCTCTAACCTCTTGCGTGTGCAAGTTGATGGAGAGATTGGTAAATGTTAAATTAGCCTTTTTCCTGGACAGCGGAGGCCATCTGTCTTCCGCACAGTGCGGCTTCCGTAAGTTCCACTTCACGTCGCATGTTCTGCTCCGACTGGAAAATGCCATCTGTGAGGGTTTCTTTCGTAGACACTACTACGCCACAGTGTTTTTCGATCTGGAGAAGGCCTATGATACCGCATGGCGATACGGTATCATCGAGACTCTCCACACGATACGGGCAAGGGGACGCCTCCTAATGTTTATATTTGAATTTTTGCGAGATCGTCGATTCCGCGTACGGGTAGGGGGAGCCCTCTCCGGCCCAAAGGAGCAGGAAGAGGGTGTCCCGCAGGGTAGTGTCCTTAGTGTCACACTCTTTGCCCTGAGCATCAACGGCATCACCTCGGTGCTGCCGGAAGATGTTCTCGCTACGCTCTACGTGGACGACCTTTCGATCTCTTCTGGCGCGGCCCAGATGCCAACTCTGGAGCGTCGACTCTAACAGGCATTGAACCGCGTCTCTCGCTATGCCGAAGCGCACAGGTTTTGGTTTTCTTTGGTTAAGAATAAGTTGATGCACTTCTGCCGACATCCACGGCTTCACCCCGATCCAGATTTGTTTCTTAATGGGGTGCACCTGGAAGTGGTTCAATCGCACCGTTTCCTTGGTTTTGTATTCGACCGACGCCTCACCTGGGAGGCTCATATTTGCAGCCTTAGGGTCTCTTGTACCCGCGCCATGGACATTCTCCGTTCCATGACGTTCAGCGCTTGGGGCGCTAAAAGGGCTACTGCCCTACTTTTTTATCGATCCTTTGTTCGTTCGAAGCTCGACTACGGATGCGAGTTTTATGCATCCGCAGCCGAGCGTTTATTGTGGAAGGTGGATTCGATCGACCACACCGGCCTTCGCCTTGCGACCGGTGCCTTCCGCACTTCCCCCATTGAAAGCCTGTTGGTCGATGCTGGGGAGATGCCACTCGCTCTGCGCCGCGTGCAGTGCATCACTCGCCTGTACGCGTGAACCTGGTGCCTCCCTCAGTCGCCAACAGCTCTTACTGCATCCGCAGCTGATCTCGATGGTGCCTATGCTCTCGAGAGACGCCAGTCATACCCTAAACCCTTTGAGTTTAGGGCCAGCAAACTTCTTCGAGAGGTAGATATAGCTCTCGGACCGGTGGCGCCCCTGGTTTGCTCAGGACGCCACCCTGAAGGGTACCACATTTGGCTATTTGTCGCCACGCCTCTGCTCCTAAAGCCTGTACGGCTCTGGGAGTATTGCGTTCGACCTTTTTGGAGCACACATCGTGTTACGCTGGAACCGTGCCAGTGTATACGGATGGCTCCAAGTCCCAAGAGGGGGTCGGCTTCCACGCCGTATCCCCTCTGTTTGAAGTTAGCGGGGCTCTACCAGGCGCTGCGTCTGTCTTCACTGCTGATCTGGTGGCAATACACCACTCGGTACGGGAGATTACGCGACGTGCCCGGTTCGAAAACCGGATTGTAATCTATAGCGACTCACAAAGCGCCCTGGTTGCTCTCGGGGCATTGGAATCTCCGCAGGCCCTGGTTCGCGATATCCGTGACGCCACGGTTTAGGCGAGCCGGGTGGATGTCGAGATTATCTTTTGCTGGGTTCCTGGACATGCAGGAATTGCGCGGAATGAGCACGCCGATGAGGGCGCCAAAGAGTCCCGGGGACTCTGCGACCGGACCAGCGTTTCGCTCTTCCTCACACCGACTACATGGCAGGAATACGGGCAGCTCTTCGGACTGCTTGGAAAAGATGATAGGAGACGGTCGAAGGGAACTTTAAGGTGCGTGCCATTGCGCCGTGACTGTTCCCATGGACCTATCCCCCGATGCCGCGGCGGCTTCAGGTTGCTTTCTGTCGTCTCCGAATCGGACACACTCGTGTGACGCATCGCTTTTGATGGAGCGCTCGCCTGCGCCCTATTGCAACGACTGCGTCGTCCCCCAGACTGTTCGGCACATTCTTGTCGAATGTCTCAGTCTGGGTGATCTTCGCGCACGATACCTGTTCTGGTACTGGGATGGGCGGGGTTGCTACCGCCTGTCCCTTGTACTCGGGACGAGTGCGTGCACTTTGACTGGTGGACTTGTTGACTTTTGGGGGGAGATTCCTTTGATTTAACCAGGTTTAATTGTTGTTTTTGTTATTGTTTTTGTTATTGTTTTGTTATTCTTATTTCTTTTTATTGTTGTTTCCTGTTCATATTTTTCAAAGTAGCCTTGAACTAGGCTGTTTGTTTACGGCGACTTATGCCTAAGTCGGCAGTCGCCAGATAGCCCCTTACATAAAAAAAAAATAAATCTTACTGGTGAGTATAGATTTAACTCTGAGATTCGGGGCCAATGGGTCATCTACTATTTGGGAGGTATCTAATATATGAATCACTTTTCTTTTTAAATATAGTAATTTGAATGAAATTGGTGATGCTGCTTTCACTTTTCTTATTAGTATCCCTCCTTCGAATACATAATATGTGAATCCTCGTCGGTATCATCGGGGAATAAGGATTTGTATCTCACTAAATTATTCCATTGGCGAAATACTTCACCATTTAGATTCAAAAGACGTGTGATAGGAGCGTATGATGCTGCCTTCCATTTTCGTAGTAAGAGGTTTGTTTGGATTTCCAAGCTCGTTTAATTTATTTAAGATGATTGTTGACAGTAATAAAACAATAGCAAAAACATGCTGTTTGTTACTGTCACAAAATAGTACCTACATAATTTTTATTTCCTGTTGTCCTATCAAATTAACGCATCGCCAACGCCGATTCCGCGGACATATGGGGGTGGTGGTATGTCGGGGGGAAGGAGGGGATATGGTTGTGTATGTTTGTATTAGATATTACACAATAGAATTCAATTTTGTTCTTATGAGCGTTCCTGCTCTTTATACATATCAATTTCTGGTCGTTTATTATACATCCATTCAGCCCTAATTTTATTTTACAGATTTTTTTATATTTCTTTTCACTCTTACTTCCCAATTATCTACATTTTACTTGATTTGTTTGCTTTCTCCTCTTTCAACTCAAGGGATTCTAAATTGTCTCGTTGGTTTCACCAGCTCATTTTTTTTTGCATCTCTATATATGTGAAGGATATAACTAAAGTATGATATCTAGAAACAATTTATTTAAAACAGAAAAACGTCTCGACGGAGATATCCGTCATCTTCAGTGGCTGCAAATTAGCGAATACATAAATGCTTCTTAACCTACGAACAGACAAAATTCCAAATCAGAATTTAATCACGGGACTGATGCGGAAAGACATTTTTAAGAGGACGGCGGATTAATGCACTGCCAATCAATGTATTAGTGTCGGAGAAATTGATTTTTGGAATTTCATTTAGAAGAACCGATTCAATTATGCCTCTGTCAATGCAAGTCCAAGAATTATAAATTAATTTATCATTTCCAAAATCAATTACATGATCTTTATTAAACGTATGTAAAAAAAGAAGCGAGAATATTTATTGCAACGGGCTATGTGTTCTTTTATTTTCGTAGGGAATCTACTGCTTTCACGAATGTATATTTGATTACAATGATTACATGGCAAATAATGCACACACACACCATATGGATGAAGGTTTATTGCACAGGTTATTCCTTTAGTACGCTCATATTGCAGGGCAATAATAATGTTGTGGGCTTGGGCAAAAAATTGAAGTTATTTAATTCAGGAGAAACCAGACTATGATATATGCAGGAATAAGCCACGGTATATGTCCAAAGAAGTACAGTAATGCACATGTAAATGCAGGAAATAAACCACAGTGTAGGGGATTGATTTATTTGAGAAACCAGGTTTCGCAAATAAATCGACCATATCACTGTGGTTTCTTTCCTGTATATATATATATATATATATATATATATATATATATATATATATATATATATATATATATATATATACATACACACACACACACACATATATATATATATATATATATATATATATATATATATATATATATATATATATATATATATATATATATATATATATATATATATACGGCCGTATGCTAAGAAAAATGTGAAATGCACTTTTATCAGATTTAGTGTAGTTTCACAATTACTTATAAATCTATTATATGCAAAAGGCTAAAATGTAAAATAAATTAAAAAAATAGGTTTTTTGCTCAAATCAGCATTTCACATTTGTTTTAGCAAACGGCGTCTTAGAAACAAATAAAATTGTCTTGCTGAAAATTTTGTAAGGATAAGGATAAAATTGTTTTGTAATTTTATTCAATAAAGTCTCCTTCAGTCTCGATAACGGCTTCTATGCGATGTCTGAATCGCCTACCTGCTAGGTTCAAGTGGTTCTTGTTCCTGTTAGACATTACTCTGACTATGGAGGCTTTTAGGAATTCTTTAGTGTTATGAGGGTGCACATTAACCTCTTTCTCAACTACGCTACATAAATAGTAGTTCAATGGATTGAGATCTGGAGAGCTAGGAGGCAAATGTTAGGGGTTAGGTGATCATGAAAAGTTCCGCCATCCATTCTAGCCTTGTATGATTGTGCCGAGTCTTGTTGAAACAAATAAGGTCTTTCCTTGCGTACATTGTTGATCTATGGCTTTGTAGACGAAGCATCCAGCGTTTGTTAAAAATCGTGCTGTTTTTAAATTGCTATGTTAATCCTTTATAGCCACGATAACAGCGTGCCTCTTCATTTCCTGTGTAAGCATAGGATGTGCGATTGATATTTCTGAAATATAGAAAATATAGTCAAATAATATGATGCTATAGCAAAAATATCATATGTCCTCAAATACGTTACATACCCTGTATATATATATATATATATATATATATATATATATATATATATATATATATATATATATATATATCTCTCTATATATATATATATATATATATATATATATATAGAGAGAGAGAGAGAGAGAGAGAGAGTTTTAAGTTATACAAGAATAAACAAACTAATCTAATTTATATTAATTTTTCCATTCCAGAAATTTTATACATTTTAAAGAAGTAAACACTCTCAAATAGGGGATATCGTTCAATAATATATTTTATCTTTTACCTTTATCCTCTGGCTTCACGATCACATCCACAATAAATCCCTCCTCTGATATCAATCAGGTTCGTGATAGATCATATTGATTTAAAGTGCGGAACAAACACCCACATCAATAATATCTCGAATGGTTTTCAAAAGATTACCAAAGAATAAAGACCTGCGTTTAAATTTTGTTCTCTGAGAGGCCAGTAATTAACCAGGGTAGCAAACATTACTCTATTTTACTCTATTCTTCACTCGTACTTTTGTTCTTTTACAAGTGTCTCTCTTTTCGACATTACATGTTTAGCTAACATTTAGCAGCGCATCTTTCTCTGAGAAGTTTCCTTCAAGAGTGACTATTCTTTGACATGTTAAAACTTAAATTAGAAATGTGACTATTTTTTAATATGTTTAACTTTAAACTGAGAGAGTGATTATTCTTTGATATGTTAAAATTAAATTGCAAGAGTGACAATTTTTTACATGCTGAAACCGAAATTTCAAGAGTGACTACTTTTTGACATGTTGAAACTTAAATTGCAAGAGTGATTATATTTCACATGTTGAAAATAAAATTGCAAAAGTAATTATTATATGACATGTTTAACATAAATTGCGTGAATGACTATACTTTGACATGTTGAAACTTACATTACATGAGTAACTAGTCCTTGACATTTTGAAAGTTTATTTGTAAAAGTGAATATTATTTGACATTTAAAGCTCATATTGCAAGATTTACTATTCTTTGACATGGTGAAACTTAAATTACTGAGTGACTATTCTTTGACATGTTGAAATCTAAAATACGAGAGTGACTATTTTTTGAGGTGTTGAAACTTAACTTACTAGAGTGACATGTTAAAACTTAAATTACTAGAATGACATGTTAAAATTAAAATTCAAGGGGTAATATTCTTTTACATTTTTAAAGATAAATAGCAGAAGTGAATATTATTTTATATTTTGAAACTTGAATTGTAAGACTGACTATTCTCTGAAATTGTGAAACTTAAATGACAAGCGTGACAATTCTATGACATGTTGAAACTTAAATTGTAAGACTAATATAATTCTATGACATGTTTAAGCTAAAATAACAAGGTTCACTTCTATTTGACACTTTTAAACCTAAATTACAAAGGAGACTAGTCTTTGATATGTTGTAACATAAATTACAACGCTAACTATTATTTCATATGGTGAATCTTAAATTACAAGGGTCACTATTCTTTGACTTATCGAAACTTAACTTGAAAGAATAACTATTCTTTTACATTGTGAATCTTAACTTGCAAGAGGGACTTTTCTTTGAGATGGTCAAATATCATTTACAAGAGTGACTATAATTTTACATGTTAAAACTAAAATTAAAAGAGTGACTATTTCTTGACATATTGTAACTTAAATTGCAAGGGTGGCTATTTGTTTAGATGTTTTAACTTAATATAAGAGTGACTATTCTTTCACATATTGAATCTTAAACTGCGAGAGGGACTATTCGTTGACATGTTGAAACTTCATAAACCAGGCTGAGTATTCTTTGACATGTCGAAACATAAATTACAGGAGTGAATATTCTTTTGCATGTAGAAACTTAAAATAAAAGTGACAAATCTTTGATATTTCAAAACTTAAAATACAAGGAGTTTTCTTTGACATGTTGAAACTTCGATTACAAGGGTGTCTATTCAATAACATGTTTAAACTTAAATTACAAGAGTAAATATAATTTTCTATGTTGAAACTGAAATGACAAGAGTGACTATAATTTGACATGTTTAACTAAAATTAAAACAGTGACTATTCATTGACCTATTGTAACTTAAATTACAAGGGGGGCTTCGTTGACTTGTTTTAACTTAAATTAAAAGAGAGACTATTCTTTGACATGTTCAGACTTAAATTGTAAGGGGATATATTTTTAACATGTTGAAGCTTAAATTACCTGCCTGACAATTATTTGACATGTTGAAATTTTGAAATTATAATAGTGAATATTCTTTGAAGTGTTGACACTTAAATAATAGGAATTTCTCTATTTGACATGTTAAAGTGAAATTACTGGAGGTAGTTTTCTCTGACATGTTGAAATTTAAATTGTACAAGTGACTTCTATAACATGTTGAAACTTAAATTACAAGAGTGACTATTCTTTGACATAGTGAAATCTTAATTACAGGTGACTGTTTTTTGACATGTTAAAACTTAAATTACATGAGTTTGTAGGATTGGTTATTCCCACTACACAGCAGCACCGCCCTATACGATAGGAAGAGGTGCTCAAGAGTTGTGACCATTTTTTCGCCTTTCCAATTACATAAATGAGGTGTGACAAAAATTAAGACCCGCCATTTTAATTAATATATATATAATATATATATATATATATATATATATATATATATATATATATATATATATATATATATATATAATTTAGCTCTGCTTTTTAATAAGCTTTTAGAAAAGTTGTGACGTTTTAGTCACGGGCCACTCTACATCTCACTATGTCGGTAGGTCCACGTTTTGCCTTTATTTTTAACAACCTAACAATTTGGCCAATTCTAACGAAATTTGAAACCCTTATGTTATCTTACATTCTCTTTCGAATGATAAAATTGCCAAAGTCCTCCCATGTTAGCCCGGGAGTTATTTTCTTTTGGCAATATCATCATAACTATTCGTCCGATTCTAACGGGATTTGAACCCATATGTTGTTTTATATTCTCTTTCAAATGATATAATTGATAAGGTTCTCCTAAGGTTATCCCGGGAATAGGTTTTTTGTGTAATAACATCATAACTAATCGGCCGATTCTAATGAAATTTGAAACCCTTAAAGTGTTTACATTCTTTTTCGAATGATAGAATCTCCAATGTCCTCCCAAGGTTACTTCGGGAATTATTAAAAGTTTTCAAAGTTATAATGACATAAATCAGAATTAGTGAGAGTACGCGACCTTTTGATCAGCAGACCTTATTTGAAGTGTAGAAACTTAAATTACAAAAATGTCTATATTTCAGATCATTTAGTTGAAATTACAGGAGTTTCTATTCTTTGAGATGTTGAAAATTAAATTACAAGAGTAATTTTCTTTGCCACGCTGAAACATAAATTGAAAGAGTGACTCTTCTTTGACATTTTGAATGTTAAATTGCAAGCGTGACTATTCTTTGACATGTTGATTCTTAAATTGTAAGAGGGACTATTCTTTGACATTTTGAATGTTAAATTGCAAGCGTGACTATTCTTTGACATGTTGATTCTTAAATTGTAAGAGGGACTATTCTTTGACATATTGAAAGTTAAATTAAAAGACTGGTAATAATTTTGTGTGTTTAAACTGTAATTACAGAGTGAATAATCTTTGATATGTCGAAAGTTAAAAATTACAAGAGGAACTATTCTTTCACATGTTGAAACTTCAAATTACAAGACCATCATGCTTTATAGACAAATTTGAATTTACTCTCAACAAATAAATCAATTTCATAAATAATATATGCCGAGGTATGCTTGTGTAGACCCTTTTGGTATAATGGCGCGTACACTTGCACGGGCAGATAGCCGACACGATGCCGTCTGCGATAGGCTTTGGAGCGATTGAAGGAGTGGAAAGCCGCCTTCTTGATTGAGTGCGTTTATAATTGGCCGGGATTTATCTACTGGCTTGGCAAGTTGCAGTTCAGGATATATAAAGATCAAGACCGAAAAATATAATTTTAGTATAGATAATAAACGGGGCAATATATATATAAAATTGTAACAAATTATGCTTTAAGCATAGTTAATTAGATCGGGACATTTTACAAGGTGACAGAGCTAAGCGGGGAGTAAAAAATTATCGTTAATCCGAATAATGGAAATTACTTAAGTTTAAGCGGGGAGTCAATTAAAAGGAGACGCTACGGAATCCAGCTGACGAATGACTGGGGGTGTAATTAGGGGATTGCAAAGCAAAATTGCTTTACCTTGAAGCTTAGAGTTGTTTGGAGGAGGAAGACCAACGGCACGGGTCTTTGAGGAGACATTTATGAGGGTCTTGGACGAGGAAGACTCATAGATGGGGGTTTAAGAGTAATTCTTGCAGAAGGATGAGATTTTCTATGCTCCAGAGAGATGTGATCTCCAACACGAGAGACTCTTCTGCGGCACGACCGGGAGTCTCAGACATGGGGAACGGGAGTCTTGAAAGGTGGTGCGAAATAAGAGGGGCCGCACAGTTCTCCGGGAAGAAGATGACTCGATAAACTTTCCTCTGATCAGGAGCCAAAGCTTCACGAAGGGCGAGCTGCTGGTGAGATCTTAACCACGAGGTACGACTCGAAGATGGGTTGCGAGGCTTCGCGGAAACAAAGACACGGTCTGAACGGAGGGACTGTCAAATTTCACTTTTCATTCCATTTTTTTCTTAGTCTTAACAAACTTCTCCTCTTGCTTCCGGAAGAAGAAAGTGGGAATTAATGTTTTGCTCCCTCTAAAAAAATCACCTATCAGTCGAAATCCATACCTATCTTCCGCCGTAAATTTGCCTTAATCTTTTCCTTACAAAAGAAAAAACAAGAAGACTTGAATAACCTCCTCCTTCACTCTTATTTTTTTTTTATTTAGTTTGAAAATATATTTTTTTTAAAAACTCTATCACAATTAATTCATTTTTCTCCTCTACGCTTTTGAGTGGCCTAAGTACATATGCAAGATCATTTGTTCTCTTCCAGAGAACTGACTTGATTCGCAGCTCTAAAACTATTCCTGAACAAAGAGAAAGTTTTATTCTTAAGAAGCAACCCTGATCAGGACACGTACTGCAAACTTCAAAAGCCAACCTAACCAAACATATCTCTGTATTTGACTTCTGGTTACTCATTTATCATTCCTTTCCAAACATGGTTCGCATTGCGGGAACCTTGTATCTAAAACTGAAATCTGAAGCTCGCTTAATTCATGAAATTAATTCTCTCCCCTTCTCGATGTTTGTTTCAGTCTGTCCCACTCCCATCGCGCTCTGATGCTTCACCTCTTTTATTGAATATTTAGATAATATCTATTTACATGTTTAATTTTTCTTTACTTTTGAAAGCAGTTAATTTAATGTATTTTATAATATTAAACTATATAATTATATTTTTAATTAGCCTGAATATGGAAATTCAGGGTCAGAACGAAAATAAATCTAGATTACGTTTGTTCACGTGACACTAGATAATGAATGCATCGGGTCACAATTTCGATCCCCCAATAGACCTTTGTTCTAAGTTCTCAAGTTAATATGGTACCAAAAATAGAAATATTCTTATGAATTATTACTATTTTTGGTCGCGTGCCACTCTACATCTCGTCATGTCGGTCAGTCGGTGCCCATTTTGTTTTTTTGCGTTTTGGTAATGACACTCTAACTATTTGGCCGATTCTAACGAAATTTGAAACCTTTATGTTGTTTTACATTCTATTTCGAATAATATAATAACCAAAGTCCTCCCAAGGTTAGCCAGGCAATTATTTTCTTTTAGAAATAACATCACAACTATTGTGCCGATTCTAACGAAATTTGAACCCTTATGTTGTTTTACATTTTATTTCGAATCATCGAATTGACAAGGTCTTCCCGAGGTTAGTTCGGGAATTATTAAATTTTTGAAGGTGGTAAGGTCATAAATCAGAATACGTGAGAGCACGCGACTTTTTGGTCAGCAGACCTTGTTTATGTCCATATTGCATACCTATGGCAATTAATGCTTAAATACTCATCATAAATACTCACCATATAATAACAATACTCTTCTCTTAGAGCCATGGAAATCATCTCATCTTACTTGAATTTATCCTACGAGAATTAATCTCATTTTCCTTTATCTTTCCATCGGTTTCTTCGGTATATTTGGTACTTCTTGGATTTTTTTGCACCCCATTTCTCGCCATCAATTATTACCAACACAAGAATAAATAGAAGTTAATGGGATTGAGTTGGTTGAAAATTGATTATTTTAATGACCTCTTTCCTACTCTGTTTATATGACTTTTTTTCATCAACATTGGTTTTTATTGACCTTGAAGCCAGCATAATTGGTAAACAAACAGAGCTAAACACACACATTTGTAGGTATGTTGGTGTTTTCTCATGAGTTTATGCTTGTATCAGATAATGACAGAAAGCTAAATTGTTTCTCACATTGAAATGTAGCAAAATATTCCATAGTTGCCATTGGCAATAATTCCCTTTCTTAAAATATGGTGATAAGACAAAAATACATTTTATTTAACTAAAAAACCAGTTAACTCACGTGAAGATATGGCGTATTGGAGGCTCATAAAATTAAAAATAACCAGAATAAATAAGAAGTAAATTTCATAACAATTGCAGTAGTGATGAAATTATTACCATTGATGATTGTTACGTAAAATTTTAAACATGCCAATGATTTATCTACCATAATAACTACAGAGATACTAATAAATTGTGCGTATTTATTCCTATTCTTAATAAAGGTTTTCTTTAATATTGATTTCCATTGACGGTGCTTCCTTAAAAATAGCCGATGTTTGTGTATTAAAGTTCGTGGGAAAATTTTGAGTTTATCGGTTACCAATGAACCTTTTAGAGACGATGATATTAACAGATCTTTGAATGATAGGATGTTCCCTCAGAAGACCAGGAATACAAATTCGTGCTTTTATTTTGGACTAAAATTCGACCTCCAATAAATAGGTTATTAGGAATCTTGTGAATTATTATTCTCTTCATACGGTGGAATATGGTTATTCTTTATCCTATAAAGGGGTCCAGTTAGTCAAGAAAGGGACATACCATTCTGACCTTTATCGCTACTAATGTTCTCCTCTTATACATACTAAGGCCATGGGCTTGTATAATTAAGGGTTTGCAAATATCCATATATATATATATATATATATATATATAAAGAAGAAATACAAGTTCTGTGGGTAGTAACAACTACCAGAGTGCTTTCACCATATTTAATTTCTGCCTTTCAAACCCTTCTAAAGACAGAAAGAAAGATGTAAAAACCTTTTGCATTGCAGACCATACAACAATACAGTAAAAGAGAAATTAAAATTTGACGTAAATGATCAATAAGACAAGAAACAGGAGTTTTTATAGGCAGGAGAAAAGGACATTGGAAGAACATAATAATTAAAGAGATCAAAGGACGGCATAATGAAGGCAATCCATACTGAGAAGACAAAAATAACGCCAGAAAGAACTCCTATATGAGTCTGGTGGGTAATTTGTTGTCTCCCTTCAATATAAAAATAACACTTCATTTATACAGATATTTAACCAAAGGTTAGATTAGTTAAAGACGTGAAAGGTTTTACTATTAATTTTATTCGAAGAAGTCGTCGTCAGCCTCAACTGCGGCCTTCAGGTAGCGGCAGGACTTGCTGCCAGCCTTCTCGACGGTGCCCTTGATTAACTGGGTCAATAATGTGATGAGGTTGGACCCAAACCCCACATTGATTTTTGGCGCACGGAGACCTGTTGGTCTCTCTCTCTCAACCAAGTCTGTAGAATGATGAGACCTTTCAGCTGCTAACTCCTGGATCCATGACAACACAAAGTCCCTCAGCCACTTGAGATACCATGTGTAAGATTAGGAGGGGCTCTTTTGATATACCCCTTTTAGAATATGGAGATGGTTAGTATGAACAAGAAAATACCAATCAAAACCGTTTAAACAAGCCTAACCCCCCTGTAAACATTTATGCCTTGAAGTTTGCGATTCCTATAAAAGCGTTTTGACTCAAAATCGCCTCACAATATTGGTAAAGACCTGGAATACCGTAAGGAAACTCAATATTATTGACATTAAATTTACTTGAAAAAAATAATAATGTACATTAAGCACAGCAAGACCAGAATCTGTGTCCATAGTAGTGTTCAATTTGAGTGCCCAGAGTGTGTTAGTGTTCAACAACACTGTAAACAGATAGTCAGTGAAGTAGAATTGTGTCCATGACCTTATTAAAGTTTTCTAGTGTCACCCCTTCGTTGGAGATAATGTTCTTCTGGTACAGTTTCAAGATTCACTGCATAGGTGTTGATTGGAAGCTTCTTGTGGTCTTTCATGAGGCAAAATAGGTTACTTGATTTCGGCAGGGAAAGTAATGTATCTCAAGCATAGCGAACTTCCAGGTACAGGCCTTCTACCTTTGCGTACTGGTTGTTGTCAGTGTTTGCCACAGTCCCACATACTCATCTACTGCAGCAGCTGAGGTGAATGCTCCTCCTATTCTTTTCAGCTTGTCAAGGTCTTTGTTTTTTCGCCGATCTACTGCCACATGGGCAATCTATTTGTCCTACAGGCCTTGTTTCTTCAGTTCATCTTGCTTGTATTCCATGCTAGCATGATTTCTGGTAGCTTTCCTCCTTTCCTGGCCACACTGCCATAGGCCTTGAATTAACCTGATTGCCTTATGTCGATAATATCCGTCGATTTGGCTTTGACCTGTGATGCTGGTGCTCTGCCAAGTTGCTTAGCACCTCTTCTAGACAGCTTGAAGTTAACAAATCCAACACTGGGCTCTGCATTTAGGTTGTAAATTGGTGCCTTTTCCAACTTTTCTGGGTCCATCTGAGTGACAGCATGGTCTGCAGACTCATCATAGTCTCCAAAGGCAAAGATATCGCCCTTCTGCCTCTGAAATCTCGCTGTTAACTTGGGAAGGGTCATATTCAGAGGCTTAATGACGTGTGGTTGGAATGAGGTTGCTACTTTGAGTATGGCATCACAGACGTCCTCATCATACTTTGTATGCTGGAGCCTTTCCTGGGACACAAACTTGAAGGCTGGTTCCTGAACCTGCAGCAAGGTCACCACATCTACCTCCTCCAGTTCCTGTTACAGCTCCTGAAATGCTGGAATGATCTTACTGTAGGTTGTTTCAGCTGACATCGTTGAAGACAGGTATGGATTGACTAGATGAAGTACAAGAAGGGCACTTCCACAGTACATCACCTTCAGGAAGTCCAAGTCCAAGAAGCACCTCACCATGCAAGCCAACTGATTGGTAACATGTTCGTATTTCTGCAGAAAGGATGTCACATCTTCCTAATAGTAGAACCTGATGGCGCAGATCAGTGTCAGGCGCTCCTGCTTGAGGCTGACAGACTTGTTTGGTCGAAGCGCTATGTGGATATCAAATTCATGTGCCTAAATCCATGGCTTGTGATCAAATTCATGGTTGATGAGTCGAATCATACAATCACGGGCATGTTCAGTCACACATGTTGCGTTTGTTGTGGCATTGACGAGGAAGTTTGAGTAGATTTTGTCTCTACCCAGCGTGTTCTCTATTTCAGCCCACTGTTTGGTGATGACTCGATTAAATATTAGAGTTGGGTGTACATTGCAAAACAAGTAATCTGGGATGTGTTTAGACACTAGACCATCTGTTAATAGCTCATCCACAAAGTCTATCTCCTTAAACAGAGCTTTAGATGCAATACCACTTGCCGCCTTCAGGATTTCAAGAACTGCCACCCTGAGACCAGCAAGGTTATTCTTGGACTCAGAATCATTGTTAATGGTAGGTAAGGCCCGGTATATTCCATTGACAGTGATAACCTGAACAGAAAAAAAGCCAGCGCCCAGTTTCTTTGAACTGTCATCAGAATAAGTTATAACTACTTGTTCATCAGAGTTCATGATCTCCTTAACAATGTCATCCAGCGCCATGACTTTAATGTTCTTGCCTGCATCCCTGACATTCTTGGATTTTGGCAGGGTGTCCATATCAATAATTTCACACTCATCATGTGCTTTCCAGTTTCGCCCAAACATCTTGTTGCCGACAGCTGATTCTGCTTGCCACTCAGACGTGTGGCAGCAGCTCTTCAGTTTGTCAACAGTCTCGTAGAATTCTGGTCGGACCTTTCGTATACTTTCACGGATGTGCTGATATCGGCGTGGAAATTCATCATGCTGCTGAGTGAATGTTCCTGTCGCCGTCCGCCGGTTCTTAACACTTGAACCCTTACCTTCTTCAGCAGAACTATTACTTTTGACATCAGAGTAAGTGTTATCTGTGTCCATGCCAGCATCTTCAGAATCAGGCTATTTGCTGTCCTCAAAGCATACAACTGACACATAGGTTTCTTTCTCCCTTTTACACTCAGCTCTCATTCTCTCTAAGCTCTGCATATCCTTTCTCCGACGCTCCCTCGTTTTCATCCATTTCCTGCTTACGAATTCTTCACAGTACATTTTCTTCTAAGTTCTTTGGGCTTCAAGGAAGGCCCATTCCATTTCGCCCATTTTCACTCCATGTTTCGGTTCCATCTTCTTGCGTATTTCAGAGTCCTGGCAGAAGACGTCCATCAACTGTTTCATCCTTTCATTGAAGCCTGCTGCTCTTGCTTGAAAACTGTCGCTTTGTCGCTGTTTCCGTATCTGTATCAGAGTGACAAATTCACCGTACAGCTTCGGGATGTGTTTCTTTATGTGCCTGGTGTGGATAGTGTACAAATTAAAGAATAGCCAGCGTTCCTGAACAAGCTCTGCCAACAGATGTGCTGCTGCATGCTTGGAGCGCCAAGCTTGTCCTGCCCGCTTTGGCCCCAGCAAGTAGAGCAAATTCTGTATGAAATCTTTGTCAGTTGGGAGAATCCCATGTGGGAATTTTACTCTCTCTATATAGTCCATACCACACAGAGTCTTCATGGAATTAGATCTCGTGTCTATGCTAGCCATATCTATTCAACCTATAAAAATGCAATTAGTATTATGTTCCTGTAAACAATTATAATATAATTGTATATATTCTGTTATATATTATATATACTCTGTTATATATAAATTATATTATATATATGTAATTTATATATATTCTGTTCCACTCATTAGTTCACCTGAAAGCACCCAAAAAAGAACCGATTATCATGGAAAATCACACAAACGTCATATTTTGGGGCAATTTTGAGGGTGACAACTTTTAACTAGTATATACAGGAGGCGTTATGATGATTTCATGGACTAAATGTTGGTATTTTCAAATTCAGGTAAGCCTAGACCATAATATTTGGGGAGTTCTGCATCGAAAAGTTTACTTTTGCAAAATAACCCACTCCCTAGTAAGATCACACAGCATAACGTGGCACTCGCTATTGACCACCCCAAACACCATGATATAGACTAGGAACTTATTGTTCATTATTTTTTGTAAATTTTTGGGTGACACAGTAAGCCAGTGGCTATCACCCCTCGTATAGATTCTTCCTATCAGGGATGAACCAAAGCATGCCAGGCTTGAGGTGATGCTTCAGTTTATTCTCAAGCTTCAAAACAGGTTCTTTTCACTTGCCTTTCATCTTCAGTGATTCCATGATGAGACACTGACATACCATTGTCTATGTTTATGGACTTCGGTGACTTAGTGAGATCGCTGTCAATGATGACGTGAATATCTGCAACAAATTTGAAAGTTTATTTGGTATTAGTACACGTAGAGTAAGGCTTCCTAGCCACCCTAATCTTAGAATCACAGCTTGACTCATTCAACTTATTCCTGTCCTATGTACTGTCCCAAGATTGGCACCCACGCATTCGTAGGTCTTCGCATTGGAGATCCCGGTGTGAATATCAAGCAGCGCAGCTTGCCCTTTTCAAATATTTGGATAATTAAACTTAGCCATGGTATTGCGTCCTTCACAGATGCTCCACAACTGAATCTAGTATAAGAGGAAGAAAACCGTTGTCATATAACAAGCATTGTCGGAATTCAGAATTGTCAACGGCGCCAAATTACCCACTGCACCCTATCTTTCTCAATATCTCTCTCTCTCTCTCTCTCTCTCTCTATATATATATATATATATATATATATATATATATATATATAGAGAGAGAGAGAGAGATAAATATATATATATATATATATATATATATATATATATATATATATATATATATATATATATAAATATATATACATATATACATGAAAATTAACCCACAGGAAAATGAAAAGATGAATTCCAAGCACTTTCGAGCTATATTTACAAGTTCATTTTCAAAGAATAGCATGAAAATGGAGAAGACAACCTTATTTAGGGTGCAAAGATACGAAGGGAACGCCCATCACATAGTACAAACCAATGGAAAAACACAAAAACAAGACAGAAAAATACCAATAAAAAGAACAATAGGCAACTGATAACAGACATATGCATCCCTAAAACGATATATACACAACAACGCCTTGTATATGAATGGAAATGGTGAGTGAAAAAACAAAAACATTATAAAGGATCATCATTAGAACGAAAACATTTAGGGCTAAGGGTTAATCCACGATCATAGCAGAGATACTTGGTGGGGGAGGCAATGCGAATAAAATTACACTAATAAATAGTGACAACAGGATGCATTATGAAGTTATTTCATTTAGTACAAGTTTTTTTAAAACAGGGTCGAGTTTAAATAAGCTAGGGAGATATTTATATTAGCCAACATGCCAATTAATGAACACTCGACAATATTTCTTTTTGTGAAATCAGCTGAATGATAAAGGAATTTTGCAGAGTTCCAGTCAATGGGGTGGTTATTTTAGGATAAATGTAAAAATAAAGTGCTGTTTATTTCCCTTCTTCTAATATTATACTTATGTTGGTAAATTCTAGTAGATAAAGATTTACTAGTTTGCCCGAAGTAAGATAAATTGCAAATAGAACATTCTATATAATATACTCCACCTTTTTTCCTAATATTATTGTGGACTAACATTTTATATAAAATAGATTCATATCTAAAATTTATAGATATAAGTTGCTTAAAAATACGGGTGAGACAAAAAAAATAGTTCAAAGTATGGCAAGATAATAAAATTTTTGTAATTGAAAACCGGTGGGTAATCAGTTCTATAAAAAGTTCCTTTAGCAAAGTTTAATAAAGTATGCAAAAATTGACGAGGGTAACAAAGTTTTTTACCTATTTCAAACATATTGGACAATTCCTTATCCAAAAATTCCCGACTAACAAGGCGTAATGCGCGCAGAAACATAGAAGTGAATACAGACCGTTTAATTTTAACACTGTGATAAGAATAAAAGTGAATATATGAACTGGAGTTGGATGGTTTGCGATAAACAGAGAATTTAAAACCTGATGATGCCCTATGTATTTAAAGTTAAGAAAAGGATAAATTTAATAGGAGGGACTAGAGAATTAAGATTACATAGAAAATTGTGAATATCTTTTGAGGAAGGCCAAAGGCCTGTCTTGTTTTTGTGTTTTGTCCATTGGTTTGTACTATATGATGGGCGTTCCCTTCGTATCTTTGTACCCTATATAAGGTTGTCTTCTTCATTTTCATGCTATTCCTTGAAAATTAACTTGCAAATATAGTTTGAAATTTCTTGGATTCATCTTTTCATTTTCCCTTGTGTGAATTTTCATATTATCTTTCCTCACGTGCTACTTTGTGAGTTGTTTCATTATATATATATATATATATATATATATATATATATATATATATATATATATATATATATATATATATATATATATATAACCCCGTAAAGGGTGTGGTGATTTGCCTTCCTGAAGCCGTAAGGACGGGACTCAGCGACCCTTCCGGCCCAAGCTTAGCTTCTTCTCCTTCTTTCAGACAGTCTGCATTTCTACCCTACTTCCTCACTTTCCCTTAAACCCGACCAGCCTTCTCTCACCCATCCATCCCTGATCGGGTTGGAGGGGGAAAGAGACCACGCCACCTCATCCCGGAATCCTGTTTTTTAACAACCTGCTTCATCCCCACCGACAACTTCCTCACACCCCCTTTTTTTCTCATTTGATAACCTATCCATTTTACGCCGAGCCTAAGGTAGAGACGCTATGATGATGGGCTGCCAAGCAACTAGGCGGGAGTAGTGGCTCAGATGGTAGTAGCTGGTTCTACCGGCCCTGTAATCATCGCTCAAAGAGCGGGCTACTGCGTGGGATGATTAGCCTTTGCTTCCCCTGTATCACTAATAGAGTCACCCCGTGCCCAATGATGAGAATATAAAAAACAACCTCTCTTCCTTTCCCCTTCACTTGTGCTTTCGCACGGCACCCTCCAAAAATCTTCAACCGGAGATGACGCTTACTCTTCTCCTTTGCCTACGGGTGTAGTGACTCCCCGTCACTCCTTTCTCTGGAGGTGCCCTCTGGTACCTCACTCTTTACAGTGGCAGTCCTCCCTTCACTTTTTAAGGGGACTGCCAAGAAAGGCAGGCGGCCCATAATTGACTGCTCTCAGGGGAAGCGGCATGATAGGGGGGGGGGGAAGACGAGCCCCATCGGTCTCTTTCCTCTAAAGATCTGTGGGCTAGCGTATTTAGCTTAGAGGGGGGCACCATACGTGCCTCCCTTTCTTCCCAGACAAAAGACTTAGTGACCAATGGGACATGTGATGTCCTGGTGGGGGGCACAAGGAGGCCCCCACTGAGATGGAGATGGTTCCTGAGGCAACCCATCCCCAGACGGTAGGACCTTCTATGGGGGACGAACCTATGCTCGGTGGCAAGCACCGAAACCGAGTCAGCCCCTGTGCAGGGTGCCCCTTAGACGGCTCGGGTATCCAAGGCTTTACAAGGAGAGGAAGGATCTCCTCTTCTGGATGGTGCCTCTGTGACAGCCAGGACCTTCTCCATCTCGGAGAAGGATTTTGCTGCGGCTGGTCCATCTGGCCTATGGGCTCCTGGTGTTGTAAGGGAGGAGCGGGTTCATACCTGCCCTCTTCTCCTAAAAGAAAAGCGACCAAGCCAAGATTGGTACGTCCGGCTCTGTTGCTCCCCCGGGTGGGAAATCCCACACGAAGACCAGAACTGCGCAGAACGCAGCCTCGATTACGTCGGAGGCCCATTATTCAGAGGCTACCTGGTGTTTTCGAGCCCGCTGGATTCAAGTGTTTCCTTGTGATTCGCTCCACCGATGTCAGCAAGTTGGCTAAGGAAAACATGATCCATCAGAGGAGAGCTCTAGCTAGTATGTTTGGTAGAGACCCGAAAGTGACTCATTTCTCGGAGGAGAGCCTTTTGGCGGATGTGTCGAATCCCTTTGAGGCGGCTTGATTAGTATTCTTTAAACACTTGATGGCACCCCGGTGAGTGTGACGCCACACTCTACCATGAACTTCGTGAAATGAGTGGCTTATGCAAGGGAACTCGTGGACTAATCCATAGATGATATTACATTAGAGCTGGCCGACCATAGGGATATCAAGGTCGAGCGCCCCGTAAGGGGCGCGGCGATTTGCCATCCTGGCCGCCGTGCTGACGGGATCCAGCGCTTCGTCTGGCCCCAGCTTAGCCTCTTTTCCTTCCTTCAGATAGCCTGTATTTCTCTCCTACCTCGTCGCTTTTCATAAAATCTCTCCCACAACTTTCTCTGGTCAGCCTCTAATTTCACAGGGTAGATGCTGACCTTCCTTTCAGCCAACCGTCCCACATCGGGGCTAAGGGGGAAGGGGACAATTTTCCCTAACCCATGAGCTCCGGTCTGGGGTGGCTGGTTTTTAACAACCTGCTTTATCCCCACCTATACCTTCCCCACATCCCTTTTGCTCTCCTCTTCACATTCTATCTGTTTTACGCCGTGTCTAAGGTGGAGCCGCCATGCCGATGGACTGACAGGCCACCATGCGGGAGGGTGGTCCGAAATGGCGGCGCCTGGCTTTGCCAGGCCTATAAGCACCTCTTGCAGTGCGGGCAACTGCAAGAGGTGATGAACTATTGCGTCCTGTAGCACAAATAGGGTCACCATGCCCAATGATGAAAAAAAAACCCCCAACCCTCTAACTTCCCCAAGAACATCCACGGAGCCGCCCTCCAGCAGCTCCACCGAGAAAATGGAGGTCGCCCCCCTTGTGCTTGCGCAGGGGACCCTCCATACTTCTTTAACCGGAGAGGAGGCTTACTCCTCTTCTATGCCAAAGGGTATAGGGTACTCCCCCTCACCCCCTTTTCTGGAGGTGCTTTCGGGCACCTCCCTATTTCAAGCGGCAGTCCCTCCTTTGCTTTCTAAGGGGACTGCCAAGAAAGCCAGCAGGCAGCCCATTGCCGACCGCCCCTCGTGTAAGCGGCTTGGTAGGGAAAACCCCCTTAGGGGGGAGAGGGAAGCCAGGCCCCTTCGGTCGCTTCCCTTAAAAGACCTGCTGGCAAGAATATTAAACCTTGCCGGGGTCACGGCCCATGCCTCCCCACAAAAGACTCATGACGCTGCCAAGGGGACCTGCGATGTCCTGAGAGGGGATGGCCAACTGGAGGCCCCTCCCGTGATAGACATGGTCCTTGAGGAAACCCAGCATCAGACGGTAGGGCCGTCCATGGGGGGGAATCCGGGCTAGGCGCCAAGCACCGAACCCGAATCCGCCCCTATGCAAGGTCCTCCTCAAACGGCTGGGGATTCTCAGGCAGTACAAGGAGGGGAGGGATATCGTCTGGATGATGCCCCTACGACCACCAAGACCTTCTCCATTTCAGGGAAGGACCTATGTGAGGCCGGTACATCTGGCCTGGGGGCTTCTACCAGCGGAGGTCAGAAGTGGGTTCATTCCCCGCCCTCCTCTCCAAAAAAGAAAAAGACAAGAAAGACTAAGAAGACTCGGAGCTGCGGGGATGGATGGGTCTGCTGCCACTTTGGCCGCGACCAAGCCAGGATCAGCACATCCGGCCCCTCTGCCCCCCTCCCCCCTGGGTACGGAGCTCCTGACCATGACAAAAACCAAAAGTGCAGAGGGTGGAGCCTCGATGACATCGGGGCCCCTCATTCAGAAGTTACCTGGCGTTTTCGAGCCCACTGGCTTCAAACGCTTCCTTGTGATTCGCTCCACCGATGGCAGCAAGTTGGCTAAGGAAAACATAATCCATCAGAGAAGAGCAATAGCTAGTATGTTTGGTAGAGATCCGAAAGTGACTCATTTCTCGGAGGGGAGCTTTTTGGCGAATGCGGTGAATCCCGCCGAGGCGTCTAAGATAAGTGCTCCTCGGACACTTCATGGCCCCCGGTGAGTGTGACGCCGCACTCTACCATCAACTTTGTGAAAGGAGTAGTTTATGCAAGGGAACTCGTTGACTACTCCATTGAGGACATCACCCTAGAGCTGGCCGACCATGGGGCGGTCAAGGTCAAACGTGTGATGAGAAAACAGGAAGAGGCCTCGAGACCCACCCCTACACTGTTCGTCACGTTCAACTGTGACAAGCTCCCTTAGTCGGTTCGTGCCGGTTTTAACCGCTACCGCGTGAAGGTATTCGTGCCACTGCCGCGGCGGTGCTATTACTGTCACCGCTTCGGCCATACTAATCGCTCATGTAGACGTGCAAAGTCGGTGTCACCCGAAGTCTGTGTAAACTCCTTCAAGGTCGCAGACGATAAGTCCAAATCGTGTGTGGTCAAGTGTGTCAATTGCGGAGAGCCGCACCCTGCTTCTTCGAAGCAATGTGGTGCATATCTCCTTGAGAAAGAAATCCTGGCCGTTCAGGCCCAGGATCGACTCTCATTCCGTGAGGCTAAGGACTTGGTCATGGCGCGCCCGGCTCTGCCTGGGACGTCATATGCCTCAATAGTTAGAAAGGCACCCTCTGCTCCTCGGCCCATCCAGGCCAACGAGCACGGTTGTCTCCGCGCCCATTCGGAGCCCTTCTGCGGGCTCGACCCAATCCAGATGCTCCCCTGGTAAAGCTAGCGGCAAAAAGGGTTCATACCCAGCCCCAGCTAAAACCAGAGCTCCCCCCTCTTCCCCCACCGTGACCGTTTCCCGTAAGGCAAAACGGCCACGCGCCCCCACCTAGTCATTACACTCACAAGAGGCAACACCCCTGAAGATGGTCGCTAGGCCATCTTCCGGGGTTCCTAAAGCTGTCCTTCGAAAGAAGGACAACAACAAAGGAGCTTCGGCTCCTTCGCCCACGCCCCGAGGTGGAGCGAGTGGCTCGTAAACGGTGGTTCGTCGAAAAGAGGGCCCCCCGCCTCCGAAGCCGCAACGCCCGCCTAAGGTTTCGGGGCGGAGGGACGAAAAGACTCGCATAGTGAGCCCAACCTCCCTAATAATTCCTCGAAGGCGACAGCGCCTTCAGCACTTTGTCCGGCCAACAGCGCCCGGGGTTCTGCCCGGGGGAAGCGTACGGCCATTGATGTAAGGGTCTTCAGTTTGAGGTGGGCCCCCGCGTCTCCTCCGAGCTAGGCCTGGAAGGCATATTCCTTCAATGGAATTGCCGTGGACTCCGGGCCAACTGGGAGGAGCTACGGAGGCTCGTCTCATCCCATTCCCCGTTAGCTATCTTTTTGCAGGAGACCATGCTAGGCGCGTGCCCCCTACCCGCCCTCCCGGGGTATAAGGGTCTTTCGACCCCACCACCGCGGGATAGCCGGGCTGGGGAATGCGCGGTTCACACCCGGCATGATGTCTCCGTTCTTCCTTTCTCTTTAGATACCCCCTTCCAGGCAGTGGCTGTGCAGCTGCACCTGGATAGGAGGTATACTATCACTTCCGCGTACATTCCACCATCAGCTGACTTCGACGCGGGGGACTTCCGCCGCGTCGTGGTACGGTTGCCGAAGCCCTATCTCTTGCTTGGAGATCTGAACGGCAGGAATCCTCTCTGGGGAGATTACTCCATAAATCTTAGGGGACAAGTCCTTGCTGATCTAATCGAAGATCTTGAGATGAGGGTCCTAAACGTGGATGAGTTTACGCATCACTGTCCGAGAACCGCTCATTTTCTTGCCTTGACCTATCTTTGTGCTCTTCGCATGCCCAGCCTGATTTTGATTGGGGGGTGGTCGATGACCTCCATGGTAGTGATCACTTTCCCATTCAAATATCATTTTCAGGGCAACTGCCGCCTGAGAGACCACCTCGGTGGTGCTTGTCGCGGGCGCCAGCATTCAATGCACGTCGTGATGTCGCGGAAGGCCGCCGGCTAGACTTTACCTCCAGAGGCGGAGAACCCTTCAACGACAAGTTTACTTTGAGTAAGTTGAGTTCCACTCTCGCTTCGTGCGCTGACACCGCCCATGGTCCGGACGATGTCCCGTTTGCCATGCTTCGACACCTGGTTGAGCGAGGCATGGCCTTTCTGTTAGATTTGTTCAACAGGATCTGGGTTGAATGTCTTCTCCTAGACTCCTGGCGAATCGCTACTGTGCTTGCCTTTCGCAAACCGGGGAGAGATCACTCTACTCTTACCGGTTTCCGCACAATCTCTCTAACCTCTTGCGTGTGCAAGTTGATGGAGAAATTAGTAAATGTTAGATTAGCCTATTTCCTGGACAGCGGAGGCCATGTTTCTTTCGCACAGTGCGGCTTCCGCAAGTTCCACTCCACGTCAAATTCTCTGCTTTGACTGGAAAATGCCGTATGTGAGGCTTTTCTTCGTAGACAGCACTACGCCACGGTCTTGTTCGATCTGGAGAATGCCTATGATACCGCATGGCGATACGGTATCATGGAGACTCTCCACACGATGGGGGTGAGGGGACGCCTCCCAATGTTTATACTTGAACTTTTGCGAGATCGTCGATTCCGCGTACGGGTGGGGGAAGCCCTCTCCGGCCCGAAGGAGCAGGAAGAGGGTGTCTCGCAGGGAAGTGTCCTCAGTGTCTTACTCCTTGCTCTGAGCATCAACGGCATCACCTCGGGGCTGCCGGAAGATGTTCTTGCTACGCTCTACGTGGACGACCTTTCGATCTCTTTCGGCGCTGCCCAGATGCCAACTCTGGAGCGTTGACTCCAACAGGCATTAAACCGCGTTTCTCGCTATGCCAAAGCGCACAGGTTTCGGTTTTCTTTGGCCAAGACTAAGGTGGTGCACTTCTGCCGCCATCCACGGCTTCACCCCGACCCAGATCCTAACTCTGGAGCGTTGACTCCAACAGGCATTAAACCGCGTTTCTTGCTATGCCAAAGCGCACAGGTTTCGGTTTTCTTGGGCCAAGACTTAGGGGGTGCACTTCTGCCGCCATCCACGGCTTCACCCCGACCCAGATTTGTGTTTTAATGGGGTGCGCCTGGATGTGGTTAAGTCGCACCGTTTCCTTGGTCCTGTATTCGACCGACGCCTCACCTGGGAGGCTCATATTTGCAGCCTAAGGGGCTCTTGTACCCGCGCCATGGACATTTTCCGTTCCGTGACGTTCAGCGCTTGACGCGCTGATAGGGTACTGCCTTGCTTTTTTATCAATTTTTTGTTCACTGGAAGCTCGACTACGGATGCGAGTTTTATGCATCCGCAGCCGAGCGTTTATTGCGGAAGGTGGATTCGATCCACCACACCGGCCTTCGCCTTGCGACTGGCGCTTTCCGCAATTTTCCCATTGAGAGCCTGTTGGTCGATGCTGGGGAGATGCCACTCGCTCTGCGCCGCGTGCAGTGCATCACTCGCCTGTACGCGCGAGCCCGGCGCCTCCCTCAGTCGCCAACAGCTCTCCCTGCATCCGCAGCTGATCTCGATGGTGCCTATGCCGCCGAGAGACGCCAGTCATACCCTAAACCATTTGGGTTGAGGGCCAGGAAACTCCTTCGAGAGGTAGATATAGCTCTCTGGCGGGTGGTGCCCCTGGTTCTGCCCAGGACGCTACCCTGGAGGGTACAACCTTTTGCTATTTGTCGCCACGCCTCTGCTCCCAAAGCTTATACTGCACTGGGAGTATTGCGTTCGACCTTTTTGGAGCACACATCGTGTCACGCTGGAACCGTGCCAGTGTATACGGATGGCTCCAAGTCCGAAGAGGGGGTCGGCTTCCACGCCGTATCCCCTCTGTTTGAAGTCAGCGGGGCTCTACCAGGCGCTGCGTCTGTCTTCACGGCCGAGCTGGTGGCAATACACCACTCGGTACGGGAGATTACGCGAGGCGCCCGGTTCGGAGACCTGATTCTAATCTATATCGACTTACAAAGCGCCCTGAGTGCTCCTGGGGCATTAGAATCTCCGCATTCCCTGGTTCACGATATCCGTGATGCCACGGTTTTGGCGAGCCGGGCGGATGTCGATATTATCTTCTGCTGGGTTCCTGGACATGTAGGAATTGCGGGGATTGAGCGCGCCGATGAGGGCGCCAAAGAGTCCGCCAGGACTCTGCGACCGGACCAGTGTATCGCTCTTCCTCACATCGACTACATGGCAGGAATACGGGCAGCTCTTCGGAATGCTTGGCAAAGAAGATGGGAGACGGTCGCAGAGATCTTTAAGTTGCGTGCCATTGCGCCGCGACTGTTCCCATGGATCTATCCCCCAATGCCCCGGCGGCTTCAGGTTGCTTTCTGTACTCTCTGAATCGGACACACTCGTGTGACGCATCGCTATTTGATGGAGCGCTCGCCTACGCCCCCTTGCAACGACTGCGTCGTCCCCCAGGCTGTTCGGCACATTCTTGTCGAATGTCCCAGTCTGGGTGATCTTCGCGCACGATACCTGTCCCGGTATCGGGATGGGCGGGGTCGCTACCGCCTGTCCCTTGTACTCGGGACAGATTCGTGCACATTGACTTGTGGACTTGTTGACTTTTTGGGGGAGGCCGGGCTTCTTCCTCTTTATTTTAAGGTTCTTTTTTTATTGTTTTTTTATTGTAGGTTGCACTCTCCTGCACCGGGGTGAGGGGGATCTCCCCAAGGATGCCAGAGATTGATTGCTGATTGTTAAGTTTTTCCAATTTATATCATTGTTAAGTTTTCATATTTTTACTTTAAAGTAGCCTAGTTCTAGGCTGTCGTGTTTTTTGGCGACCTTTACCCAAGTGGGGAGTTGCCAGATGGGCTCTATAAAATTAAAAAAAAAAAATCAAGGTTGAGCGTATGATGAGAAAACAGGGAGGGGCCTCTAGACCCACCCTTACACTCTTCGTCACGTTTGACTGTGACAAGCTCCCTGAGTCGGTGCGTGCCGGTCGGTATCGCTACCGTGTGGTAGCATTCATGCCTCTGCCCCCGAAGTGATATTACCGTCACCGTTTCGGCCATACTTATCGTTCCTATCGACGTGCAAATTCGGGGTTACCCGAAACCTGTGTAGTTGCTCCAAGTCCGCACACGATAAATCCAACTATTGTTTGGCAAGGTTTGTCAATTGCAGAGAGCCGCACCCAGCTTCTTCGAACAATGTGGTGCGTATCTCCTGGCCGTTCAGGCTCACGATCGTCTCTCATTTCGCGAGGCTAAGGCTTTGGTTCTGGCGCGCCACCTGCGAGGCCTTCCTTAGTAGACAGCACTACTCCACGGCACGGTGTTTTTCGATCTGGAAAAGGCCTATGATACCGTATGGCGATACAGTATCATGAAGATTCTAAACACGTTGGGGGCGAGGGGACGCCTCACATTATTTATATCTGAATTTTTGAGAGATCGTCAATTCCGCGTACGGGTGACGGGAGCCCTCTTCAGCCCAATGGAGCGGGAAGAATGTGTCCCACTGTGAAATGTCCTCAGTATCACACAATTTACCCTGAGCCTCAACAGTATCACCTCGTTGCTGCCGAAGGATGTTCTCGCTACGCTGTACGTGGACGACCTTTCGATCTCTTTTAGTGCAGCCCAGTCGCCAACTCTGGAGCGTCCACTCCAATAGGCTTTGAGCCGCGTCTCTCACTATTTCGAAGCGCACAGGCTTCGGTTTTCTTCTGCTAAGAGTATGGTGGTGCAATACTGCCGCCATCTACGGCTCCATCCTTATAAGAATTATTTCTCAATGGAGTGTGCCTGGAAGTGGTTGAATTGAACCTTTTCCTTGGTCTTGTATTGACCAACGCCTCACCTGGGAGTCTCATATTCGCAGCCTTAGGGTCTCTTGTACCCCCGCCATGGATATTCATCGTTCCGTGACGTTCAGTGCTTGGGGCGCCGATAGTGCTACTGCCTTACTTTTTTATCAATCCTTTGTTCGTTCAAAGCTCGACTCCGGATGCGAGTACTATGCATCCACAGCCTAGCGTGTATTTCTGAATGTGGACTCGACCCACCACACTAGCTTTCGCCTGGCAACCGGCGCCTTCCGTAAATCGCCCATTGAGAGCCTGCTTGTCGATGCTGAGGAGATGTCACTCGCCCTACGCCTTGCACAGTGCATTATTCGCCTATATGCGTGAGCCCGGCGCCTCCTTCATTCGCCAACAGCTCTCACTGCATCCGCAGCTGATCTCGACGGTGCCTATGCCTCCGAGAGGCGCCAGTCATTCCCTAAGCCCTTTGGGTATAGGGCTAGGAAACTGCTTCGAGAGCTAGGTATAGCCTTCGGGCCAGGGGCACCCCTGGCTCTGCCCAGGACACCACCCTAGAGGGCACCATCTTTGACTATTTTCCATCACCCCTCTGCCCCCAAAGCTTCTACTCGGGCGCGAGTATTGCGTTCGAGCTTTTAGGAGCACACCTCGCGTCACGCTAGAACCATGCCAGTGTTTACGGATGGCTTCAAGTCGCAAGAGTGGATCGTTTTCCACGCCGTATCCTCTCTGTTTGAAGTAAACGGGCTTTACCAGGCTCTGCGTCTGTTATCACGGCTGAGCTGGTTGCAAACACCGCTCGTTACGTAAGATATCGCTACGTGCCCAGTTCGGAGACTGGATTGTGAATATAGCGACTCACATAAAGCACAGTGTTTTGGGGGCATTGAAATCTCCGCTTTCCTTGGTTCACGATATCCGTGACGCCACGGTTTATTTGCGAGCCGGGCGGATGTCGAGATTATCTTCTGCTGGGTTCCTGGACATGTAAGGCTTGCGGGGAATGAGCACGTCGATGAGGGCATCATAGATTCCGTGAGGACTGGGCGACCAGCCCAGCGTTTCCCTCTTCCTCACCACGACTATATGGCGGGAATAAGGGCAGCTCTCCTGGCTGCTTGGTAATGAAGATGGGAGACAGTCAAGGGGAACTTAAAGTTGAGTGCCATTGCGCAGCGACTGTTCCCATGAACCTACCCACCAATGCCGCGAAGGCTTCAGCTTGCTTTCTATCGTCTTCAAGTTGGACACACTCGCGGGACGCACTGCTATTTGATGGAGTGCTCGCCTGTGCCCTACTGTGAAGACTGCCTTGTTCCCCAGACTGTTTGGCACATTCATGTTCAATGTCCCAGTCTGGGCGATCTTCGCGCACGTTACCTGGCCCCGTACCGGGACGAGCGAGGTCACTACTGCTTGTCCCTTGTACTCGGGACAGATTCGTGCACACTGACTTGTGGACTTTACGTCTTTTTATTTCAGCACCGAAGGGTGCCTCCTTCTTGCTTTGTTTTCTTGTTGTACTTTTTTTAGCTCTTTTCCTTTTTAGCCTTGTTACTTGTTACTTATATATTGTTATTTTTTTTGCTCCTCATTTCTTAATCTAACCTAGTAGTAGGCTGTGTTGTGTACGGCGATTTATGCCCAAGCAGGCACTCACCAGATGGGCTCCCTCAATATATATATATATATATATATATATATATATATATATATATATATATATATATATATATATATATATATATGGGTTTGTTCGGACGGAGTTTAATTCCATTTTATCGATAGCGCGTAGGTACTGCTTGATAAGTACTGCCTACTTAACCAGAACCGATGCAGATATATGAGAGAAGTCAGTCGCTTGTCCTGTCCGAAATGACATGCGTATGATTGGTAATGCTGACCAAAAAGTCGCGTGTTCTCACGTATTCTGATTTATAACCTTAAAACCTTCAAAATTTCAATAATTCGCGACTAACCTTGGTAGGACCTTGGAGATTCTATCAATAGAAAGATAATGTAAAACAACATAAGGATTCCACTTTAGTTAGAATCGGCGAATATTTATGATGTTACTGCCAAAAAAAATAATTCCTGGGCTAACCTAGAGAGACTTTCGTAAATATACGAGAGAGAGAATGCAAGGCAACATAAGTCTTTCAGATTTCGTTAGAATCGGCCGAATAGTTACAATGTTCTTAGAAAAACAAAAAAAAGCAAAACTGGCACCTACCGACCGACATAGTGAGATGTACAGTCACCCGTGACTAGACTCGCACGCGACTAAAAAGCTAGAAAGTAAACGCCCACAAAATTCACGGTAGCACACTTAACCAATAACTACTAACTCTATTATATATAACTCCATCCTTCCAATATCTATAATACTTTTCATTATCTTCTTAAGAGCCTAAAGTTAGCACCTCTAGATACCATAAATTGTCATTATTCATGTTAGTATGTATGCATATAAAAATAGGCATTACCATAGATTTATGAATGTTTGTATATTTATTTTTCAACTAAAGTGCGTTTATAAATTATATGCAATACCTTATATGCTTCTGATCATTTTTAAGAAAGGGTTGAAACTTTTTTTGCTTTGGCTAAGTTGTGTATCTATTTAAACATAATATAGATACACACAACACTATTTATCTCAGGTATTGCATAGTTTATAGTCACTCTTCTAAACTTTGATTAGCATGAACGTTCAGGCATCATTTGGAAGAAGCAGTTGCTGATAAAATAGGACCGAAAAAGGAAATTTCCCAAGAGGAGAGGAGTTAGATCGTGAAAGAACTAGGGAAAGGAAATAATTTTATGCAAATTTAAAAAGATTTTAAGTGTGCTCTTCGTACTGTGAATAAAAATTTTAATTGTAGGGAATAGCAAATAACCAAGAAATAAAAGTGTTAAACCATAATTTAGAGCTCTTACCCCTAGAAATCTTTCTTTATTCAAAAGAGAAGTGGCTAAACCCATCGTGGTAGCACCAATGCCATTTTTTTAAGCTGTTAAGAATCCTTCGGTCTAAAGAGACACAAGGTGTTAGGCATTCAGAAAATTCTAAAGCGTTAGAAAGAAGCCAAAAAGACAGTTCCTATCAAAAGACACGAAGAAAAACGTATTTTGGGGCCTAAACATACATGAAAACTGACTTTAGCATTTTCTTCACAGGCGAATAAGCGTCCCTTTAGATAGGCCAGATAATTAGGCAAGAGGCTGGGTTGTTAATGGTCGTGAGATGAAGCAGTTCGCAATGCGACAATAAAGAAGAGGAGAGTTGATAATTTTGGCTGCACTTGTTTGAGACAAGCTACTATGATATTTCAAATTGAATGATTGCTTCAAATTGGAATTTAAGCGTACTGCAAGTTACCTGGACAAAAACTTCCTACATCGATTCATGAGGCAGCCATTGAGCATGAGGAAGTCACTTGTCTTCATGCAGAATAATGCTCCTAATCATTTCTACAAGTTTTCTAAGACTTGATTTCAATCTACAGGATTTGTAGGCGACTCAATCATAGACTGGTTTCCCAACTATACTGACCTAAATCCAATAGAAAACTTGTAGAGAATCTTAAGGAGAGGCGGTTACGCAGATGACAGGCAATTTTAAAAAAAGTAGGACGTTTGCGAGGCAATCCAAGAAACCACCAAAAAATTCTACTGATTACATCAGAACTTAGACTAATAGGTTGAAAGAAGACTGTTGGAGGTTTTTTAGAAAAGGTGTCCCTTTGTCCAGTAGCTCTCGAACAGAAATGATTTAAAATTATATTTCCTCAAATTCCCTATATTTTAATTATTGCAACAAATTTCTCCAAGTTGTTAAAACTTGTTTATATATAATATTTTTATATATTTATGTTGAAAATTCTATGTATTCTCATAAATTTAATATCCTTAATTATCTCTTGACAGTAAAATATTCAGTTTAAAAATAATGTTTTATTTTCCTCTCCTGTGATATTTAGACTCCATATATTCGCATTATATTGTCCAATGCACTGTTCAATATTTGTATATGATCTTTTAGAAAACTTTGAAATGAATAGAGTGTTCTATATTTACGAAAATATGCAGAATCTCTTTCCGATTTTCTACCAATCCTTCTTCAGTAATTTTCTTTTTCTTTTACTATATACCTGCATTCATTTCTTCTTATTATTTATCGTATGATGAAGTCCTGTAACAATTAAACAACCCTTTCGGCAACAGGTTAACTTCGTGTATCACACCTGCCGTAATAACCTCATAAATGTCGCATAGATTACCGTAACATAAATTTAAATCGTCTCCTCTTTTGGATTTTGGAATTTCAACAGACTTCATCTTTTTAAAAAAGTTTTTTGGGGAAAGCTTTCAAAAAGTTTCTAAAAATATAAAAGAAATAATTTAAGTATAATTTTAAGTCATTTGCCTGCCCACTCACCTCCTTCTTGTCGCATCTTTTTTTTTACCAATCTTCACGTTAGACATCTGTTTACTCAGTTTAGTATTTTTTCATTTAATTCAGCAACACAAATATCTCCTGTATTTACCTTTATCAATAGCTCTATCGTTAGTAAAATATTTCTTTATGGGGAAAGGTTTAGAATTGAATAAAAACGTTATATATGTCTTTTTTATCGAATATTTCCTTAATAAAGCAAATGTTGTCGCTTTACCTGAAATTTCTATCCTCTTTAGTAGTTCATCTAAGCTTTCATGTTGAAGTCATTGCTTATTTCACAGTAGTCATTTTGGACTTTTTCCTCTCATCTCTTTAGATCACAATTATCTTTTATTGTTGATCAATAATTCGCCAAACTCCAATTCACCGCTATCAATTTAGCTATATATTTTCATACATCCAATTATAAAATCTTTCTCCTTCGTCCACTGGTGTGCCTAAAGAAAATTAACGGAATACTTACTTTTTAAGTGTTCGTTAGCGTATGGTTGATGTTAATTTCATGATATCACGTCTTATGTTCTCTTCATTTTGTATTTAAAATTTCTCATTTTCGCCTCTTTCATGCGAAAAATAATTTATTTGCTTTTCGTGTTTTCAACCAGATGACTTCGTGCAGGTTTCGTAAGCAATGTTATTTAAAAAGTGTGTTCCGATGATAAAGTTGCCACATCCATATAAATTTCAGAATTGCAGCACAAGTTAGAATTAAAATTGAGTGACATGATTTAAAATGTATATAGGTACTTCGTTTGGTATATAGTTGGGCTCTGCAGACTGTTTAAGCAATGAAGGTGTAAATACATATGTATATCTAAGGGAAACGAATAGGTTTTGTATAGGTTTTTGTAACGTTTGGAAGCAAGAAAGGAATTTCTTCAGTAGATTCCAGTATTAACTATAATTTGCAATTAATTGATAATTTCGGCATTAAATACTGCACTAAATACAAAATAAATGTGTTTATTACATTTTTTTTGTGAAATAAACCTTGTTACTATGATCTTAAACTGTTTTTTTGCTTTCCTATAGTGAACTCATAAAACTGAACAAATTCTTCTCTTGATATATATATATATATATATATATATATATATATATATATATATATATATATCCTTAACGATCGAGATTTAAAAGATATGGGGTGAAAACGAACCCTTGAAATCTCAAGTGAAAAGGAATAAACGTCTTCATTGGGCCAAAGTTCACAAAGATTCGACAGATTGGACTCAGATGAAAGAAATTATCAGATATGTAAGAAAGAATATTGATTATTGTTTAACATGTAAAATATAGTGTCGTTTTATTAAAATATTCTTGAAAGGAAATTATTTAAATTTTATTAACATTTTATAATAATTTTGCAGATTTTGTACACTTATGGGATTACCTTCGTGATACAAAGAATCGGAGAGACATTTCAGCCTTCATATGTGGTATCAACTCTGAAGCAGAGTTTGTTTTTTTCATCATATTGAGCTGCGTGTCTTCATCAGGGCCAAGGGAAATGTTTTTGTAGCAGGGAAGAATGAAATCCATAATATATACCACCATGTCACAAGTTTCAGAGGAATCTATCCATAAATTGCATCATGCAACACTAAATATTAAGTAATACTTTATTAAGACAATGATCTATTGCCATAAATCCAACCACAGAAAGATTTGGTTTGAAAAATTGCAAGCTGAGTTGTGAAATTTATGAAAATTTGGTGAAATCCATGCCATGAAGAATTATGTCAAAAATTAAAGCATAAGACGGTCCAACTAAGTATTAAAATTAATTATATATATATATATATATATATATATATATATATATATATATATATATATATATATATATATATATATATATATATATATATGAAAAACTCACAAAGTATCACGTGAGGATAGCATATGAATGCAATGTCCCTAGGAAAAAATTAAATGGTGTTTCCAAGTACTTTCTAACTTTATTAAGTTCCTTATCAAGGATAACTACAAGAAATAATATTATATTAGAGGTATATTTACGAAAGAAAAGTATGAAAGACCGCCTCAAAAAAAAGAAATCACCAATGAGGAAGACGGAAGGGAGAAGGTAAAGATTCACATTGAGAATTACAAGAAGCAGGTAGTAAGGTCAAACTGAGAAGACGGAAAGGGTAACAAATGAAAAGAAATGGAGATAGCCTTACGAGCGAGATTATAAGACACGAGGAGCGAAAAGTGGGGAAAATACAATGTACATAACAAAGCAGTAACAATTAAAAAAAAATAAAAAATTGGGGACACATTACTAAAGATTGTATATAAAAAACTAAAAACAAAAGTCAGAACTAATTTCTTTAAGTATTAGTCTTTTAATTATAGCATCTATTTTATATAAGCCAGGGGAAAGGTTAAAATTATCGCATTGGCTTATAAAAGCACATTCAATGATATTCCTTTTTATAGGGTCATTGGAACGATAAATAAATTTTGCCGAGTTCCAGTTAGATGGTCCTTATCTGACATATGGACAAAGAAAGCACCGTTATTTTCCCCTCTTGGGCCATTATATTTATGTTGATTTATGCGAACAGAAAGTTGTTTACCTTTTTCCCATAATATTTACTTAGGCAACCAGAACACTCAACTGGATAAACTCCTCCCCCCCCCCCAACTATTAATTCTTAATGGTCGTCTCATATTTAAAAGCAACATAAATATTAAAGTTATTCAAAAGACGGGGAAGAACATTAAAACAAAGAGAAAAAGCTAAAACTAAAATGTTATTACTATTAAAAGGGAGAGTAGGCACAGTTTGATAAGATGTCTTTTTAGCAGAAGAAAGACAGTTTTGAAGAAACAGGTAAGGGTAACAAAGTTTATGGCCAATTTTAAACATATTGGAAAATTCCAAATCCATATATTCCGGGTAAGGGTAACGAAGTGTTTGGAGCGCTGACTACTTCTTGTGGTAGATTCTTCCAAACTTGAACGATGCGGTTGCTGAAGGCAAATTTTCCCATTGATGTTTTGAATTTCCACTTCTTCATCTTCTTGTCATTGACACGCCTGTCAAATTAAAAAGATTTTTTGCAGTATCGGGCATCTTTATCAATAATTTATATCTTTCTATTTGTTCACCCCTTTTTCTTCTATGTTCAAGGGAAAAGAGAGTTTTTTCAACGTATCATTGTAGCTAAGATGTTTAATTCCCCTTATCATTTTCATATAGCGACGCTATGCTATTATATTCACATCTCAAGTTAATCGTGGAAACCAGAATGGAGCAGCATAATTTAATATAGGTCTGACTAATGACTTGTATAGTTTTAACATCGTCTGATTTACGCGTTGAGACGGATTGCCTGATAAATGTTGCAACTCTTGTTGCTTTATCTCTAATTGCAACGCATTGACTGGAGAAATTTAATTTATTATCTATTTTAACTCCTAGATCGACCTGCTCTTTTACTTCTATAATCTCTGTGTCTTGGAGATAATATTTAAATTTAGGATTATTTTTTCCGAAGTGTAAAACGCCGCATTTGGAAGCATTAAGCTTCAGGCTTGATTCCTTTCACCATTTAATTAACATCTTCAGGCAGTTTTGCAAACAGCTTGAGTCTACCTTATCCTTTATTATCTGCCCAAGTTTAGTATCGTCGTGCAAATAAATTTACGAAAATTATAAAGAGTAGGGGTCGCAAAACGGAACCTTGAGGAACTCCACTAGTTATCGGCAGCTAATCGGATGTCACCCCATTAAAATTACCCTCTGCTTACGATCTGTCAACCATTTTTTAATCCAAGTTATTGTATTCTCACGGATATGCATAGCTTTTAGCTTTGATAGGAGGATATTGAACGAGAGTTTATCAAAGGCTTTATAAAAAGCTTGATACACCACATCGTAACTAGGACCTGAATCGACAGCCTTTGCTACTTGCTCCATAAAATGCGATCAGACTAATGACACAAGACCTCCCTTTCCTGAAACCATGCTGACTATTTACTAAGAATTGATTTCTTTCCAGATGATTGCGTAATTTTAAATCAATAATTTACTCCATTAGTTTGCATATAAGTGAAGTTAAGCTTACTGGCCGATAGTTCTCCTTTTTCTCACGTCTAACCTTTTTGAATATGATGAAAACATTGGCCAGTTTCCAATCCCTAGGAACAAAATTTGCCTCCAGAAAGTAATTAAACAGTAAAGCGAGTAAAGCAGAAATTTCGTTTTTAACTTTCTTAAGACTTTGCACGTACATTTCACCAACTCCGCTAGCTTTATCAGGACTAAATTTATTAATTGCATTCTTTACATTATCTGCCGTAACGATTATTTCATTCATTTTTGGAATGTTACTATTTATGTTTTCTAGGCTTTCGTCATTTAAATTCGGAATATCCTTGTTAAAAACTGAAGCAAAATAAGGATTGAAGATATTCGCCTTTTCGAGGTTATTTTAAACTACTCGGTCGTTGTGTTTAAGTATCCGAACTGACACTGTTTTTAGTTCTATAGTACCTAGAGAATGCTTTCGGATTATCGCGTGACTTTTCCATAATCTATTTTCGTACCTGCATTTAAACAGCGTTTACTTCTCTCTTTATCTGCCTTTGTAGGTCGATAAATTTTTGCCCTAAGGACTGGTTGCCTTTTAGCCGCTTCTAAAGTGACCGTTTCCTTCCCATAAGAGTCTTAGGATATTGGCTAATCCAAGGTTTGTCCTTTGTATATTTTAAACCGTTTTTATGAGGAATATATCTAGTATAAAGACCCTTAATGCGATCATTGACGAGGCTGTAAGCCGAAGCAAGTGTTTTGTTATTGAATTCTCTATGCCAATCCCATTCTTTTAATTCATCTCCAATCGCTTTGAAGTTTGCTAATTTATATATAGGTACTTTTAGCGCTCCCATCTGATTAATGAAATCCTATTTGATTTTAAATACCAATGAGTTGTGATCCGAATTTCCAAGTGGTTCTAGAACTTCAAGCTTATCCATTAAGGTTTCCTTGTTACTTAGAACTAAATCAAGTGTCTTTTTTTCTCTTGTAGGGTGTTCGACATGTTGATGCAGATAATTAGCTAAAAAGGCGTTTAAGATATCTGAACTCATCGTATACCAATCAATTTCCGGGAGATTGAAATCGCATACAATGCATACATTTTTGTAATTATTGGCTAAATTAATATCATTAATTAGTGCAAGGTCCTCTTCCTATGAACTACTCGGGGTTATGTATACTAGCCCCAAAACTAAAGAAAATGCTTTATTGCTAATTTTTATCCAGATTGACTCGCTGTGTTGTCGATTTAGAACCTCGTATTTTATTTCGCTTTTTAAGTAAAACAAGAAACCACTTCCTTCTCTTACAGATTTATTAGTGTGTAACCCGGATTTGAAATGACGATAGACAGTTCCCGTTCGCTGTATGTAACCACGTTTCAGTAATGGCTAGAATGTCGTGATGATATTTACTACTAATTAAGTTTAGTTCATTAAATTTATTTTGGATGCTCCGAGTATTGCAATAGTACACCTTAATATACAGGGTGGGGGGGGTTGCTGCATTTCTTTTGTCTTCACCATTTTCCATTCTGTTTACATTATCTACTGTTATTATTAGTTACGCTACTATGTGGGGAGCTGTTATTATCGTGAGCTTTTTTATTCCGGTTTGTGCGGCCATGAATTAAGAATGTTTTTTCTCGAATTGTGGCATTGAAAAAATTTGAGGGAGGGTTTATAACATTTATCTAAAAACATACCCAGTCGTACCATCACTATACCATTGAGAGGAATCACTAAATTTTGTTTTTCAGATTGACTCTCTAAAAAATAAAGGGATTTGTAGAAAGTATTTTAGGAATTATTTATTGTCTCTAATTATTCTATTTTGTAAGATATTTGGGACATCTTTTCTCTCTCATTGAATGAGGAGATAATTGTCAAAACTATTGACGTACATATAGAGAGCCATTTCCTTCCAAAATTGTTTGAATGTTCTATGTTTTTAAACGTTGTTTTAAATCAACCTTATCAGTATTATTCAATAATTAACGAATTCTCAAATATAAATTAGCTATACGATAAAGCAGATATTATTCAATTACCATTATAAACAATAATATTAATTTGAATAATATTAGTAGTTCGTACACCGGTAAGAACACAAATATTAGTAAATCTATTTAACATGAATACATATTCTATCCTTTTAGCAATTTAGTTTTAAAGGCAAATTATAAAATCTACCTCTATTTTCGTAATTAACTCGTAATATTTGTTATTATTTTTAGTTAATTTCTTCATCTGAAAGTTAATCTTTGTCAGACAGTGTCTATCTATTTTAATATCTATGGAGTCAGTCAGACATTGGAACAGATATTGTCTTTAACGTGAGCTCGGTCTTGGTAAAAGCGATTATTATACGGCTATTGACTGCCAATGTACTAGGAGCAAGAGAGTGTGTTGACTACTGTTAATAACACATTGGAAAACCTCGTCTTTTTCCAAGTTAAGAGTTAGGTTGTGGCTAATAAACACTAGCTTGACCTTTTTCTCTCCTTTGCAAATCTGATTTTTTTAACTTAAGGAATTCATGAATGCTCGTTGAAGGATCTTTTCACAGATGTACATAATCGTAGGTGACAAGTTTAAAATAGCCTCATTTATTTGTGAAAGTTGGGTTTAGCAGCAGATTCAATTTCCCAAACCTGTATCAATAATTATGCTTTCTTTAGTAGAAAAAAAAATCAAAACTTTATAATCATTGCTGTTTCAAATTCGTGAATTAGTTCTAGTTTAGAAACTTTGGGCCACCTTCTTGTTTTTAGTTATAGTTCAGTTGCAATGCGCCTTACGAAGTTGTGATGCACATTCTCATTATAAATAGAGAACAAATTTGGGTGATTTAGTACGCTTCATGATGTAGCAATGCGGATCTCCGCAGGGGGATACCCTTTATTTATAAACACTTAATGCTCTGTTCTTTCACTCATCAATTCTTAAGACTGCATAAAGCCAACAATTCGTCCTCCTTCGCAAACTCTATAAACGTCAACAAGATCTGACGTTTCTTGTTCATAAACCTATAACGGTACATTCAAATAAATGTCTATTTGGAAGTATATGGCAACTATGCCTGAAACATTCTGAGGGGTTAAAAATAAATTTAAACCAGAGTTTTATTTTTGCAAATATGCGTTTGCATAAGAAGTGTCACGCCTTTCAAAATAAATTGTAAGAATAATATGATTAAGAACTTTTGTTTACGTTGCACCTGATATAAATATTATCCGGGATTCTTTGCGCCATATTGCATGGAAAAGATTTCCTTCATCTCGACTTTCACCCGATTTTTGTGCTCTTTTTTTTCTTCTTTCCCACCCGTGACTACTCAAAGTATGGTGTGTTTTTTCATTTGCATAATTTAACTTTTTATTGATACTTTTCTCATTTCTGGGTCATGTCTGCAGAATGATAACGAAAAGGAAATAGCCCAAACGTTTATTTCAGGTATCCTCCATGAATTTTTAAAATTATCTCCATTGGCGAGGTTTTGAATTTTAGTGATGATTGAAACAGTGAATATTTTTCAAAAATAGTCTCCCTACAGTAGAATTATTTTGATTTTAATCCCAACCTTTCAACAAGGAAAACAAACCATCGGCCTGATAATACCAACATGGTTGATTCCGAAGTTGCTAGACAGTAAAATTTAGTCACATTTGAGATATAATTGTGTAAGTGGAATAGTGAAGTGAAAAAAAAGGTAATGTAATCGGATAACTGTAAAAAATACACAAGTGCTATCAATTAGTTTCGGTCAGAGAGTTGGCTTCAGACTATTTATCTGATTATTTCCTCTTCGATAAGGCAAATGTCACGATTAACTAAAGATTACCAGGAATCGACACATTCGCACTCTAACCCTGAATGTAAATCCGTATCACATCCGAGTGCATTAAATTATACAGAATCGTTTGCACTCCCAGGTATCTCCAAAGATACCAACGGAGGTTTGCCCACTACTGTGCCTATAAGTAGTGCAAATGTAATTAATAAATCTACCGTGATGTCTCCTTCTAGTGGATCGAGTTCGCCAATAACTGGTAAAAAATTAGTAAAAACTGTGAGACAATTAGGGGATAAAACACGTACTAAATCAAGAGGTATCTTGAAACGATGGCATACAATGGGAAGTTGCCAGGCCTCACCAGATTCTTTGGGACTTGAGCTTTCCACCCCAGAAGATTCTAAATTAAAACCCAAAGAGAAGAAAACATCTTGGAGTGTCCACATTTGGAGTAAGTACTATTCTTTTGGATTTGCTAAATTCTAATAAATATGGTCTTTATTGACCTGTGTAGGTTTTGAAAGTATTTTTTCTAAACCAATACGATACTTGAAGAGAAGTTGTTTAGGTGAAAGCTCTAATACAGGGTGACCCCCCCCCCCAAAAAAAAAAACGGGTCCTAAATTTCGATAGGCCTCATTTCTTAATTTTCTGCAAGGATTGAATGAAACTTTGGTGATAACTAGTTTATTGTGTTTAAAAACATCATATCAAAACATGAGTCTTTGGATTTTTCTTCTTTATTCTAGATCACGTGTTCGAGATTACCTCCATTTAGCTCTGTGCATTTCTTGAGGCGCAGCACAAAGTTGTCCATGACGTCCTTACAAACCGACCGACTAATGGCTCTGATCTCCTCGTTGATGGCATCCTTGAGTTCCGTGATGTCCTTGAGTCTCTCTGGGCTGTGAGGATCACACGGACACCGAAGTTCTCTTTCAGCCAATCTCGGGACAGTTTTGAGGTGTGAGAGCTTGCTCCCTTACTGGAACCAGACCTTCCAAATAAGTGACGACAATAAAGTCTGTAGCTCCCTTTTGAAGGTTTTGAGGACCTCAACATACTGCTCCTTGGTGACTTTCAATGTCGCGCCAAATTCTTAGAAGAAGAATGGTCCGATGATGCCTCTGGTTGAGATTGCAGTCCATATCCTGCACTTAGGGGAGTATATGGGCTTGGTGGTTACCTCATTTGGTCTGGAGGTCCCCCAGAAGACGTTTGTCTTCGAGTTTGCCTTTCCTTCAAGATTAAAGTGAGCTTCATCTGAGATCTAAAGGAGGTTAAGGAAAGTTGGAGTCTCCTGAATCTTCTCCAGTATCTTGACTGCCATAGCCTTTCTCTGCTCCTTGTCTGAGGCTGTAAGGGTCTGCTTCGTCTGAATTCTGTATGGGTAGGCCTTTACATCCATTACTAACACTTTCCTGCAAGTCTCACGGGATATACCGAGGGACTGACTTCGCTTGCTTACCGAACGTTTTGGACTCTGCTGAACTGACTCTCTCACGCTCTCGACCAGGTCAGCTGTACGCTTTCTGGGGCGTCCTGAATGGCTTGGATGGTTGTCACTGGCTGTATTGAGGTTCTCCACTGTCCCATAGTTCTCGAAGTGGTCCACTCATTCCTGAATTCTGCTCTTGGAGGGGGCTTTTTCACCTTTGAACTGATGCACGAAAGTGTCCTGCACTTTTTTGAACGAGTCTGTCTTGTAGTAATGTTTGACGCAGTATATTCTTTGCTGGAGCTCCCATTGAGAGCTAGTTGCGTTCATATGCGTTGCTTCTGTCATGTCCTGCAAAGTAATGGTGATTAGTGAATGAATAAAGGATATCTCACAAAAAGTGTGTGCAGGCCCGTTTTAGGGGGAACCAATAACTACATGATCCATCAAAATAGTTTCTCCATCTTCTTTTGATGAGACTCAGAAACCTGAATTTCAACCATTAAAGAACAAGAATTTATATTCGGCTTTCATGCGGACGTGGATCACTGTCTAACTATTTCTTACCAATTAAAAATGGCCCCTCCCATGCCCCTATTCTATAATAGAGCAAAAAAAACCCCTAAGCGTCACTTGTGATAGTTATCATTCAAAACATTTTGCACTAATGCCTACAAATTCTCTCTCAACTTTCTTCGTTATCTCAGCCGCATCCGTTCCCACTTTTGCCACCTTCCGGCTTGACTACTAACTTCCCTTCTCTCCGGATCGCAGGTTTTGTCTCTTCGACTTCTCCGATTGAATTCCCCGCCGAAACCATTTTTCCCGTGGGTCTCCCGCATTACAGCATTGGCACGTATTTTCAACAAAATTACCTTAAAATTCCTTCTCCTTACATATAAAATCTTAAATGCCACTGCTTCCCTACCTGACTTCCTCACTGAGCATATCCTAGCTTCTGGGAACCCTACACTCTGGCTCTGCGCCCCAACTGACTCTTCCTCCTAGTCATCTGGCTTGCTCTATATTTGCCTTGAGTGTGGAATGAACGGCCTTCGGTGATACGCTGATCCTCCCTCCATAGGAGCCTACATGTGTCTGGAAGACACCCCTCCCCCTCTTTTATCGGCTTTTCCTTACTCGATTGGCACTTTGTAAAGTTCTTGTCCTTGAAGAGTGTCATACATAAAATCATTATTATTATTGTTGTCCTTATTTACTTAAAATTATGACAGGACGACAACGAGGGCATCATCACTATAGAAGAAGGGTTTTCAAAAAAATTTCCTAAAGATTTGGGAAGAGAAAATATTTGTAAGGTATATAACCCGAGTACTTTAAAGAGGAGATTTCCTGGCACTAAGAGGACACATAACTTTCTAGAACCTGTCGCACCTCTAAAACTAGCTCAGATAACCCTTCTGGCTTTGGGCCGGGTGGTCACGCATTCTTTCAGATCTCTGCCGCTGCGCCATGGTTACCCAAACAGAGAATCACTAGTAGCAAAATTTACGTTTATCAAAAAGCTTTTAGAAGTCAATTTCAAGTGGAAAAAAATCAGGCAATTTGGAGGGGTATTATAGAACGCCCGGGCGGTCTCCGAGAGCGACCGGGGTGTTTTGGTCTCTCAGAACGACCGCGTTTTTAAGACCGACGTATCTGTCAGCGTCTGTAAGTTGAGTAAATAAAACAAAATGATGTAAGTAGGTGATTAATGATGCACTAATTCACATTTTAACATTTTGGGGTAATAAAGTATTTTTTACTAAAAAGGTTTCTCTGTATAAATAAAAATTAGCATTAGAACGGCAGGAGTGAAGGATTAGTCAAGGTTTAATATGTTTGGATAATGTACATGGACGGGATTTGTGAATGCCGTGCTTGAGGCGTTACGATAGCGATGAATCCAGAATCCACCAGATGCTACATATATATGTAGAACGCCATCGCTATGAAGGGATATTTAGTGGGGAAACTAAAGGGTGGCTTTGTTCTTGTCAGGGCATTTAGGAGAGGGGGTCTAGTTTTTAGTGGAGGTGATTCATGCCGACTCCACTTTGCGAGATATCGATTGATAAAGAGTAGGAAGTCATATAGGTGACAAATAAACATTGGAGTACAGCAAACTTAATGTACATACCAGGATTGCCAGGGTGGCTTTCAAAATCTTTAACCCTTAATTTGTATCGTTTTTTGCGTGTAACATAATTGGTATTGTGGGGTACACGGGACCCCACACTTAAAATATATATAGCTACTTCGCCTTCACTTTTATGGTACTTTAATGACTATTTTATGTATTTTTAGTCTATTTTGAATACAAAAAAAATCCATTAGTTTTATAATTCATGCCCAATTAACAATGTAGTAAATAATTTTTTTTAAAAATAGACATATTAGAGTATAAATATAAGTTTGATCCAATAGTGTTGTAATTATCACAGAGAATGACGTGACACCTGGCATGCTTGTTGGTAATGCAGAGTATTTGTGTTATTTGTTGTGAATGTAACTCATCAAATGATAGAAAGTGAAAAATATTATAAAATAAAAGATTTAAAATGTATACTCTCCAAAAGAAATTTTTCCGTCCTTTTCAGTAGTTGGCCATTCTTTTTTTCCGTAATATTAAAAAAATGAGGTAAAATGTTTCTTATTTCTAATAAAGATGCACTTGTAATTGTTTTTAAGGCTTTTTTTATAATCTAATGTTTACACGGCACTAAAAAAACTATCAAAAAATAAAAGTAAAATGTTTTCTTTTCTTTTCCTTACACACTAGAGGCCATATTTCTTATGACTTCACATACAGTGAAGGTAAAATGGGGATGAATGTACCCCACAGACTGGCTTTTTGCACTCATAGCAAACCACTCTCGTCTTTCTATCTTCTTGTCTTGTGCAATGTACACAGCGTCTTTCGACATCTAACCGGGGAATAATTGTCTTGGAAGGGAGATTTATATTGAGCTCATTTGCAATGGTCTTCTTGAGGTCTCTTGACAGTAATGGTTGTGTCAGTCTATTCTCACTTTAAGGCCGAATAAGTTGCAGAGCTAACTCTTGCATGAATTGCCGACGCATGCCAACCTTTTCATTTCTGCTTTCTCGGTATCATGAGTAGATGATGAATGCATTGATGGTTGCTGCATTGATTAGTCCATAGAACATACAGAGGACATCTTTGGGTTCTACGGCTGCAACGGTAAGTTGCACACATTTGATCGAAAGTGTCTACACCACCTTTCGCCTTATTATTAAAGTTGACAATCTCTGGCTTCCCGTTTGTGGCAATAGTGGGTTCATTGTACATGGAGAAAAGCAAGTGCTCACTTTTTTTTTCGCCGGCATATAGGAGCACAAAGTCAGTTTGTTAGTGAACCCAAATCCTGCTGTTCTTTCTGGCCGTCCTTTTTTGGTCTTTAGTTTCTCGGTTACTTGGGGTTTGTTCTGACGCAATGTGCCCACACTCGTAAGGCCATTTTGGACAAGATCTTCTGCTAGCTGGACAGACGTTTTAGATTATATTTTTTTATTATAATATATATATTTGTTATATATATATTTCTTATATATTTATTTATTCGATAATTTCATTATTATTATTATAATTTACTATACAGATAGATATTTCATTACAAAATATGAAATATAGCACGTTTTAGGGATGTCTATCAAAAATCATTACTGTTACGCAAATGGTATCGTGGGGTCCAGTAGACCACAACTCACCTGTTTTTGTGCTGTGCCCAGACTACGTATGTTCTTTACAGAATTTTTTTGCTTTTATTTTCTTATCGTGACGTGATAGAAAGGTACCTGGACTTTGAGAATTATCGCTTAATCAGAACCTGTCAATATAAGAAAGTCAGCGGTATCGTGGGGTGCAGTAGACGTCACAATACTAATTAAGGGTTAAGAATATGTTCAGATACAAAGCAAAGGAACTCTAAAATACAAATCTGTAAAAAGGTTTGAAGAGGAACAACGGTGACTATAATAGCAGACCTTTGCTAAGCCTGTTTATGAGAGAAGTAAATCATGCTTCAACACCTTCAGAACTCGTTGACAGGTCCATACCTGTGTTGTATAACAGTTTTTATTATTTTGTGGGACCTATCACCCTTAAAATTTACTTTCTAATTATTATTAGGAATGATTCTCCACATTTCACTCTACAGTGTCAAGGGAAATCCTTAAGGACTTTAAATAATTGTATAAGTGCCCTAATTTAGAACTATTTTGTGGGACCTATCACCCTTAAAATTAACTTTCTAATTATTATTAGGAATGATTCTCCACATTTCACTCTGCAGTGTCGAAGGAAATCATTAAGGACTTTAAATAATTGTATAAGTGCCCTAATTTAGAACTATGATTCCCTAGATTTTTTCAGTGTTATTTTGGTTATAATGCCACGAGAAGCCGTACTTCATATAACCCTCTTACTACGTTCTACTGAAATTTCATAACCAGCTGGAAATCATCGTATCAATCCTTCATTTGCAAACTTTGTGTTGTTTAAGTAGTGGATTTATTAGATTTTTTCTTAATTACTCGATTCACTCAAGTCAAAGAGTATTAAAGAGATAGACAAGAGGGAAGGATTTAATTTCAATCATCGAGAACAGAGACGAGGAAATTTTGCGAAATTTATTCTCATTTTACTTTTGGAGTGTTTTTTATGTTATACTGAATTTTGATTAAGAAATATATTCTTTTTTAGTCGTCTCTCGTCGATATAACTTCGTTTTAGTTACAGTGAAAAGGGAAGAGAAGCTGGCATAAACTAAAATCAAAATGGTCTTTGGGGAAATCGATATCACACTTTTAAAAAAAAACAGATGACCAGTTTGGTTACACCAGCGTCAAGATGCTATGCGCGTGTAGGCCGATACTTTAACCCTTCCCCCCCCTCTCCCCTCTCGACCCGTTGGCAACCAGACTCGATATTCATCGCCAAAAAAGTCAGAATCAACAGATTTATTTGCCAGCTTGCATGAAAAAATGAAGCGGAGGAGAGCAGGTGGAATAAAAGTGTATAAACAGGCTCACTGTTCCACCTAAGATTTGAGATCTAGTTTCGCCTAATAGACGAAATTATAGGAGCTGCGACGAAAGCCAGAAGATGCCTTTAGGACTAAGTGACTACACTCTGAAAAGTGTCGCTATAGGAGAGAGGCTTAAACATAGGCCCTCATCTCCCCCTCTATCCCTACCCCCAGTGGCTAGTGGAAGTATATATACGGATAGCTGAAGAATAACCATGGAGATCGAGTTAGATATCGAAACGACAAAGTCCGGCGGCAGTGCCCAGCACAAACGGAATCGAGCAAAGAAGTAGTTTATCCTGAGGCAGTTGCTGGTGGTCACACCGAAGAGCAAACCATTTTATTGAGAATCACTCTCACACATCTCTCGTCAGAGAAACATCCTATCTCGGTTTTCAACTAAACCAGAGATATTCCTCACCAGAGAGCAATACCCAAAGTAAACGCCTCCGCCCCCCCATTCGTCAAAGGATTCACTTTTTGGTCATCGCTCGTCAGTGAGAAGCACCTCAAAAGTAACCCGAAGATTGGAAGAAGCATACCTCCACGGTCCCGTTGCTTAAATCGTCAGATTAAAATACAGTGCTAAGCGCCATCCTCACCTCTCATCAAAGACATCTGTTTTCTTCCAGTCTGTCTACCAGCCAAACGATCAGCTAGGTGTCCGAACCCATCCACCCGCGTCGAACCTCAAACCCCTTCCCCCGCCTCCATAAGATCCAACGCCAAGGCTGTTCCCAATCCGGAGACACTGGGTTTTTTTTTAAAGGTAAAGCATCCCTATTTAATTTCGTGTCTCAATTAGCGCTCAGTATTAAAGTAAGCTTGGAGGTTAACAATCGCTTAATATTCATTTTTAAAGTAGTAATTTTCAGTTAGACCCTTTTATTAGATTCATTGTAGATGTAAAGTTTGTTTTTAATATTTAATTTTTTGTTGTAATTAAAAGTATATTTTGGTTAGAGTTGTTTAACTAAATCCTCGAAACGCTGGACATAGCTATAAATATCCTTGCTGATTAAAGAAGCAAAGCAAAAGATTAAATAAAGTGAAGAATTATCGCACTCTAGAGAAAACAAAGTAACGGAGTTATTTAAATACGTAACAAACCTACGCACACCCTTGGCCCTTATACTACGACATGGTCGCTGATAGAAAGTATGAAGGATTTTTCGCTTTATCCCTGCTACATTATCTAGCCCCCCTGGCAGGTGAAAGGAAGAAGAAGGGTGACTAAGAAAATTACAAAGAAATAGAAAGATAATAGTAACCTGTATATCAATTAGTTCTTTGGCTAGGCAAAGGAGAATAAAATAATATTTTAGGCACAGGATTTTAGATATGATATTGAATCTTAATCGTCTGAATCTAAACTTCCTTTCCGGTAATTTTGAGACAGAGTTCTCGATAATTTTCTCTTATGAAATCTTGTCCTGAGCTCTGTCTTACATAAAAAATGGAGCAAACTTCCGCTTTAGCAATGGAGATATTTGTAGGAAGGAAGTTACGATAAAGGCAATCATTAGAACTATAAAAAAACTATTACTAATATTAATTAATTATATTAATGGAAAGAATGAGCTCCACATAAATGAGATAGCTGCACGACGTTGTCTCATCTTATTTCCACCTCTTTTGCTACATTTTTGGGGGGCTGAATTTCTCAATGAATAGGTCGAAGAATGGAAATAAATAATGTTCAAATGTGTTTGGAGGGATATAGAACGAATCCATTTTTAGCCAGGGGGTTTTCGTGATCAGAAAGTACTATGAGACTTTAAGAGCAAATGATTCATTCCCAACATCATGTCGGAGCACGTGTCGTTAACGATCTCATTAGTTCTACAATTTACTTTTAAAATAATCAGTCAGGAATATTTGGATATTTGAGATTTTCCACTACACGAAAGATCATTTCTAATATATCATCTTTCATCATGTTTAAAACTGGTTCGAACATATTTAATTAGTGGTTCTCGTCTTGCCAGTTTTCGCCTTTATGACTATATGTCAAGAGAGCTTAAATAGGCTTTCGCAATTTGTTACACTTACAAGGAATTTGTCAAGTCCAGCCTTCTCGGAATTCTCTAATTGAAAGATATTTTTTTAATAGGTTTTGATAAAGTTTCTCGGTATGAAACAACAAAATCTCATTACACCTTCGAATTTATAACATTTTACAATATCGTAAATATTTGGTTTGTTAAAACTCTTACTGCATTCGCTTTAGTTTCCTTTAATGTTCCTTTTCTGAAATTTCATACCTCATTATAATTTTTATTTATAAAGGCAGAAATGTAGCCTAACATTTATAAACCTACAAATAACAGAGAACTAGTGATTTAAGGGCAATTGTACGGCAACTCTTGTTTTATGTTTTTACAATAATGGAAATAAGTCCTTTAGCAAAGTATTTGGAAAATAGAACAGAAAAGACAATTAACGAATCACTTCCATTACATCCAATTTCTAAACATTCTAGCATATGAAGCAGATCAATCAAACACAAAAGCAAACCCACTAGATATCATCCAAATACAAGTAGTCATATAATGATCTATAGTTGTAATATTAATTTATTTAATAGTGAATTTTTAATAGCAAATAAATCCTATCATGAAATGTATGGTGAGTGATTGTGTCAGTGCAACAAACCTTAGTGATAGATTCTTCTCGTTATCATAATTAGTCAAAACACACTAAATCATGTAAGAAATGGATGCCTTTATTATTAGATTTATTCATGACATTCAAATTAAAAGGTAATTCATTTTTTTGTCTATGATTTACAAAATTCTCAACACCTTTACCTATTTGTGTCTCCAGCGCCATACTACCAAAGACTATTAAAAAATCTTCACACTCAGTGGCGGAACCAGGGTTAAAATGGCAGGAGGGAGCTAACCTGAATTTCTCCCTCTAAGTAGTCTGAGAAAAGGGCATTGATCTTTAATAATGGTTATCTTACACACAAATGATAATAAATAAGAATATATCACACAGGAGTGACAACTAACTCTCCCACATCAGAAAATTATGAATTGTGTTATATTGTAGTTTTTCGACGTCAGTTAAGGTATATTCCTGAATTTAATTATTTCTTTTTCAGATTTACCTGTATTTTAGGCATGTATTATATAAGTTATGTATTATATATTAATACATAACTCTTTCTGAATAGCAGAATAGAAGTATAGCTTTTAAAAAAGAAATACAAACATAAACCGGTCTGAAAAAGTTACAAACAGTATCTAACACACATTACTAACACAGTATTGGTCATGCTATTTCATATCCTTTGTGCAAATACATAGATTGCACTTTCTATTCTAACATCAATTTCGTTGTGAACACCGATCAGCACCAGGCCGTTGTGGCGTTCTTGACCCATGGTATTCCTTAAGTACGTTTTCAGTCGCTGCAGTCCCGAAAATGAACACTCAGCCTTCGCATTTGAGAGTGATCGGAACTTGGAGGACCCTTGTCAGGTTTGGATACATTCAGGTCTAGATTCAGGTCTATGTATGGCCAAGAGTATCTCCAACAGAGTAAAGATTGATTGTTGACGGAAGCCAGCGCTCTGCTTTCCTCTTCACCACTTCCAGTGAAGCACGAACATCTTTCCTTGGGCACTCCTTGGGCACTGTTTCATATTGAAGCCGACCGGAATATCGTTGTCTCAGAACCAGCTCTGTAGCCCCGTCCACATCTGGTCAACATAGAACATAAAAATTATAAATTTAGTGAAGAGATAAATAATTAAATAATAACTAATTTGCGCTGTATCAAATGGTCCATGCCATAAGAGTAAATTGATTCTAACATTTTCTTCAGCAATATTATAATTTGTTAGAGAAACTAAACACACTGTCAAGTGCAATTTGTAGTTTGAAATGGATTAATAGAAATATGAAATGCATAATAATGCCAAGGGGAAGAAGATACTAGGCAGAAAGGTGAAACCAAAATCCGATCCTTTCGGAATACGAGAGCGCACCTCCACCAGTCTAGATATGAATGGATGGAGAACAATAGGAGTGATGGGAGCAGAACCAATGAAGGGTAGTTCGAAAAACAGCTAAGAATTTAGAAAGACGATGAAGAATTACAGTGTTATGGCAGTATCGAATGTTTCCCGTGGTACTGAAAAGTATTAGAATGGAAGGCAGACCCAGCAACGACCAATCAACGAAGGCAGTTATATATATATATATATATATATATATATATATATATATATATATGAGAGTGGATTGATTGCTCTCATCTGCTTTGAAGCCAGACAGATGATCATATCAATGGCAGATTAACAAATCTAAGGAATATGGGCTATCGTAGAATAGGGTCAAGTTAACCCTTTCGGCGTTACGAGTCCCGTGCTGACGGGACTTAGCGCCCTCTCCGGCCCCAGCTTGGCCTCTTTTCCTTCTATCGGACAGCCTGTCTTTCTCCCCTACTTCCCCACTTTCCTTACAACCTCTCCCACAACTTTCTCCAGTCGGCCTCTATATTCACAGGGTAGATGCTGACCTTCTTCTCAGCCAACTATCCCGAATCGAGGCTGAGGGGGGGATGGGGCAGGCAACAATGTTCTCTAATGTCTGAGCTCCGGTTTAGGATGGTGGGTTTTTAACAGCAGGCTTCATCCCGACGCATATCATCCTCACATTCCTTTTCCTTCTCACTTCACTATCTATTTTTTTTACGCCGTGTCCAAGGTGGAGCCGCCATGCCGAGGGGCTGCCAGGTCATCAGGCGGGAGGGGTGGCATAAAATGGCGGCAGCTGGCTCTGCGAGCCCCATACGCACCCCTCGCAGAGCCAGCCACTACAAGGGGGCATTAGCGTTTGCTTCCCGCAGAAAGAATAGGGTCCCCATGCCCAATGATGAAAATCTAAGAAAAAACTCTCTTCCCCTTTCCCCCTCACGATCGAAGGAGCCGCCTTCGGGCAGCTCCACTAGAAAAATGGAGGTCCCCCCCCTCTGCTCTCGCAGGGGACCCTTGAGGAGGCTTACTCCTCTTCTATGCCTACGGGTGTAGGGGACTTCCACTCACCCCTTGTCTGGAGGTGCCTTCGGGCGCCTTCCTCTATCCAGCGGCAGTTCCCACTTTACTTTCCAAAGGGACTACCAAGAAAGCCAGCAGGCAGCCAATAGCCGACCGTTTCCCATTGAAGTGGCTCGGTAGGGCAAACCCCCTTAGGGGGCAGAGGAAAGACAGGCCCCATCGGTCGCTTCCCTCAAAAGACCTGCTGCTCAAAAGACCCCTAGTGGGGGTCAAGGTAACCCGTTTCTCAGACGGGAGCCTTTTGGCAAATGTGTCGAATCACTCCGAGGCAGCCATGATTAGTGCCCTTCGGATACTTGATGGCACCCCGGTGAGTGTGACGCCACACTCTACCATGAACTCCGTGAAAGGAGTAGTCTATGCGAGGGAACTCTTGGACTACTCCATAGAGGACACCACTTTAGAGATAGCTGACCATGGGGCAGTCAAGGTCGACCGTGTGATGAGAAAACAGGGAGGGGACTCGAGACTCACCCCTACACTTTTCGTCACGTTCGACTAGGACAAGCTCCCTGAGTCGGTGCGTGCCGGTTGGTATCGCTACCGCGTGAAGGCATTCGTGCCACTACCGCGGCGGTGCTATTACTGCCACCACTTCCGCCATACTAATCGCTCCTGTCGACGTGCAAAGTCGGGGTTAGCCGAAACCTGTGTAAGTTGCTCCAAGGCCACACAAGATAACTCCAAATCGTGTGTGGCCAAGTGTGTCAATTGCGGAGAGCCGCATTCCGCTTCTTGCAAGCAATGTGGTGCATATCTCTTTAAGAAGGAAATCCTGGCCGTTCAGGCTCAGGATCGTCTCTTATTTCACGAGGCTAACGACTTAGTTTTCGCGCGCCCAGTGCTACCCTGGACGTCCTATGCCTCAATGTTGAAAAAGACACCCTCTGCCCCTGGTCCCTCCAAGCCTACGAGTACGGATGCTTCCGCGCCTATTTGGAACCCATATGCGGGTGTTACCAAAATAGGGCGCTTCCCTGGTAAAGCGGCGTCACAAAGGGTCCACACCCAGCCCAGGCTAAAACCAGGGCTCCCTCCCCTTCCCCCAGCGTGACCGCTTCCCGTAAGGCGAAACAGCCACGCGCCTCCAGCGAGTCGTTAGACTCACAGAAGGCAACATCCCTGAAGTTGGACGCCAGACCATCTTCCGGGGTTTCCAAAGCTGCCCCCCGAAAGGAGAACGGCAATAAAGGAGCTTGGGCTCCTTAGCCGACGCCCAGTGGTGGGAGCGGTGGCTCGGAGACTGTGGATCCTCGAAAAGAGGGCCCCTCCATCTCCGATGCTGCATGGACGGCCTAAGGTTTTAAGGCGGAGGGATGAAAAGACTCGCATGGCAATCCCAACCTCCCCCAATAAGTCTTCGTAGGCCACAGTGCCTTCAGCGTAGTGTCCGTCCTCCAGCACCCGGAGTTCTGCTTCCGGGAAGCGTACGGCCATTCCTTTGGGGGTCTTCTCTTCGAAGAGGGCCCCCGAATCTGCTCCGAGCTAGGGCTGGAGGGCATATTCCTTCAAATGAATTGCCGCTGGATCCGGGCCAACGGGGAGAAGCTGGGCGCATGCCCCCTGCCTACCCTCCCAGGGTATAAGGGTTTTGCGACACCACCACCACGGGATGAAGGCCGGGCGGGAGGATGTACTATTTACACCCGGCATGATGTCTCCGTTCTTCTTTTCGCTTTATATACCTCCCTTTAGGCAGTAGCTGTGCAGCTGCACCTGGATAGGAGGTATACTATCATTTCTGTGTACATTCCACCGTCAGCTGACTTCGACGCGGGGGACTTCCGCCGCGTCGTGGCACGGTTGCCGAGGCCCTTTCTCTTGCTCAGAGATCTAAACGGTAGACACCCCCTCTGGGGAGACTACTCTATTAATACCCGGGGTCAAGTCCTTGCCGACCTGATCGACGAGCTTGAGATGGGTGTCCTAATTGTGGATGAGTTTACGCATCACTGCCCGAGAACCGCTTCATTTTCCTGCCTCGATCTATCTTTATACTCTCCGGATGCACAGCCTGATTTTGATTGGGGGGTGGTCGATAACTTCCATGGTAGCGATCACTTTCCCATTCAAATATCACTTACAGGGCGGCTGTCGCCTGAGAGCCAACCTCAGGGGTGCTTCGCGTGGGCGCGGTGGTCTGCATTTCAGGAAATGACTGAATTCTCTATCTCAGTCGAGGAGTTTAGGTCGGTAGATTAGGCCGTTGAGTTCTTCTAGGGCAACGTCATCGCCGCGGGCATATCTACTATTCCTAGAACGTCTGGCCGTTTTGCACGCCGACCACTCCCGTGGTGGTCAGCCGAGTGTAAGTCGGCCCTTAAGCAGAAGCATTATGCCCACATGCGCTATAAGCGCCGCCCGAACGATTTCACTGTCGGTGAATTTCGTCGTACTAGGTTCCTGTATATTTCGAAGCAGGCCCGCTGCTCTTCTTGGTGAGCATACATATCTTCACTTAACAGGAAGACCCCTCTAGCAAAGGTGTGTAAGCGAGTCAAAAAGATTTGCGGCAAGTTCTCGCAGCAACCCCCTCCCGTTCTTCAGGAGAATTTGGACCGCAATCTTGGACCCGGCGTTTGTGGCGTAATCCTTCGCGACCGCTTTCTCCGCATTCTCTTGCCGGGATGCTGCTCCGCCAGCATTCAATGCACGTCGTGATGTCGCAGAAGGCCGCCAGCTGGACTTTACCCCCAGAGACGGAGAACCCTTCAACGACAGGTTTATTCTGAGCGAGTTGCCTTCCCCTCTTGCTTCGTGCGTGGGTGCGGATACGACCCATTGTCCGGACGATGACCCGTACGCCATGCTTCGACACGTGAGTGAGCGAGGCATGCCTTTTCTCTTAGATTTGTTCAACAGGATCTAGGTGAAGGGTCTGCTCCCGGATTCATGGCGAATGCTACTATGCTTGCCTTTCGCAAGCTGGGGAGACATCACTCTACACCCGCCGGTTTCCGCCCAAGTTGATGGAGAGCAGATGCCATCTGTCTTATGCACAGTGCGGCTTTCGCAAGTTCCATTCCACGTCTGATGCTCTGCTCCGACTCGAAAATGCCGTGTGTGATGCCTTCCTCCGTAGACAGCACTACACCTCGGTGTTTTTTGATCTGGAGGAGGCCTATGATCCTGCATGGCGATACGGTAGCATGGAGACTCTCCACACGATGGAAGCGAGGGGACGCCTCCCAATGTTTATATTTGAATTTTTTTAAGATCATCAATTCTGCGTACGGGTGGGGGGAGCCCTCTCCGGCCCATTAAAGCCGGAAGAGGGTGTATCACAGGAAAGTTTCCTCACTGTCACACTCTTTGCCGTGAGTATCAACGGCATCACCTCGATGCTCCCGGAAAATGTTCTCGCTACGCTTTACATGGATGAGCTTTCGATCTCCTTTGGCGCGGACCAGATGCCAACTCTGGACCGTCGACTCCAACAGGCATTGAACCGCGTCTCTTGCTATGCCGAAGCGCACAGGTTTCGGTTTTCCTTGGCCAAGACTAAGATGGTGCACTTCTACCGCCATCCCTGGCTCCAACCTGACCCACATTTTTTTCTTAAAGGTGTATGCCTGGAAGTGGTTGAATCAAACAGTTTCGTTCGTTTGAAGCTTGATTACTGATGCGAGTTATCTGCATCCGCAGCTGAGCGTGTATTGCGAAAGATGGAATCGATCCACCACACCGGCCTTCGACTGACGACCGGTGCCTTCCGCACTTCTCCCATTGAGAGCCTACTAATCGATGCTGGAGAGATGCCACTCGTTCTACGCCGTGCACAGTGCATTTTTCGCCTGTACGCTCGAGCCAGGCGCCTCCCTCAGTCGCCAACAGCTATCACTGCATCCGCAGCTGATTTCGACGGTGCCTATGCTTCTGAGAGACTCCTGTCATACTCTAAGCCCTTTGGCTTTAGGGCGGGCTAGGGCACCCTTTCAAGAGCTAGGTATAGCTTTTGGGCCGGTGGCCCCCCTGGTTCGACCCAAACTGAGTTGTCGCGAAAGCGTTGGATTAATAATTATAGACACTGGGTTCGGTTCCTGGTAACAAGAGAGGGCACATAAAACTTAATTGCTCGTGGGGAGCGGCTGCCATTTAGGCGGTGCGTTGAGTTTGGTTCATACGTACCAAGAATTCCACTCATTTGCGTCTCCCGCAGATAATTATAACAGAACTGTCTTTTTAATTCGCCTTTTTTTGCACACATCATTGTTTCGTCTCTCAACCATTGCTTTCGATTTCCACACTCTCTTCACGTGGTAAGAGTGAATGTCTCTTGGACCAAATATGTTACCTTTCTCGCTCTTTGATGGTAGAACACAGTCCACCTACTCTTTGCGCGCTTTAATCTTTAAAAAAGACCGTCCCATTGGTGCCTTCAGGCTCAATAGTGATTGACATAGACTGTATATTTCATTATTGGGTCGCCGGACTTCGTCTAAAAATTGGAAATGGGTGGTACAATTATCTTAACAACCCTCCCTTCCTTCAGCATTATGATCGATAAGATCTATTCAGGAAAACTCCGTAACCCTGCATGTGTGCATAAGTGCAATGCATTCAAGAATAAAACCAACCGCTCTCCTCTCCTCTCCTCCTTCTGATTAACGTATAGTTCTATTCTGCTCAAAAATATTAAAGTTGAAGTCATCTTATTCCATGTATTCCTAAAATTTATAACTATTTCTTCTTCTTCTTCTCCTTCTTCTTTTTCTTAATTCATAGAAGAATATAATTAGCTTAACCATCCAGGTTATTGTCCCCTTAAGAATTACAATCCAGCAAAGGCCCCAAATCCACTAGAGGTTAAGTCAAGAAAGAATGGAAAGGGTTTAGCAGTAATAGATAAAGTACAAGTAAACGAACTTGAGGATATGGATAAAAAATTAGTTCCCGAGCTCGCATTTCTGTAGTTATATTTATTGAAATATAATCAATTCTATTCTTAAAAGTGCATATTTATTGTATTGTTTACAACGGCAGTCTAGATAAATTATTCCAATTTTGTGTTATTTTCTAAAAAAGAAATTTTGTGCTATCACATTGTTAAATATTTTATTTCCTATATTGTAGCCATTAGAAAATAAATAGATGAAGTGAAAGAGATGAAAAAAATAGGTATTTAAATTGAGACGAGACAAATAGTGAAACAAGTTTAAGATGACCAAAACTGCAATATCCCATTTTGTTCATTCTTAGTACTTGGGGAGTAAGGTGTAATATAAACTTGCAGAAAATTGTTAGCACAAAGAGTAGAATTACTCAAAAGTACGAACCTTATTTCGATTTCTTTGTACTTAGAGATAGTACTGATGTTATCGGGAGGTGAAAGTGGTTGGAGGGAAAGTAATTAAGATCGGGAGTAAGTGAAGAAGATGCTTTTTTCCGTTAGGATTTTGTCGAATAGCCACGAGCGAAGGTAAGGCCTCCTAAAAAACAGTGGAAAGCTAATTTAAAAAAAAAATAAACAAATACAAAAGAATACTAACAACAAAAACAACATTAATATGAAAACAAAACAACCAAAAAACGACAATAAAAATAAATACGAGCATGACGGCGTTCCAGAAAAGAAGACTGCCTCTTCTATGGACCCAAGCAAACCATCAATTAAATTAAAATTCATATAGAATGGAGGAGGTTAACCTCTTGCAAACGTTAGATTAAGCCACATGTACAGTATGTAGCCATCCCGCTAGTCCAGGTACTGGGAAAAGTACCATGCATGAAGGTCCCCAGAATAATTTATTCAACCAAAAAGTGCCAAACAGTCTGGGATGCCCAGCATTCTTTGAGTGTGTCCAATTTGGATGCGACATAAAATATAAATAAACTTGATAGTATCGATGCATTGGGGGATAAATTTAATGACTGGCCTGATTTGTACCATGTAGCTAGAGAGGCGGATCGCAAAGTTCTTTTCAAACTTGCTCAGTCTGTACGGATTTCTTGTCGCGCTCGTCATTAAACTCATTCGCAGCTACCACTATCCTTTTCTGAATTCATTAGAAGACAATCTAGACTCGTAGCAGCAACGACGTCACGGATACTCTGGAGCAGAGGATGTAGAGAGACCAATGTCTCAGGGATAATTTGCGCGCTCTGCAAGTCGTTATGTATGCCAAAAGATCCTGCAGACTTGATACGGCGCATAATCTCCCGTGCCAACTTGAGTATTGAGTATCGCTGTAAAGACGGAGTCAGCGCACCGCACGGTGCTAGCATGGAAGCTTTCAAACCCCCCAAACTCAGAACCATCAGTGTACACCGGCACAGCTCTAGTGTGACACGATGCATCCTCCAAGAAATAGAAACGAATTACTCCCGGTGCTGTGGAAACTTTGGGAGTAGAGGGGGAAGGGGTCTGTGTAAGAGACATGTTACCTTCTTTGTCTAAGAAATAAGCTATTCTGATATTTGCTATTTCTCTATCAACTTGCATGCTCAAGAGGTGAGAGAAATTGGGCGAAAAACACCCGGGTTGAAATGATCTCTATTCGGGTTACGAAAAGCAACCATGATAGCTATTTTGCCTGAATTTAGAAAGATACCATCAAACCATATCCTGTCGATCAAAGATGACAGAAATGTGATATCTCGTTCACCCAGATGTCAAAGCTTGGCGTACGGACTATCATCTGGACCATGGGTGGTATCCGCGCACGTAGCAAGGGTGAAACGCGGCTCGTTTAGCGAAATTTAAGGCTTTGTAGAGTTTTCTCCCTTGGGAGATTAAGTTCAGTCGGCATCCTTCAGCGACTAGGTGAGGTACTTTAAATCCCGGTGAAGGGGGAATCCCAAAATGGCCACAGAAATGATGATCCAGGCTTCCTGGAGGACGAGAAGCGGTCTTGGTTGAACTTGCCCGAAACGTTTTGAAAGCTTTTCACATATCTGAAAGAGAGGTTCTCCAATTAATTAAAGGCTTACATGCCCACCAAGAATAGCGGCAAACATGAATAGAAGTAAAACAGAATGCCTTGCCCGACGAAATTCACATAAAGTGAACCTGCATTAACGCCCCTTTGGCTTAGCTTTCCTTCTACGGGCGTTCGAACTTTGCAGAGGAAAACAAAGAGGGAAGTAGACGGTATACAAAACGGTCAGGCGTTCAAGGAATATTACGAAGGAATTCTGCCTTATCGAATTCGGCTACGGGTGTAATATAGAGATCAAAAAGAGAGTACTATCGGCTTACATATAGTTACACTACCAGCGCCTATAAGGATGTATCTAGAGGCAAAGAACGTATTTATAAAGCGCACCCAACGAAAGGGCCCCTATCCGGGGTATCAAGGCAGTGGACATACCCAAAAGGGTATCCTGCAGAAAATGACCTAGGGTTCAATGGGAGTAGACAAGCCTCCTTAACCCATCCCAGTTAGATCCAATTAAGGATACTACCTCTTGAATACATGATTAAGGAGCTGATAATGACCGATTTGAGAACAAAGTCGTTACGGAAGGGGTGCTAGACCTTCAAGATTCAGAACTCAGTGGACTATTTGCCGTGGAAAGCACCAATGATACCGATGCCTTCGAGGACTTATTCGAGAAGTTGCGAGTCTGGATGTGAGTCTTCCCCTTCCCTTGGTTCGAATCCTTCTGCTGTTATAGCACTTTATGTGGCTTGCATTTCCTTGACTTTTAAGGGAGACAACTTGCGTCACTCCATGAAGCCTCATGCATGGGCGAGGGAGGTGAGGCTCCTCCATTTCGGGGGCTAGGTTAAAGTTTCTAGGAATTGGTGGCTCTCCCTGAATTTGCAATTGTCTTTTTCTCACTCAACTTTAAATTTTATAGTGCGATGGAGGTTGAGCTTGGTCAGAAAATTATCAAATGAATCTATTTGGTTTAATGGCCTGTTGGAAATCACATCATCTACATACCTATGTAGATGATATAATTTACACATGGACATTAAACCTAAGGACCATTGCTTACCTTTTATTGATGCAAAAGTCTTAAGAATTAATAATAAAACATCTTTTACTGTATACCGTAAACCTATTAATTATAATTCTTATATACACTTTTTTTCATGCTATGATGTTAAAATAAAAAAAAGCAATCGTAATATCTATCTATTTAAAAGCTTTTCGAATTTGTGAGCCCCCCCTTTTTTTTACAAGATGAGATCATCATCATAACATGCATGTTCATTGAGTTAAAATATCCACTCTATTGTATAGATGAAAGCCTATCTAAATCTCGAGTAATATTCTACCAACCTCAACGAAAGAATCTTACATGTGAAAAGAATTGCTTATCTCTACTATATTCCCACCTATTACATATCCCAACTTAACCACTTTTAAATATCCCTCAACTATCAGAAAATCTTTCCCTTCCACTAAGATAAATATAATAAAAGATAATAGAAAATAATAAAAAAATAGATGCAAACTCTTATGAACAATGGAATAATAATTTAAATAACCAATTTTACTTAAAAATAATAAGCTTTTCATGATAAATGCTTATAAAATCTAATAAAAAGGTTTATCTATTCGTGTACACTCAAAAAAATATTATATTTTAATTCAATTTAAGAATTGGTAAAAAAAAAGAAAAAAAGAAGCATTTTATTTAAATCCCAGCCCAAAGAACATTTGTTTTTTAATTTCTATGGTTGTTTGAAAAAGTAGAGTCTGATGGTTTCCAGGTAGAATTAAATTGATGTTTCTAACAGTAAACTACAGCAACAAATTGGAGAGTTATTTAGAATTATTTACCTTTCCCCGTAGTTCACAGTGTGAATAAAACTGTGTAGGTTGTTTCTTATTTTGTTCGTTACATATCAGATGTGACAAAATATAATTCCATATTTACTCAGCTTATTAATAATATAATGCCACCAGGCAATGGCTTCTCCACTCCCTTGCGCTTCGCTACTAAGATTAAAATTTAAAATCTAAAATAGCAGCCATGGTTAAATTTTTATACATTTTCTGAACTTCGCCAATTATAATAATTTTAAAAAAGGACCTCTAAACTAAATTTTCCCCCTTTCAAAATATCACGTTGATAAAATATAGTTATAGAAGAAGATCTATAAAAATAAATTTTATGAACTTCATCATTTGTAATTCTTTGGGTTTTAAAAAAATCACAAAATTTCGATACTTATATTTATTTCTGAACTTCACCATTTTGTCTTTTGATATTATAAAAGAATTATTAAAAATAACTTTGATAAAAAACATGCTATAACCAATCTAAGATGAAATTATTATTCAAATACTCAAAAAAATCCCCTTCTGAAATTATAGAGTTAGTGTTGATGATGATGACGATGATAATTAATAAAATTAAATTCACGATTTACTACTTTAAATTCGAAAAGCCTGGGAATCAAATTTGTGCATTGCCATTCTACAAAGTTGAGGTTTAATCCATTGTTTTCGTAGCTTCGAGCCCGTCACTAAAGGACTTTGCCTCCATTGGCTCCGTGACGAGGCCTAAATGGCCTCGTTTCCATTACTGTATGGTGCCGTCTTTTAATGTTTAAATAGCCAATTCATGAACTCAGTGGTTTGTTGATAAACCTCTTCTTTACTCGCGAGCAAGTATTCCTTTTTTAATTTCCCAAAGAATTTTGTAAGAGCAAACAGAAGAAAATGAAGAGAAAAAAGTTTAATGAATCAAATTCAATTAATTTTAACATGATTATGCAGCACAGTTTATTTCAATACCTTAGATGCACTGCATCCCAGCTTTGAAGATCCACTGCTTCCTTCGTTGAGCGCAATTAATCCTTATCAGGTATTGGGTTATTGAATAATTGGCAAAAAGAAGGTATTCTGATCTATTATTCAGGTTGTCCCCTATTCTGTTTTTTTTTTACATTTTCATCCGAGAATTTTAACTTATCTACATGATATGGCGTTCTTGTAAGTATTTATCTGGTTATTTTTTTAGATGTCATAGTCACTTCAATAACAGTGTGAGGCGAAGCATTCGGGCATTGGTAACTTCATATGTTAAAAAGTTCTTTCCTACGTTCGTTCAGAATCGCTCTATTCGTGCCATCGTATTTCAAGTTAAAACGAATTTGAATCAATATTATTGGTTCCATTTAATTTTTCTAATGCTTTGTCTTACACAATAGAGCTGGCAGTGTTATTTCTGTCACTCTGAGTCATTCTTATTGATTGAGTGCCCTATGGATTTATATTGGGGTAAAACGATGTCTTTATTCTTATAATCAAACCACCTTAATAATAATTCCCCCAAATCTTGCTTGACCCCTTCCATATTTTGACACTTATCCAATTGTCTTTAGATCAGCTGGCACAATTAATCCCAGGCTTTTATCCTCGTGTTACCGTATACGGCATAAAATTAATTCTATGGAATTATTAAAACTGCGTATCAAGTATATGTAGGTCACGCATACAACTCCGATTCGCGCTGCCATATCGTGTAGTGATTGTGTAAACATTCTACGTTCAACTGTCGATTGCCATTAGGATCAAATTGGTGATTGCCAATATTCTATCACAACAATAACAAATCTTTAGGTAATGATATACAACAAAAAAACAACACGCGAAAGAGCAACTTTGCCCCCCCCCCCCCTCCGTCATGAGCATTATTTGAAAGGAACCAATCTACTGGTGGGTAGGGGAGAGTAAAATTAGATCAATTTTCCCCAAATTGGATATAAAGCGTGCAATTAACGTTCGTTAGTTATTGTCTTATTTACGTACTCTGGTGGCATTCAAAAAATTCCACCGTGATATTAATTGGACATTAAATTGTGAATTAATGGTTGCTAATGAACATTAATTTGCAGTTATGTTTGCTCAATTAGGCGCTAATATTTTCTACTTGGAAATAAAATATACCAACTAATGTATCGTATGGCATCAGTGGAGGAAGGTTCTAATGGGATGTACCTATTTACTTCATAAATGAAACTCATTGGGAACTAATTGGAGGATAAGGCGCAATCATTACGTAAGAGGAAAGTGTGCTCGTCCCTAGTAGTTTTCTTGAACACGAATTTAATTGCTAACTATGAGAAAGAAAAGAGAGCTGATTAATCCAATGAGGCACTCTCGTTTGTTATTGTTAGAGAAAATGAGGCTAGTCCCGTACATATACCAATAAGAGTATTTCTTTTCGAGAGAACTTTGTTTGGATTTAACTATCAACGAGTACACTACGCTAGTGCCAACTTAATCGAAGTAATCATCCCTACTATTTTTGACTCGTATAAAGAATTACCATTGACAGCTCCTTTGACCAGACCATTCTTAATCATTAAAAGCTTATAAGAAAAAAGCCCCGTTTGCAATATCTCTTTTAAATATGTTCGACTCCAGCTTCTATTCATAGTTTATTGCCAAGGGGTCGATTTTCATTTAAAATCAATTTTCCATTCCAACATATTCAAAGCCCTTGAGTGAATTAAAGGTATGTTCCAATTTTGATTGTCTTGTTTTCCACGAGTATAAGGTCAGTGCTTCCATTATTCGTTAGATTTGTGTCTCAGACTCGATATATTAGGTTGGCTAGAAAGTCCTGACTCACTTAGGAAGCGGAGAGAAAACAATAATATTTTATTGCGAAACACCAACATTTATTCTTCAAAATAAATTCCATCATTCTCTCCGAACTTCTTCGAGTGATCAGCCAGCACCCGAATCTGTCACAGATACCAGTCAGCTGGCTTTAAATAAAAAACCCTCTAAACAAGCTTCCGCTTCCTAAGTGAGTCAGACCTTTCTGGCCAACCATATACATTCAATGCAGGGATGCTGAAATTATGAAAGCAGTATCATATCCTATATTTATCATTTAACTATCCATTATCTATTTTATCCTTTATCCATTATTTTCCCTTTTGCCAAGAAGGAAACTAGAGTCGCATTGCACAATTCAAGTGTGAACAAACACTTTATTTTTACAAATTACAGTTATATTCTTTGATTTATAAATATAATTTCTGTAATGAAATACAAGTGTGATAAAGTTCTGTTTCGTACCGTTAATGATAAAGAAACATCTGCCCTAACTGGAAATATTTATTGAAGGATGCGAGTTTCGAGAACATACAACCCGTTCTCATTTCTAATCCTTAATTAATGACTCACATGAGGAAAGAAGGCGATTTAATTTTATAGTTTGGACCTAAATTATGAATTAATGGATATTAAGGACAATTTATTTGCAGTTTCGGTAAATTAGGAGCTAATTTTGCCACTATTGAGTCATTAATTCCAAAGAATGCTTGACATGTAATCAGTGAAAGTACGTTCAAATGGCTCTTGTTTACACCTTGAAGGCAGTTCATGCAGGTCCTGCACTTGAAGAGTATATGTTATTCAAAATTAGTAAACTTTGATACATATCTCCAGATATGATCTTTTTTTTTGTACTCAAATCCGAGCACTTCCAGGCCTCATCACAGGGATTGGTAAATAGGTCTTTCTTAATCTAAATCAATACTGATTAGATCTTGGTGTAATTTAATTCTGAATTACTAAATCTAGTGTAGGGAAGTTTCTATCGAATTTGCAATGTTAGAAACAAAGACAAAAGGATCGTACTAACGAAAATATGGAATCGAATACCGAGAAAAAGAACTGCGGAGCAAAAATCGACATTATACCGATGGAGACTAGTGGGTGAATTCGAACCCCATTCACTCAAAACTATGATCTTGAATCCTTAATTATACAATTTTACTCTTTATGTTAATTTTTATGTGAAAGTAATATTAATTGTATTCTTAATTATGTTAAATGAGGTGCTTTCAACGACTCGCGAGAGTAAATTATTCTATAGCTAATTGAAGTATTAAATCGTTAATAATGATGAAGCCGTTGTTACTAGTGACCACTCGGTTAGTTATCTCAAATAACGATTCCTATTCTATATTAGTGAAAACATTTAGAACTTTAGAGGCGTCACTGAGTTGAGCTCGTAAACGATGATTCTCCAGTGAAAGCAAATTAAGATCTGGCTTCGTGAGATCCATTTCTCAGTTCAGAAATTAATTTCGTCGCTCTCTACGGAACGCTCTCTAAGCTTAAGCTGCTTTTTAAAGAGGACGAGGAAAAAGTTTAACCAGATATTCTAAGTGAGATCAGGAAAGCTGTTACGAGTATATAATAGAATAATAATATCTTTTGATTTAAATACCAAACACTTACCTGTTTAGCCCAGAAACCTGTCCGTCTTTTGCGGTGCTAGAAAAACCTTGTTTTGAAACTTTTAGGGCGCTTGAGTAACAGTATTTATATTATGAGCGCCCACTTTAACATTTTTTAAGTGTACATTACATGGCATTTATCTACAAAAAACTTCATCTGCCATTATTAGGCCAATTCCAATGTCTAATTCACTTTTCTCTTTTAAAATTTTCTATCAAAGGTAAATTTTAAAATTTTATCATAATAAATTACTACTAAACTCGTTGATATACGGTAAATATTAAACACTAATGGACCTGATTGCTGAGAGATAGCTAGTAACTGATGATCAACTTGAATTGATTCCATTTATCATGACTTTTTCTGCTTGCGGTTGACCAACTTGTTTTTGATCCATTTAAATGGATCTACCCTTATTTATACCTTGAACTTTTAACTTTATTAGAAATATCTTGTTGGAACCGTATTAAACACTATCTCAAAATCGCGGTAAAGGTATCAAAAGCTTTATGCTGGTCAAAATATGCGATCATTTTGTTTAAAAAAAAATTAAAGTTACTTAAACACGAGCGTTGCCGCCCAAAACAATGATGAGTATTGAGTATTCTTAATTTTTTTCTTAGCAATACTCTACAGTGCTCCACATGGTATCCCTCTATTTCATGACAATCCTTGTATTTACTGACCAGCGTCTACTTTATTATTTTTAATTAATTACATACCTAGAATATCTCTCATTTCCTTATTCCTAAGCTGATAATGAAAGAAATATATGATCCATTACAGAAAATCTCATTGCTAAAAGTTTTAATAGAGGCAAATTCAAGGGTTTGAAAGTCTTATCGCTTCAGATTATTTACCTACATTATCCACTTGCTTTTAGCTTATAAGATGCCTTATATTATATGCATAGGTTCATTGGTTTTCTGATTCCACCCTCAAAAAACATAAAAGTGAATGATTTCTGGGATTCGTTCTGATAGGATATCAACGTCGGGGGCAAATCCTGAACGACGGATCCCAATTCTTAGCTTAATAAACGCCACGGTTCGCGGAATTGGCAAGATTCCGCGTGTAAACGCATTTCTTTAAAGATTATCCTCAGGTTCTCAATTGGATTACATTCTAAGGAGTTTCGAACCCATATCTATGTGGCTATGATGTAAAAAATACGTCGTTCCTTGTGCTCGATGACTCCTTAGCTCTCTATTATGCATGGAAATTCCAAAAATACTATCGATTGATGGTAGAAAGTGCTCATAAGAGACGCTTTGCTACCATTCTTTGTATTTAGACGGGTGTTCATGGAACAAAATTTGTTTTGCCAGAGGTAGTGCCATGACTATAGGATCTGAATTGACGCTATGTAACACAAATGTGGTGAATTCGTTGAAAAGTGTGTAGTTTACCTTCGTATCGCGTGTATGTTTTATGCATAACTATAAACCAATTTCAATTATAATTTTGGTAGAATCTAAAAATTCAATAATAAAAAAAATGAATAAATAAGTACAGAGACATAGTCATGGGCAAAAATTTTGAAACTACTATATTTTTTCTATAAGAAAATCCTTAGAACTAATAAACGTTGCATTTTGTTTTAGTATGTTTGTATCATAATTTGAAGGTTAAATATTCACAAAATTTAGAGCCCAAACCAATTTTATTAATAAATACAGTTAATTGATATACAAATGCCCCCTGTTCTTTAGGACTGCTGCATTTTATTTTGGCAAACTGGAGACCAAATTTATGATGATATCTTAACTGATATGATTCATTTTTGTTAAAATCCTCCTGCAACCGCTCACAATTGGATGGCTTCTGTTTATTAATCGCCAGTTTGATTGACACCTAAAATTCTCTATTTGGTTAAAAAGTTCGATGTTAATTTCGGCCAAGAACTTTGTTATTGATTTTTCCTTGCAACAAAGTGGGCTATCTTGCTGAGAAATACAGTTATCATCCCCAAACTGCTCTTGAGCTGCTAGGAAAAGGTGATTATGAAGCACTTTTTAGTAGAAATTTGAGTTCACGGCAGTGTTTTTGGTCAAAATTGTATACAAGGAGAGTATTCGGATGCATTACAATGGGCATGACAGAGGACTCGTGAAAGCACTTCCCTTTTAATCTTTTAACGAAGGATTTTCTAGAAGCTTCAAACAAGCGGAAGGGAACTTCATCTGAGAATATCACTTTGTCCCACTCTTCAACAGTCCATTCTTTATTTTTTTTTACAAAAGTGGAGCCTATCGATGAGTTTCTTCTACCTGGTGTGACGAGACTTCTTCGCAGCCTTTCTAGACTTGAGACCTCTGTCGAAAAGACTCCGTCCGCATCAGTGTGCACGCTTGAGTGTTCATACTTGTTTGTTTCCAATCCTGAAAAAGCTTGGCATTGGAGGCCTCTCGATCCTTTAATTGGATCCATGGCAAGAGGTGATTTTGACGTTCATTTGAAGCTCTTGGGCGTCCATAAGAATTCTTTATAAGAGTATTTCCAGTTTTTTAAGTCATTAATGACCATAAAGATAATGCCCCTTAAGGATATACTCTTAGCAATTCCCTCCTTGCATTTCCAGCACTTTGGTGCAGAGCAACGATAGTTGTACGCTCTTCTTTGCAAAGATCCATTTCTGAAATTGAATAAAAACCTCAAACATTTATTTTTACAAATAAATATTGAGAAATAGATAATAATATTCTACATCGTTCATTTAACTCATATTTGTCATCTTTTTACTCTTTGGGTTGAATAGCAAAGATCCAGGCACTAAAATTTACTCCCTACAGGAACACTTACGTGAGCGCAATTTTGGATTAAGCGAAGGAATTCAGTTTTTTCTTATTAATTTTGAAATACTAACTTTTAATAAACCTATAATAATTTAAATATTAATTTTAAAATACTAACTTTTAATAAACCTATAATGATTTAAATTTTAAAAACATTAAAAGGAATAAAAGTATAATTTAGTCTCCAAACTTTTTGTCGTGATTACACAAGTCAGAAAGCGCCAAATAGAATTTTCAGTGTAATTAAACCACATTTTTGCATGCGTGATGACTTGCAGGAATTAATGCATAGGACTTCAAATTAGCTCCTCTGTTTTTATAAAATTCGAGAATAGTATAAGACCATGTGGAACCCTTAGCTTGTTCTAAAGGTATCTAGGAATATCGTCTTCACCCACACGGAGTAAGTGTGATAAGGAAAATTTGCTTTCAAAGTACCATTTTAGATTCTGAATAAATTTCATGGTAAGAAACAATGAAAATCAATTTTCTATATCATTGAAGTTATATCTCAACAGTCATAGGGTCCTTGGTTGAATCAGCCACATTAATTTATGAATAAGACCGGGAACTTTGAATAATCCTTTCTCCAAAAGCACTAAATTCAGCACTGATTACGGATATGGGTGTATTCATAACGTTACAAACGGGTTTGGGTGGCACTGGCAATTTAGAAGGATATTTCATAGCAGATGACAGATTTAGGTAATTCATTTTAGCTCCAAGTAATTAAGAGGTTGCATCTAATTTTAATACATACAACAGGAATCGATTTTATCGTTGCGAAGAATGAATAAAGATAAAACTGGAATAATATCCAATTACTAACAAAAGGCCTTGGGCTAAATAATTAATTAACATTTAATTAGCTGTTTGATCCTCTTACTCGTCTGTGCTACTTAGGTGATTGTGCTTTCTATCTGCTACAATACGCTACTATCGAACCTTAGTGCTTTCGAACGTGCCTTAACACTCACCTCTTCTTCCAAGCCTTTTCTTAGTTGATTGACATGAGCTGGTCAAAGCCACGGGTTTTTACAGAGCGCTTCTCAATCAACTAAATAAAGGTTTGGGAGAAGAGGTCGGTGGGTCTTCGATGGGCTCTGTGATGTCTGGTAACCTTCACTCAGTGTCTTACAAAATGCTTATTGCTGACATTTGTTCCTTTTCCCTGGTCATGTCTTTTGTTACCCTTCCCTGGTTATGCCTTTTGTTCCTCTTCCCTAGTCATCCATTTTGATACAATTCACTTTTAGACTAATATTTTATCTCTAATCTGAGGAAAATCTTGTTCTTGCGTACATTTGCTCTGGTGCGCGTAACTGTTCCTAAAACTCTCTTGGGACAACGCCATTAGTCTAAATCTTTTTATCACCTAATTTTTCCTTGAGACTTTTCAAGTATCAATTCCTTTATAATTCTATTATAGGATATTCATTTGTGTTTTTTTACTATTTACTCTCTTCTAGTCATCGTTTTTTCTCCAGTGAATAAACTCATTGATGTTATATTAATTAATTTCCATAAAATTGAAAGTAATTACAAATATAAATGCTTAATTTATATATGTATTATTTCCTTTTCGATGCAGCTAGCAAGAAGCTCCGTAAGCTTTTAGCTTTAAGTTATTTCCTAAATCTATCTCTCCCAACCGGCCTCAGCCCCACCAATGTAACTTCGTTGCGGAATGTACGGTCATGGCCAAAGGTTTTGAGACTAAAATATATTTTCATTTGTTTTTAAAATTTACGTGATAAGAATAATTATTCCAATATTTAAATTATTGCAGGTATATTAAAAAGTTAGCATTTAAAAAATAATCAGAAAAAAACAGAGCATTCCTTAGCTAAATCCAAAATACCGATCTGGTGCTGTTCCTGTAAAAGTTGAGTTTCAGTCCCTAGAACTTTTCTATTCGATCAAAAGGGTAAAATTATGATAAATATGAGTTAAATAAATGATCTCGCGTAATTATAATTTTTTTTAAATAATATGTGTTTTAGTCTTTTTGAATTGCAGAAATGGTTCTTTCCAAAGAAAAGCGTGCAACGATTGGTGTTCTGCACCAAAGTAGCTTAAAATGCAAGGAGATAGTTGTTAAGGGTATTTCATCAAGAAGCATTACCTTATAGGATCATTAATGACTTTAAAATGACTGATTATACTCATGTGAAGTAGTCTTCTGGACTCCTAAATGCTTCAGATGAACGCCAAGATTGCCTCCTGGTAATGTCTCAGCATAAGGAGCGGGTTGCTTCCAGTGCTAATCTTGTCTACAATTGGAAAGAGGCAAGTCAAAGAGACAAATACGCTTCTTAGTAAATTTTATAGCACGAATCTCTTCGCTTTAGTTCTGTTTGTTTGCCTTTTTTAACAATGTATGTTCAACTTTCTGCCGTTCCTCGAATAGTGTATATAGATTAACTCATTTCAGTTATCATACTAATCGGTTATAGTCATGATCCCTTTTATTTCTTTTTATTATCTTGTTTTCCTTATTTCAACCTTGCTGAGTTAGCTTGTGCTAGTTCGATTCCACCTATTTCTTTCCCATCTCAATAATCCATATCGAGGAATAGGTCACCTCCCCAGACAATACGTCTATATATACATATACGTGGGGCGGTCAATAAGTTTTGAAATTCGGATATAATGAAACGAGATATGAGGAAAAGTGTTTTATTATTTTTCAATAAAACTACCCTCGACTTCAATGCACTTGCGTCACTTGTCCCTAAGGGTTCGAATTCCCGACAACCAGAAATCTCCCGACTGCCGTTCAATCCACTCCTGGACGGCGAGCTAAACATCTTCATCGTCCCCAAACCGGCGACCACGCAGTGAAGCCTTGAGCTGCGAAATAAAAAGTAGTCGCTAGGGGCCAGATCTGGACTGTAGGGGGGATGGTTGAGCTCCTCGAATCCGCACTCGCGTAGGGCAGCTTGTACAACTCTGGCCTTGTGGACTTTGAGGCGTTGAAGTCGATCATGGGGCGTGAGGTTTCTAGGGACCCAACAGGCAGAGACCTTGGTCATGGCCAAATTGTCGTGGATGATGTTGATAACACTTCCATGTGATATCCAAGTTCTCGCTTGATTTCTTCGACCTTCGCCCGTCGATTTTCGAGGATCCTCCTTTCCACACGGGCCACATTGTCTTCGTTGGTCACGTCTGACGGGCGTCTTGGACGGGGGTCATCTTGAAAGGAGTCACGACCATGGAGGAACTCCCTATTCCAGCGAGCAATGGTTGCATATGAAGGGGCGGTGTCGGTGTACATTGCAACCATGCATTCATGGATCTCTTTTGCATTCTTGCCTTCCTTGGTCAAAAATCTGATCAGTGCGCGGTGCTCAACCTTCTCCATTGTTCAAAATTTGTGACTGACGATCTATGATCAACTACTGCTTCTTAAATAGACGAGGCAGGAGCTTGCGGCTGCAAGTCTTGACTTGTCATAACACCCCCACAAACAGATAATCCCCCTTCCTCTATTTTGTTCTATCGACCCTCGTATGTATCTATTGGTTGGGACGAAAGAGATAAAAGCCACTAAAATATGTATATATACAATTATATACACATATATCCTCTAATGTGCGTACGTGTCCTTCGCTACGTACAAGTACGTTCACTTCTTAAGAGTAAACCGTTGATTACGAGGTATAAGAGTGTCAGGCATCAGAATGAACGCAATAAGGGCTAGAATGGCACAAGAGTTCCAACGTGCATTGCCGATGGTTGAGATCTTTTGAAAATTTACAAAGGGGACCTCATTCATCTCAGTGAAGTGACGGAAGACACGCGTGAGGTGATAAAGAAACTTCATGTCGTCTCTCCAGGCATCTGTTTCCTTAATCTCAGTTTTACCGTTGTTGAAGGCTGCTTTCAATTTATCATAATTGCTCATCAAATCTTGCACAAAGGAGTACTCTATGTTTGGTGATTTTGTCGACCCATGGAGCTCATCGTCCATGACAACGCGAAGAATCCGATCCAAAACATGGTGCTGGCAACTGATGAACTTGAGTTTGGTGTGACCTTTATTTTCGAACTTTTGCTGCAGTCGAACAACAACGCCTGTCTTTTTGCCGTCATTCACGCTTGTTGTGTTGGCGACAAGCATAACAATTGATCCCCACAGGTTGAACTCCTCTAACACACCCTGGAGCCCTTTTGCAATTGTTACAGCTTTCCCATCCTTCAATTTGAGCGCAGCCAACTTTATTTCTATCGTTTCATTCTTGAGGACCACGACCTGATATTCAAAGTCCTCAATGCGTTTGCCGTCAAAGTGTAAGCTCCACTTTCCAGATGAAGCGTGCTCACCAATTGCTTCTTAACCTGAGCAGCTCTGGTGTAGATAGCCTTGTGGATTGCTGAATGACATGGGGTTTAGATTCTAATGCCCTCACCAGAAAGGTGGCGACATACATTTGCTGCTCTGTGGGACGACAGCTTGGAGCTTATAGCAAGGAGTCTTGCTAAGCCTGTTGGGTTATGCTTCCTTTTCCTCGCTGATGCTACATTCTCATCCTACCAAGAACTGTCTTCGCATTATTGGATGAGTCCGTGCCAGTTTCGGAACAATCAGGTGCTGGTGACCTGGAAAGTGGGGACACATTCGCTTCCATTGCCTTCTTTCGCTTGGACGGTCTTGGCACTAGCAGGTTTACCAGTGGAATAACCAACCTGGTCTTTGATCAAAATTTGCTGTTTATAAAGGTTCTCATCTTCTTTGCACAACCAGTTGCCTTTCACCTTGGTCACGTCAAACAGTTCATTCAAAGAATTAAAGTTTTGTTTCTTTCTGCAGTATTCATAGTCTTTCAGAAGGTTTTCTAGTTTTGCACACATGGCTTGATCAGATACATGCGGAAAGTTCAATGTTTTGCTCCATAAGGCTTTTAACTCCACAACAATTAGGCCGATCCTCTCCGTCCGTTCTTTGGCGGTGGATTCAAGAAATTTGAAGCGTCAAACGATGTGGATTTTCAGGGGCATGCGACTCCGTTCACTTAAGGTTGCTTCATAAACTGCCACGTTGACTCTTCTTGATGGTGCTTGAAACTAGACTAAGTTATTTGTCCATGTTTTCTTGTTCTTCTCGGTGTTTAAAAGCTCTTCTTGAACGACATGTTTTGTACTCAGCAACTAAAATAGAAAATAAACCTAAATATTAAATAGGTAACAAATTAAAGAAACTATATTGAGCTTTTATATATTTTATTAAAAAACAAGCAAATTACAATTATAAAAAATAAGAGATAAGGCAGACACTAATAAGATATTATATGCTATTATATTATATAATTAGTGCGAGAGTTAAATGTAGCTTACCAAATAATACCAGGATCGCTTTACAATAAACGCTGGAGAATACACAACAATTATAATAAGGCAATAATAATATTAACGCTGTTAAAACTGAACTAGTAACTACCCGTTTTAAACATCTCGCTTATATACCGCACGCGAAATGGCTGAAGAAGATTCTGGAACTCTACAGAAATCGCCCAAACGATAACGTGATGATTTTCTGGAAAATTCTATAAAATTCTATGGTACATAAATTATTGCACAATTCTGTTTGGTTACTTATATATTCAATATAAATATTTTTAACACATCTAAAATGCTAAAATGGCCTATATTACATTTCAAAGTAGTTTGTGCGTGACCTTTTTCAATATTTTAAAGGAATAAAAGTATATTTGTCATTAATAGGCAAAAGTTCATTCATTCGGGCTACAGGAAATAATTTTTGATAAAAAAGTAACAAAAATCATCACCCTAATATACATACGGGAAATATAGGAAATGTAAATAAGGATAATATTGACAGACTATAAAAAATAGCAATCGGGTAACGTTATTTACTTGTTAATTAGCTTTAAAACGGAATACTATAAATCAGTTATACCGAAGGAATATTTAAAAGTCGGAAAGTGGATCGATTAACGGGACATGCAATCGTTTTACCTTAAAGGGAGTCCTCGAGGAAGGGGACTCCTTTAGGGAGTCGGGGCGGGGGAATGGAGACGGAAAATGGTCGTGATTCTAGGGAGAATTTCCGGAGGGTGACGAGGATGAATGGGGGAGGGGGACCAAAAGACGAGTTCACGATCCTCCTTGAAGACGGACGAAGGCACCTCTGCTCCAGCGAAGTGCAACCCCTAAAAATAGAGACTCTGACGCGGCTCGTCACGAAATCTCACACGGGAAACTGGAGATCCTTGAAGAAGGGGGTCCTAATGAGACGAGAAGAATCCCGGCCAGTCTTTCGAGGACAAAACAATTCTAAGCTTGCTCTGAACAGAGTAAGCTTTCACAAAAGAGATGGATCTGCCTGGTGAGATCCAACTCGATGGTATACGTTAATATCAGGGAATTGGGGAAACAGACACATGATCTGAACCGAAGGCGTCGAGATCTCAAACTCAATCTCCCGATCTTTGAAAATACCAGGGTATTTTCATGACGGCCATTTTTTCTGATGTTCAATCGCTGGAAGGCACAGACGTCTGATAGAAAGCTTCCAGCGCCTAGAGGGATTACGTTTTTTCACCCGACAGCGGTCTAAATCGTCTCCAACGATGTGGGTGGGAACTTTCGGCTATCCTTTTCCCGACTACGGAGCTTAGCATTTCATCGGCGAGGTTAAAGCTTTTAGCGCCCAGCTTAACTGATATTTAAATTCTTTCTTCTTTTATTTTTTTACTTGGATACAGAGCCTTACTCCACGTGGAGTTTTACTTAGGAGACACAGGGAGGGAACGAATTCAAGAAACAAAAGAGGGGGTATTCTTCTTGGCATCCCTTTTTCCTTACCATCCTAATCCTTGATGCCAACTGATGTTACTTATTTTACCATTCCTGTCCAAAACATCCCATAATTCTTTTCTTCTTTCAAGGAATAAATATACAACAAATTAGAAATGTCTCTTCCATATCTAATTATGTACAAACAAGTAGATTTCTCTAATTTCGACGTTTTAATGTTTATATTTCGCTTACTCATTCTCTCTTTTTTATATGCTTTGATAAACATTCATTAGGCTTTCTTAGGGAATTGAATTGAAATGAAGATTTTCCAAATCACTTTCCCGATTAAAGTAATAAAATCTGCTTTCAGCCAATGAATATAATCAAAGCCAACTGGTACAGTAATGATACAATCATCTTAATGGGTTATTCATTGATAGCGCTTATCCTGTAATCAAGAAAATGCTGTTTAATTGTGAGTATCCATTCATTTGTAATTTTAAACAACTGGAATACACTTATATTTGTGGAAGGTTTATTTTCTTTGTTTAAGAGAAACGAAACACATACGTGCATAATCTACGCCTTTATGATTACAAAATGAATCTGAAATGCAAAATCATACGAGTGATAATTTTGTTAACAGTTTGAGGGTTTGTAGAAGAAAGGATTATGACAGATGAAGAAAACCGCTAACCATATTAATATGTATTAAAAAAAAAACCTCATGTTTTGTCTCAGTGGAATAAAATAAATATAGCAAAATTGGATCCTATAAAATATATTCATAGGACAGAAAAATTAAAATCAAGAGAATTAATTTGACTATTGAGTATTTGAACGTTTGTAAGAAAATGCTATCCCAATCTTTGTATACAATGCAAGGCATTACTAATAAGGGTGACCTACCTACAAAGGATTACAGTTTAATGATCGCAAATTATATCGGATGAAGAAATAAATTTACATTAAGTAATGAAAAAAAATATATGGAAAACACTTAAATAAGGTAGAGATTTGTAGCGGGTTTGTTACACTTTGAAATGTAAATTGCCAAGTTAAACGGTTTAAATGAACTGCAACGAAGCAGTTGTAATATAGAGTACCGTCCCAAAAGATGAGAACACGTGTTATTTTATCCCAACATCTTCCTGGAGGTATAAACTAATATGGCCAAAGATTATGCAAATTTGGATCAATTATACGGAAGTTAACAGCAGATAAGTATTTTACTATAAATATTGACGTGTCAAAGATTATCTGAACGACACCTTAAACAAACCTCTATTGGAATATAGCAACTAAATTAGCAGTAAGAAAGATTGATACAAGTTATAAGTAATTAGTATTTAATGTGGAAGCCTTTATTCTCGATGATTCTTTGACAACTCTTGCAAAAGGACTCTTGCGTAGCAATCTTGCTCCATTCATTTTGAAGAATTGCCCAAAGTTTTTGAAATGTTTTCGGTTTCATTGCTTTAGACCTCTCTTTGAGTGTCTTCCTAACATTTTCAATGGTATTCAGTCCCGGACTGTGTTCAGACGACTTCATTAGAGTGCTGCACTCGTCATCTAGGAAAGTCTTCATTGACATGACCGAGCGGCAGAGAGCGTTATCCTGCAAGAAAATTGTAGGTTGTTATTCGGATGCTCGTAGATGGGATAAGTATGGTATCGCAGCAATTCTTATAAACTTCTGCATTTATTAAGCCCTATGAGCGCACAAGAGGTATAATGCGTTCTATCGAAACCAAGACAGCCAATGAGACTTCCTTCGCCAAAATTCATACATTTTTTTGTGAAACTAAATGACTAACTTAAACGTGCTATGCGACTAGCGAATATCCTACCATCAAATCCGAGCAAATTGAACTTAAGTTTATCACTGAGGTGTATTTGGACACATTTGTCATCCGTCTATGCAAGCTGCTCAGTGGAGAAAGCTCAACAGATCTTCTTGTTTTTCAAACTGATCAATAGCTCGACCACAGTATGCGAGCATGAAAATTGTTTTCCTAAAGCCAACGCGACACAGTCTGCCTGGAAACATTGATGGCCAAAATCTCACTAATCTCTAGAGAAACTGCTGTAGCTCCGTTGAACAGTTTTTATTAACAATATGGGGAATGTTTCGGTCTTCTCTTTTTAAGGATTTTCTTTGCTTCCGGTTAATTACCAGCCTTACATTAACCTGTTTTGTCATAGGTTGATGGAATATTATGCATTACAATTTTGGGGTGCTTGATAGTCTTTGCATTGGCTTCATTAGAAAGACATTCATGTTAGCGCAACTTTACGTTTAACTCTTAGACAGATACTTTAGCCAGGTTACCTGGATGACAGCTGACAAGAGATTGGCCTAACAATCATAAGATTGAACTGAAATTAGTTGCTAAGTAAACAATTACGCTTCTCTGTTTGGATAATTTTGGACACTTCAATTTTTATAGGAAATTTAGTTTAAAATTTTTAACTTCTTTAAAGGTTGCAATTTATAAAGTAAAAAACTTGTTTTTACAATATTTTTTAAAAGCTAATTAACTCATTAAATGGCTGTTAGACGATATTTACAAATATAGGAATGTATAAATAAAGGCTTCCACTTTCAATTTTTTTATTTTATGTTCCTAGCTGCAATGGTTATTGAGATATTGCTTGTCACTTTTCAATATATATATATATATATATATATATATATATATATATATATATATATATATATATATATATATATATATATATATATATATATATATATTGGGTTTTGCAAAAGCTATGTTACACTCGGTTTTTGATAGTACGAGAGGTTTACTGTGTGATAGCCAAAGTTCCGTCAAACAAACTTAAATTTCTACTTTTCCAGCACGTTTCGTTCACACGTCTTTTCCAATGTGTTCAGATGTGTCGAGATGAAAGTGAAAAGAATTGAGGTTTCTGCTCTCCTGTGCGCGGGATACAACAAGTCCGGCATCGCTAAATGGCAAAACGCAGCCGGATACCTGTCCATAGAGTCACGAAGAGGCCCCCAAACGGGAAAGACCTGAAAGATCGACCTTGTTCAGGCAGACCTCAAGTTTCAACCGCTTGGCTGTGAGAAAGGCTTTCAAAAGTACTACAAGTCGAAAAGTACTGCACTCGCATATAAAAAGAGTATACTGGTAGTTCATGTGTCCAGGGCCGTCAAGGATGAGGACGCAAGAGCTTGAAGTGCGTACAAGGGTCTCTGCTCACAGAACGTATGCGAGAGCAACGTCGGGTGCGCGGTCCTCAACTTCTCAAAGAGTTAATGAGTCATAGGAGTCGAATTCTCATTTTCCTAAGGAATAAATCTTCATGGTCGATGTGTTCAATCAACAAACAGAACAACCGCGTGGTAAGCTTTGGCCAGGACGCTTTCGATGTCCGCTAGGTGTCCATGACCAAGCACTCGAAGCACTCGGCTTCCGTGATGACGCTTGGTGTCGTCGCTTCGATGGCAAGAAGAAGCCACCTTTGTGGTTCGCAGCTGGTTCTAGGCTAATCGAGGCCGATTACAGCTACATCTTGGCCATAAAAGTATTGCCTTCGGTGAGAAAAATCACTATGAAGACGGACTACGTGATTCAGCAAGGTGGTACGCTGGCCCACGCGGCCAAGACCGTGGAAGAGGGGTTCTGGTCGAACATGAAATTCTGGTCAAATGAGTTCCCGCTGTCACCCCACCTCCATGCGCTCTACTACAGGGTGTGGCGCATGTCGAGGGCAAAGCATGCAAGGTCTGCCCCAGCAACTTCGACGAGCGTGAGGATGGACTAAGTCCGCAACGTCTACGCAGGCTGTAGGTCTCGCCTGGAGCGCGCGTTCGCCGCCACAACTTAAACACATACTTATATATTAAAACAATAAACACATGTCTAACTGAAAATCAAAAAATATACATATCCACACAAACAACGACAATGTGAATGTCTAGAGAAAGGAATAAACAAATTGACGATAAAAACTAAAATGAAGGAATCATATCAAAAGATTAGCGTGAAAGAGTTAGTGAAATCATAGAATACCAAAGCCTTGAAAAGGTCGAGGAGGAAGTCAAAAAGTAAATACATTTAAACAAATAGAATAATTATACTATGATAAAATTGCTTATCATTCATTTTATCTCTAACGATTCTCACCTTAGTAATCATTTCTCTCACTTTTGTACAGAATTCAATCATATCCCTCCATTAATTCTCTCATTCTTCTTCTCACCTTTTACTTTGAGTCTTCTCACTCGGGTTAGATCTAATTCTAAGTCCACTCTCGTGTCACATGGTCGGAAAGCAACTACTTAGAGGCAATTCTACGATATTTTTTTAGAAAATCTTCCAAATGATAAAAGCAGAATTAGACAGAATTCTAATTTATGGGATAATTATTATCTGAAATATATTTGTGTTGATTTAATCGAATAGATAAATGTTTTCTTGTTTGACCAAAGTAACGTGTATTGCAAATTCAGGATTCGACTAAATATACTCTTATTATTTTTTCCTTTATGATTATTAAATAGCAGTTTGTAAAGATTGTATTCATATTTTAAAACAATAGAAATATTAAATTGTTCAAAGATACGCGGAAGAAAGAGGAGAAACGTGAAACCGTGAATCTTAATTCTCTCTCTCTCTCTCTCTCTATATATATATATATATATATATATATATATATGAGGAATTAAACCACATACTCCGAAGACAATTTAATTCAGAACAGTTTCGGTGTATCTCACACCCTTTTTCAACTGACACTGGATAGAAAATAAAAGAAAAGTGCATACAAACATAACACAATGGTCAGGTCGTGAAAGATCCCTTCTTTTTTTCCCTAATCCCCTACTTGTGGCTAATCTGGGGGGGGGGGATTAGGCCTAAACATATTAAAGGGCTGACATTTTGCTATTTTGTTTATTTGCTTTCGTATTACAGGATTAAAAGAAAATTGACCCTCAGATAGATTTAAATTAGGAACTGACGATATTAAGCTCGATTCTACGATTCTTCTCTTAACATAGTTAGCCGATTTAAATATTATTTTACTTCCATTGAAATCGATCGTATGATTCAAGTCTCTAACATGGCAAAATATTCCACTGCTTTCGCTGCCCACTCTAATATCCCTTTTGTGTTCATACAATCTCTTGTCTAGATTTCTCTCGGTTTCCCCTATATAAACTTTATGGCAATCGTTGAATGGTATTGCATATACTCCTATGTTATGATTTTGTTTGGGTTTCCTGGCAATCATCAATTGGTTTAAGGAATTATTATATTTAAAGGCTAGATTAATACCCACTTTTCCAAATATGTCCTTTAAACTATTTAATTCGTTATTAAATGGCAATGTTTTACATTTGTTGAAGTCATTAGTGCGGGAAGGCTTATTACCATAGAATGTTTTCCTAGCTGCAAAATGGGCAGACGATATGAACCAATCGGAGTAATACGAATTAGAAAAAATGGTCCTGATAATGACAATTTCTTCATCTAAATAGGAAGGATGACATATTTTGTATGCTCTAGGGTAAAGGTTAGAAATTACCGATTTTTTAACAGTATTATCGTGAAACAAAAAATAATGTATATAGGCATTCGAGTGGGTTGGTTTCCTATACACGTCCTATACATTATTTTTTGTTTCACGATAATACTGTTGAAAAATCGGTAATTTCTAACCTTTTGTATGAACACAAAAGAGATATTAGAGTGGGCAGCGAAAGCAGTGGAATATTTTGCCATGTTAGAGACTTGAATCATACGATCGATTTCAATGGAAGTAAAATGGTATTTAAATTGGCTAACTATGTTAAGAGAGAATCGTAGAATCGAGCTTGATATCGTCAGTTCCTAATTTAAATCTATCTGAGGGTCAATTTTCTTTTAATCCTGTAATACGAAAGCAAATAAACAAAATAGCAAAATGTCAGCCCTTCAATATGTTTAGGCCTACCCCCCACCCCAGATTAGCCACAAGTAGGGGATTGGGGGAAAAAGAGGGGATCTTTCACGACCTGACCATTGTGTTACGCTTGTATGCACTTTTCTTATATTTTCTATCCAGTGTCAGTTGAAAAAGGGTGTGAGATACACCAAAACTGTTCTGAATTAAATTGTCTTCGGAGAATGTGGTTTAATTCCTCATCTTTTCTTGCGATATTGCATTAATTTTCATCATATATATATATATATATATATATATATATATATATATATATATATATATATATATATGTATGTATATGTATGTATATATATATATATATATATATATATATATATATATATATATATATATATATATATATATGTATATATAATATATATATATATATATATAATATATATATATATATATATATATATATATATATATATATATATATATATATATATATATATATATATATATATATATATATATATATAATGAACTGTTGAGCTTCTTTAGAAATTGGACTTTCAACTTGAAGGTGGAAACCAAGTACGCTATGGATAATAACATCTTTATTATCTGTATTTGAACGTTTCGAGGTGTCCTAGCCTCATCATCGGCACTAAGAAACTATGATAGTAAAGCGGTATAGTTTCGAGTTTTCATAAAATACTAATATTGAAGGATGCAATTTAGGCTAAGCTGCTAATTACAAGAATAAAAAGTATGCAAGTCTGAAATTAGTCTGGATAACTTTAACATACGTAGTTTATCCCCCATCCCAACGAACTACGAATATTAGGATCATTTTACATGTTAAAGCTTAAACCTAATTTAAATATAAATTTAACTGCATCTAATCTTTAGATTTTATCATGAATAATGGAAATTTTTATTCTTGTATTAACTAGCTTATCCTACATTGTACTATTTAATTTTAGTATTTTATGAAAACTAAAAATTTTACCTCTTTACTATCTTAGTTTCTTTGTGCCGATGATGAGGCTAGTTCCTCGAAACGTTCAAATCCAGACAAATAAAGATGCTTTTATCAATAACGTGCTTGGTTTTAACTTCATATATGTATGTATAGATATAATTGAAAATCACATGCTACGTGATATATAATAGATGTATTTTGAAGGCCCAAAGAAATGAAAACTGGTAACACAACCCAGAAAAACGCTAAGGATGGTAGCGCTGGCGATGAGCGTCGTGGTCATTTAAGCGAACAGCGCTTAATGACACAGGTTCAAATCAAATTCCTTTATTCATTTTCTTATAAGGGTTACAATAGTTTGTCCTTATTTTTATGTTACTATATCTCCCATTTCCTCTCTTAAGCTTTAATGGTACACGTAATAATAATTTCCTTAGCTTTTTTCCGGGTTGTGTTACCAGTTTTTATTTCTTTAGGCCTTTAAAATAGATGTATATATATATATATATATATATATATATATATATATATATATATATATATATATATATATATATATATATATATATATATATATATATATATATCCAAAGAAGTACAGTAACGTACATGTAAATGCAGGAAAGAAACTAGAGTGATAGGGCCAATTTATTCGCGAAACCAGGTTTCGACGGAATCCTCTATCATCGCCATCGCTGGAATACTAATGAAATACAAAGGAGATACCCAACGTACCGAATTTCCTAGATAATCGTTGTTTATAAAGGAAATTCCAAACTCTAATACTTCTAATGGACAATTCAACACTAATCCCTTGATAATTAAGAAATTTATACTTCCTTTAGTCAAAAATGCCGCTACTTCCCCATACCGTTCTCCCTAATGACATTCCGACTTGTAAATTTGTGTGTCAGGACGTTAGGCATCTCTTTTGTATTTCATTAGTATTCCAGCGATGGCGATGATAGAGGATTCTGTCAAACCTGGTTTCGCGAATAAATTGATCCTATGACTGTGGTTTCTTTCCTGCATATATATATATATATATATATATATATATATATATATATATATATATATATATATATATATATATATTTAACTGGCCCAAAAGTAAATAAATTAAAAACTCCTTGGTCTCAACCCTGGATATAGTGAGGCTTGATGAAAAAATAAGTTGTGCAAATTAGCAGCAAAATATAATAATATTTAGTAGTGCCACAACGAATGTTAGTTTCACACATATTAATCGCGGTCCCTCTAATCCTCCAAGAAAGAGGATATTTAAACACGATCAAAGATGAGTGATCGTCATGCGATGATGGTGATCTCAGCAACAGCATTAGCCCTTATAAAAGATATTGATGATATAATAATAAGTATAAGTACACTGCAAAAAAAAAAGAACTAGTTAAATAAATAGCAGATAGTTTGAAGCAAACATTCACTACAGATGCACTGCACCTCTTGCAGTCCATTGAGATGGAAAATTAATGCCTTCTTTAATTGGTACCGAAAATATAGATAGACTGTCTGTGTTAGTGTCTGGTGGTGGTAACTCTAAGCTTTTGGAATACCTAAGCTAACATCAGGTACAGGTGCTGAAAAAGCCAAAGCAGTTGTGAAATATCGAGGACAGTGTTAAAGCCATGTGTTTTGACACAGCTGCTAGTAACACTGGCCCTAAGAAAGGTGCATGTGTGACAATAGAAACAAAGCTAATTAGAGGTTTTCTTGCTTTTCCTTGCAGACATCATGTTCATGAAATTATTGTATCTGACGTATTTTAAAAGTGTTTTGTTGCTTCATCCGAACCATAAATTCAATTATTTAATCGTTTCCTTGATTCCTGGAAGACTCAATACTTCATCATATCAAGCACACAATACATCTGTTTCTTGCAAAGAAGGTGTGCTTAGTTTTTTCCAGAACAATTGAAATGTCATCAGCATCGAGCAGATTACAAAAAACTTTTCCAACTATCAGTTGCATATTTAGGGGGTGACACAGAAAGCTTTTCCTTCAAAAGGCCTAGAGCAGTGCATCGAGCACGTTGGATGGCAAAGGTTATTTATTCAATTAAAATTTTACTCTACAAATCACAATTTAAAATCACCAAGAATAAGTAGACATCAGTCGGCGATTTGGACAGTTTTTTTGTACAGTACTATTTTTCCAAATGGTTTACATCTTCAACTGCATCCACTGCTCCATGAGAGTAATTAGAGTACTTGAAAAGTTTTCAAGTATCTGAAGATAAGGAACTTGCTTTTGTCGCCAGCAAAGCTCTTGGTCGTCACCTTTGGTATCTAGGCGAAGAACTTTGAAGGTGTCACTTTAGATTTGAAGAGAAAGTTCGCTGCAGCATTGCAGAAGCCTGATTTACAGTATCCAGAGAAAGGATATACACTGGTAGAAAAAGAGATTATCACAGACAAAACTTTTGCTGACCTCGTGACTGAACCAAGTCGACGTTTGTTCACAAAATTGTCGTTCAATTCCTCTCTGGTAGAAGTAGACCCTTCAGAATGGAGTGAAAGAAATGACTATCAAACAGTAAACCAATATACTAATAATAGGAATGTCATCAATGACAATGCAGAGAGAGCTGTAGCCTTGATTGAGAGCTACAATAATTATCTTAACAAAAATGAAGATCAGCTTTAGTACCTTCAACAGGTGGTCGAATGTCACAGAGAATTTTCCAAAAACAACAAAATATGCCTTTCAAGAAATGCATGAGCAAATTAACAAAACAAACTGAGTTCATTGTAAAACACTGTGGAAGAGGGCTCCTGGGGATACCACATTCAAAAAACGCGCCTGTTACAGTTACCTCATGGGTGGTGTGTAAAACTGTAAAAAGTCAAACTTTGTAAGCTTTGTGGCACTACTAAAACTCGTTTACTTGGGCTAAAACTTTGTTAAAATTGTTTTTATAGCAATCCTCACAATTTGCATGGGTGAGACTAAGGGGTTCTTAAGTATGAAAAATCGCCTCTATAGATCTGGTCCAGAGCGTAGTTCCGCTCTGCTCCGCTGCTCCGTAGACATCCCCATTTCAGTAGCAAACATAGTATGGACGGAAGCAAATCGTGGCTTTGCCGTGCGCGCGTATTTTGAGAATAATCAATTTGTGATTGCGAGGCAAATAGCTTTTCGGCGACGGATCAATATTCTGCGCAACGATGCCATTCCTCAGGCGAACACAATTCGGTCCTGGGTTAGGCAGTTTGAAGTAAATGGTAGGTAGCACGCTAAGAAGAGATACACATGGCCGACACATGTCCATTAGAACACCAGAAAATGTGGAGATGGTGAGAGCAGCGATCGTGCAGTCGACGAGACGTTCTGCTCGAAGGCATGCTGTTTTGGGGGGAATTTCCGACCGCAGTTTGAGGAGGATTCCTCATATGGATTTCAATTTCCATCCCTACAAAATAATGATGGCTCAAGAATTGAACCAAGCAGACTTTGCCCACCGCGAAAATCTGTGTGAAAACATGCTGGCACAGATCGCTCCCGAGGTAGCTTTCTTCAGTAGCGATGAGGCACATTTGCACCTCTGTAGGGCTGTGAATAAGAAAAATTTCCATTACTGGGCTAAAAATAACCCCCGAATTATTCAGGAAATACCGCTAGATTCCCCTAAACTAACGGTGTGGTGTGCCATATCACAATTTAGCGTGATAGGCCCGTACTTCTTTGAGGAAGAAGGAATGACCGTGACCGTGAATTCCGAAAGTTATGTCTCAATGTTGCACAATTTTCTGCAGCCCAGAATAGGGGAGATTGTTGAAGGTGAGGGATTGGGCGACCTGTGGTTCCAGCAGGATGGGGCTACAGCTTACACAGCCCGAATGTTTCCCGGACGTCTGATGTCTCTGAGGGGTGATTTAGAGTGGCCTTCGTGGTCACCTGATTTGAGTATTTGTGACTTCTTTCTTTGGGGATATCTGAAAGAAAAGGTATTTAAACGTCGCCTTCACACCCTACCACAGCTAAGGGAGCGGATTATTGAAGAAGTTAACCCCATACCCCGCAGTATGTGCAAACGTGCTGTACGAAACTTCAGAGATCGACTCCAACAGTGTGTTGCTGTTAACTGCCACCATCTTCATGACATTATTTTCAGAATCTAGGAATTATAAATGGTATGTACTGCTAACCTCGAGTATAATAACATTTCTTCTCTATATACCCCCTTTACTTTTTATGATTCCTTAAAACTGCTTAATCGGTTCTGCCGCACCCTGTATAAATGTAATCACACTTCAACACAAAACGCTCATTTTATTATTAAAAGAAATGTTACTTGTTTTATTAAGTTAAAATCGACTTCTTAATTTGTGACGCTATGCATCTTGTTATGTATCGATTAAATAGGCATTTTTTTAAATGTTTGGAATTAAAGTATCACTTTGATTTTTCCTCTCACTTTCATCTAATTCTTTCTATGCAGTAAGAACTCATTGCCTATGCTCTACCCTTATTGCCTTCAGTAATTGTCTTGTTAATATTTATGTTCTTCACGACATGTTAACTCTAAAAGTATTTTCCCATCCATTTTCATTCTTACTCTATCTCTTTACACACAAATATTATTCTGTATTCTTCATTATTTTCTCTTTTTGTCGATAGTTGGCTTTCGTATCTTAGTACGTATCCTTTCAATATGGCAACGTTCTTTTTCATCGAAGAGAGATTAAACTCAGGCGGTCAGCGCGAGATTCTCACCCTGTTCTTTTTCAAAGACTCAAGGGCATTTTAATAGTTTTAGTTTCACTTTCTCCATTTCCTCGTAAAAATGGAAATGAAGAGCCATTTAGGTAATAAAAACGCACATGTGATGACAATGACAACAAGAAGGTTATTAGTTTTTAAGTTTTAACCTATCCTTCAAGAAGACTAGGAAAAATCTGCAGGGAAAATTATACCAGAAGATTTTAAAGAACTAAAGGAGCATAGTTTAGTAATTTTTTTTTCCTGGATGGAATAAAAGGTGCGAATTAATTAAATTTGTCCTTTAATATGCAATACTGATTAAACCTCAGCAATAAAAGTTGCCTTTGTTACAGAACTGGAGCAAGTTTTGAAGCATTGCGTACTTTTCCACAAATTTTTACTTCTAACTTCGCCATTTTCTTTAAAACCTCTTTTCCAAATCTTATTAGAGAGTTTCAATTGGAAGTTTTGCCTTTTTATTAAATGAAATAACTTTCGACTTTTCGTATAATTCAGTATATCACTCTACGATCATTCATTCGTCCACATGGCTTCCATTTCTTCTCCAATTTGACATTTGTTTCTGTAGTTGAGACAAAAAGTTGCCTAGAAACCTGAATTTCCGTAGAGCAGATCATTATTTAACAAACCACCTTAAATAGTTCTATAAAGCTCCCTCCATTAATACGAATTTTTTCTTAGTAGCAAAACTTCGACAGATATTTGCCTAATTCCATTGAGAACACATATGGTTTCTTATTTGATTTTACAAATAGTTGAGAGTTTAAATCTCATTTTGTGTCGAAACTCAGCTCTTCCGAGAGTGATAAAAAAGTCTTGGGTCAAAACTAATTTTACGATTGGATTAGAGCTCTATGACCATTAAAAATTTCAACGACAACAAGAATTTAGGTTAATTTTCGACCACCCTTTTGGTTGCTATGAGATCATCAAATTTTTAAAGGTAATTCCAGTTTGTTGAAGGCTTTAGCCAGGTTTTACTTTAGTACTTAAGAGATGTTAATCAATACACTCCTATTGGCATACATATGAAGGAAAGTATCCTAAGGAGAGTTTTAGAAGGGCAGGAGAAAGTTTTTTTTTTAAAGCGAATATGATAGAGGAATGCTCGTTCATTCCTATTTTCTTTAAATTTTATGTTTTTTTATTGATTTTTTTGAAGTTGCACATATCAAGGTAAAGGATGACACCAGAAATTTCTGATAAAATCGTCGTGAAAATTGATAAAATTAGAAGTAAACATTGTGGGAAATTATTGCTCAAGTGGAGATTCTTTGAGAATAGGTTGGTATTTTGCAAGATTGAAATCCTTGCATTTTTCAGCCTTCAGTCTCCACAAGGGAGGGGGAGGTGCAGAATCAAAAAATGCTGCAGCTGACATCTAGAAGATTGCGTATCCTTCTGGCCCAAACGCAGACACCAAAGGATGCCTTTCTCTTTGAACATCTTTAAAAGAACATGTGATTGATTTTACCCTATCTTCAATGAAGATAAGAGGTGTTTATTTTCTCGTTGCTGTTACGCTTGTCCTCATCATCACTAAAGATGGATTATTTCTCATGATAGATGTTCGCTGTTGAGCTTGAATCTAATTTTTCGTATATACCTAATGTAATAGAACAACCTCGTACGCCCCCCCTCCCCATCTTTATCGTAGACCACGTAGATGGTATATCGCCATGGACAACGTCAATGGTTGTTCGAACATTCACGAATTTTTTACTCCTCACCGCACTGGGGAAATATTCCCCAATCCTGTGAACTCGTCTCAAGCCTCCTCCCTCCCCTTGGGTGACGAGGAGAGGAAAAGCCGCTGTTTCTCGCACCTCGCTGCTAAATGATGAATCGACTTCGCCTCCGGATTAAGATGTCTGGAGATTGTGACTCTTTTCTCCAAACTCTCCCCCCCACTCCCTCACGAACGGGCATACAAATACTCGGGTTATTCTGTAGTTCGAGGAGTCCAGCCCACACCTCAAGGCCGTTATCATCGTCTCAAGTCTAAGTAAGTCCCGTGAGCGTTCGTCAGACAGCAAGACTTTCTCCACCGTAATTCTACCCCAGTCACTTTGGCCTGACAATAGAGTTCAACATTTTAAAAATATCGCCCGCAGTCTTCCCGCTCCTACACAGGTATTCGATTGCTTCACATCTTCCTGTCATATTTGTTAACTGTGTTGAATTTTGTAAATTTATAATATGATTTACAAAATTCAATACATCCTGAAAGAACCTAAAAGGAAGTATTAATAATAGTATGTAAACATAAATGGTTTCCCTGAACTAGTTTTGTATTTCAATAATATCAGGCAAATGTTTAGAATACTGACACAATTTTATGTTTATTACTTAATTATGATACAAAAACAAATAGATTCCAGATTCGCGCCTTCTTTGGGGCAGGCATGCGCCTCCGTCCACACTTTTTTCCAATAGATGGTGATACAGTAACCTAAAGGGCGTTTGCTCTAGGTCATAGGCCCATTGATTCCCGGACACCTGGAGATGACGGCCATTTGGAGGACCTTGCAGATGTAAAAATGGTCTCAGAGGTTCCCAGGTTCTTCCCTGGTAGCGAAAAATGACTAAGTAGGACAATTCCCAATTACCAACACATTTTCTTCGGTCTATAATACTTATAGAATTGTGATTTTTTTTAAACAAAATGTTGTATTTCAGTTTACTAAGTGCATGATTTGTTTAGAGGAGGAAAATGTTTTTATGAAACAATAATTACACATTTGTCTAGGTTTGGATACCTAAGCGTGTAAATGTTTCTGAAGGGTATTTGCGAATGGCATGTATGTGTATGCATGTGTGCAATAAGGAGGGAGTTTATGTGTGTGTAAATTGGGTGAACGGGTTAAGCAAATAGTTTTTGGGCAATTCGCTCTGAAATCGGATCTCATAAATTTCGCGGGTCCTGAAAGGAGGCGAAAGGTGATTCGCTCCATGAAATTCTCAATTTCCTCAGTCCCTTTCTCAATGTCAGCTTGCCAACTGCTCAAACTCTGTTCGGACGCTGAGAATGCGATTAAAAGGAAGAAGAGGAAAAAGAGAATAACAATAAAAGAAACAAAAGAACAAGACAGAGAATATTGAGTAGATTAGAAAGAAAAAGTGTTTATAATTACTGAAGGAATATTCAGTTAGTAAGGACATAATATCAGTAGGTTAGAAAGGAGAAAACACATCCTAATAAAGGCACAAATAATACTTGTCCGCATTTCAAAACTTTTCTCTAAATATTTTCCAATTTCAAAACTTTTCTCTAAAGATTTTCCAACTGATTTAGAGTCATTTTTGCCTGCTGAATTTAAGATTATAATTAGTTGTCTTTAGTCAGGTCTGATTTCTAAGATATGGTCGATTTAAATTAGAACGTATATTCCAAAATCGCGCTATCATCCAACCATTTTGTCACATATAGTGATGAGTAACCATACATAACCTATTTTATTTATCTTCTCAGGTCTAGATTTGCATTACAATGGATCGTACGTGTAAGAATCATCCGAATAGCTTTTTTTTGTTACATCTGCGGACATGTCGCTCTTTGTCAAGCAAATATCAAGGAATTTGTGAAAAAGGCATATCATGTTTACTTTGGAGTGAAAGTAGAGGACTAGAATAAGCCATTTGCTGCCCATATTTTCTGTAAAACATGTGTGGAATATTTACGGGATTGGAGTAATAGGAAAAGGAAGAGTATGCCATTTGGTGTCCCAACGGTATGAAGGGAAGGCAAAGATCACGTTACCGACTGCTCCTTCTGCATGAAAAATTTTAAAGGCATCAATCGCAAGAACAAGCACCATGTTCAATACCCGAAAGTTCCTTCTGCTATAAAACAAGTCCCACATGGCCCAGACCTTCCTGTTCCTGAGCCTTATTTTACCATGGGATCTCTCTCTGATTCCCAAGCTAGTTTCACTACTAATACAGCTGGGTTTGATGCATACAAGCCACAGGAGGTCGACCAACTGGTGCCATTTAAGCAAGCTGAACTCAACGAGACGAGACATGAACCTTTCCCCAAAATCTGCTAAGTTATTGGGTTCACGTCTTCGAGAGAAATGTAGGCTGGCACCAGGGACAGCATTCTATTGGTATCGGAACCGCGAGAAATAATTAAGAAATTTTGTCATTGTCATGGCTTACGGTGGAGTACGGATGTACGTTTGATTCGTACATGAGTAAATCCATTCCACTTTTCTCTAAGAGTGCTCTAATTTATTTCTTTGACCAGGGAGGCTTCGTATCATGATATATCTATTGCCAGTGCTGCATTTGAGGATCTAATTAAACAACTCCGATAAAATATACTTTTAATCACATTAAAGAACGAAATATTAAATCTTTAAATACATTAATTCTATAGTAAGAGGGTCTAATAAAAATTTACACTAAAAATGAGTACTTCGAGATGGTTGACGCAAAAATCACTTCTAATACACGACATTTAAGCTCAATTAATGCGAGTTCTTAAGTCATTTGAAATTGAAATAGTTTAGTTACGACTACCAGATTGAAATGGTGTTGTTACGAATACACCTTTGCACGGAATGGGAAATAACCAAAATTAATAATTTTTATATTCATTTTACCTTAAACTCAGAGTGTGTCGACACTTAGGTGACTTTGAAATTGAGACACCCCAATGAGTTGATTTGGGCGAGTTTGTATGTTGACGTCTTCGCTGATGTGAGGCGAGCGTGGTGTGATAAGTCGGGAAAACAGCTGATGCTTTCCCGGGGTGGTGGAGGCAAGTGACGATGCTTCTCTCGCCTCAAAGATGCAAGTGAGGGGATCTTGAATGAATGGAACTTATCCCGATCCCTGTGTTACCAATTATGGCTTCTCGACGATCTTTGGTCTTCCTCGATGGTGAAGGGTATCTCTGCTTTTCAGCAAACTGAGATACGTGATTTTCTCTGGACGATAATGGTAGGAGAGTTGGTCTCGATACCACTGGCCTGCTCTTCTAAGTCCCGCTTGGTTCCAACTATCTTCTTTATTCCATGTTTGACTCAGGGACTCGTCTTCTCCTATCGATGGCTACGCGAATTCTCCTACAAATTTCTCAAGATCGAAATGTATACGTCGATTATCCCCTGGGGGGAGGGGAGACGAGGGAGTTTAGGAGGGGAGAACCCTCTCTAGCCCACAGTAAAGCCCCTCTCCTAGGGCATAGATTTTCAACGTTGTGACACTTCACTCCTTCATGTTTACGCACGTGGAATGTTTGATTTCGTCTATTTGGCGAAAATAGACATAAACAATCGGATGGGACAGTGAGCCTGGACCTAGATATTCTGCCGACGAACCTTTAGGCAGAATATTTTTATTTTAAAGGCTCTCACACCATCCTGTGTTATATTAACGGATAAAGGGAGCATATATTGGTTGCTTGACTCCGGGATGAAAGTTTACGCCACCAGTCTCATAAATTACGAAATCTGCTGACCGAAATCCGTCTTTGCGCGCGACTTCGAAGTGTCTTGCGGCAGCGGAGAAGGAGGGGATGGAGTCTTGGCCCATGCGGAGCGTAATGGTTGACGCTGTATATATCTAAAAAAACTAGCGTCTGCTTGTCCTCGTTATATTCATTCCTCCAAATTCATGTTTAATGAAGCTTCTTTACTGGTCTACTGTAACAATATTGATGAACTGCTCAACTTAATGTGCTTGAAGTACTATTGTATGCACATTCGCCTACAAATAGATCGGATAGGAATTTCTGGCTTGTGCTTATCTCAAAACCTTGATCTGATTAGATAAAATTAGCATAATTTTCGGATTCAGCGCGAAAAGCTTCCTAAGGTCGAGTATTATTTAATTGACCTAGAAAACAGCGCAGACCTGTGCAATAAGTAAAGACCAATTCATTATATCGTAGGGTAAAAACAGAAAACACTCAGCAAGGAAAGGAACAAACACTCGATCTTGTTTACGCAAGAAAACTTCATGCGATCAACAAAAACGTCAAAACTCAAAAACAACAAGTTCAGTACTGAACTGTGTGACTGCAACGCTGCGATGGCAGCATTAAGCATATTATGAATGTATATCAGTGTCGTGGAATGGCCGGACACACACACACACACTCTCTCTCTCTCTCTCTCTCTCTCTCTCTATATATATATATATATATATATATATATATATATAATGAAGAACTTTACATAGTGGCACGTGAGGGAAGCAATAATATGAAAATTAACCCACAGGAAAATGAAAAGATGAATCCAAGCACTTTCGAACTATATTTGCAAGTTCATTTTTTAAGGAATAGCATGAAAATGGAGAAGACAACTTATATAGGGTACAAAGATACGAAGGGAACGCCCATCGCATAGTACAAACCAATGGACAAAAGACAAAAACAAGACAGAAAAATACCAATAAAAATAACAATAGGCAACTAATAACAAACATATGCCTCCCTAAAACGATATACACACAGCAACGCCATGTATATGAATGGAATATGTGGGTGCAAAAAACAACAAAAACACATTTTAAAGGATTATCATTAGAGCGAAAACATTTAGGACTAAGAGTTAATCCACAGTCAAAACAGAGACACGTGGTGGTGGAGGCAATGCGAATGATATTACACTAATAAAGAGTGATAACAGGCTGCATTATAAAGTTATTTCTTTTAGTACAAGTTTATTTAAAACAGGGTTGAGTTTAAATAAGCCAGTGGAAATATTTATATTAAGTAAGATGCCAATTAAGGAACACTCGGCAATATTTCTTTTTGTGAAATCAGCGGAATGATAAAGGAATTTTGCAGAATTTCAGTCAATGGGGTGGTTATTTTCAGATAAATGTAAAAATATTGTGCTGTTTATTTCACCTCTTCTAATACTAGACTTATGTTGATAAATTCAAGTAGATAAAGATTTACCAGTTTGCCTGAAGTAAGGTAAATTACAAATAGAACATTCTATAGAATATAATCTACCTTTTTTTCATGTATTATTGTTAACTAACATTATATATAAAGTAGATTCATATCTAAAATAGTTAGAAAACTTTGTTTCCCTTGTCAATTTTTGCATACTTCATTAAACTTTGCTAAGAGAACTTTTTATAGAACTGATAACCTACCGGTTTTCAATTACAAAAATTGTCTTATCTTACCATACTTTGAACCATTTTTTTGTCTCACCCGTATTTTTAACAACTTAATAGCTCTGTTAATTTTAGATATGAATCCACTAGTGTTCCTAATTAAATACAGCTGGGGTGCAATAAGACGGCGTGGACCTCATCCTCGCCGTAAATCAGCCTCGCGTCCCACGCTCCATGCGGTGATCCCGAGACCACGTGGATACAGAAAGGCACGAGGTCGCCCTTCGACCTTATTCTTCTACATCTCCTCTCATCCTGGAAGATGGCACTTTCGAAGTTAGGGGAGAAAAGTGACATCCCCTAAGACCAATGACTTGGGGGAAGTGGAGTCTTCCACACGAGCGGTTAAAGTGGGGGGGGATAAGAGGGAATTCCTGACCTAACTTTGCACATGTGCACAAGCTAATTCCAGCCGACTACGTGTACATATGAACGGGAAAGAAAATTAATTATTACAGATTTACGCCGACCATAAGAAAATTAAGATGGAACATCATTACAAATATTGAAAAGAAATGGATATTCAATGATAGATTATACACAAATGACAGGGACGATTCCGGTAGTACATATATACATATAGTGGTGCAGGACCAGAATTCTAAATAATAATAATAAGGGCGCTGTTCGCCCTAGACCAGCGGTCGCCAACCTGTGGTCTGTGAAAATATTTAAGTGGTCCACGGGAAAAATGTGTCATTGTTTATATTTCATGAACATTTAAGTAAAAAAAATTACGATTGACAAAACTTATCATAGACATAGATCAGTGGTTCTCAACCAGCGGTGAATTCCCCCTGAGGGATAATTTCAAGATTTTCAGGATAAAATCAGGATCACTGAGTGAGGAAGCAATTAAAATTATGATTCAATTTTCAACAACATATTCATGCGAAAAGACATTTTCATCAGTCACAGTAATTAAAACTCGGTACCGCTCTCGGCTTGAAATAGACGCAGCTCTCCGTCTTGCAGTGACGTCATTGGAGCCGAATCTCCACATACTGATGTCAAATAAACAGCAACAATCATCACACTAAAAATGGGTAATATTTAACTAAACTTCAGGTTTTGGGGGGGGAATAATTACTATATAACTTTTTTACCTTTAATGTGTGTATTTCGTATTAAAAAAATAAAACTTTTATGATTATTATTGTATAAATATATTTACAATACCTTTTAATCTAAATTCATATTAGTGGTCCGACAAATAAAAAAAATATACATTTAGTGGTTCATTAAGTTCTAAAGGTTGGCGACCGCTGTCCTAGACGAACGCCCCCTCAAAAAAAATTAACTACGTACACAGAGAAATAATTGTCATTTAACTTATATCTAGCTGGCTGTTACATTATATACAAAATAGACAAATGCCATGGAGCAATTACGATTACAATTTAGCAGGGGTCGTCGCCCAAAGAATTACGGCTAAGGGTATCGGTGATACAATTTTTCGACCATTTTATATACAATATCCGATACTGAAATTCCAGCAATGCTAAAATTCCTCTATCTCATTACTCGGCCATTATAATATTTAATATTACGGAGGTATGCGAGCGGGCGGTGATCGGTCTCTATAGCGAATTCTCGGCCTACCAAGAACATGTTAAGCTTCTGCACACTCCAAATAACAGCTAAAGCTTCTTTTTCTATCACTGCATAATTCCTCTCATGTGGGAGTAATTTGCGACTCGTGTAGGCCACAGGGTGACTCACCGTCGCCTCCGTACTGATGAAGGACACAACCGATGTCATCGTTGCTCGCATCCGTCCGGATCCCGAAAGGCCTATCTGGGTCAGGCAACTTGAGGTTGGGGGCAGATGCCCATTTCACATTTAGCTGATGGAAATGAGCAATAACCCTAGAATTGTTGACGATGTGATCTGGGGACTACTCCTTGAGCAGGTCACACATCGGGCAGCTAAATAGGCGAAATTGGAGAAGAACCTCCTATAAAATGAGCAGACCCTATGAAAGAACGATGCTGTTTCTTTGTACCCGGGAGGGGCATATCAACTATCGCTCGGAACTTGTCTTCTTGGGGCTTAAGTTGGTCGTTTCCAATGTGGATATCCAGATATTGGATCAAATTGTAGGCGAGGGGGCACTTACTGTGGCCTTTCCATTGGCTCAGAAGTTTGTTGCTCCGTAGGAAGTAGCAAAAGAACATCGCCGGACTTAAACTTCCTCTCCTTCGACTTAACATCGAAGTACGTTCGGTAATTTTCCAAATTAACGTCGGCAATTGGGTAAGCAATCTCGGCACACTTTTCTAGTCTTCGTCGAAGATCCAAAACATACGCGTAGGAAGATTGAATTTCCCTATCTAACTTGGCGTTCGAGAATAACTCCTTGAAGACGCTAATGGAATCTCGCCCGTTATGTTAGTAGATTACTTAGAAAGGGGCAAATCCGAGAGTACGATGTGGAATCTCCCTGTACGCAAATAGTGCCACATACAAAAAACGATGCCACTTACAGGGCTGCCCGGCACATAGCTTCTTTAATATCAAATTCAACGTCGCATTAAACTTTTCGCAAATTCTGTTTGCGCAGGATGAAAGGAAATGGTAAAGAGTACTTTTACCATTAATAGTTTCCCGATATATTCTATTAATTCAGAGGTAAATTGTCTATCTCTGTCAGCCAATACTTCCTTTGGTATGCCTACACTAGATAAAATGGAAATTAAGGCTTTGGCATACGTAACATTGTCGATTCTCTTTAAGGATACTGCGTCGGGGAATCACGTGTAGCAGACACAAGGGTAAGTACATAACTCTACCCTTGGCTGTAAGGGGAACGAATGGGGCCAACGAGGTCTATGGCCACTCGGGAAAAGGGTTCAGCTATGATCCGTCCTTTCTGAAGGGGGGCAGGTTTAACACGCCCTTTTGCCGTGATTTTATGGCAGATGTCACAGGATTGGCAGTATTCAGAAATGCCAACTGCAGCACCCGGCCAGTAGAAATACCGAAAAATCCTCTGAGCAGTCTTATTGTGGCTAAAGTGGCCAGAAAACACACTATACTGGGCAATTTTTCGGACCAGGGGTTCATGCGAACGGGGAATACAATGTGTGCTATTCTCGAGGTTAACGCTATATGAGCAAGTGCGATATAACAACCCTTCTTTTATGATATAAAAACTGTCTTGTTACCACAGACAGAGTCTTGCTCGAGGCTCCGAGATTTTTCTCACAAGGGAAGAAGATTTGAACACTCCTTCTGTGTTTGAGTGAATTCTACGCTCATAACACCGCTGAAATCCACATCTAAGGGGGTTTCAAGACCAGCTGGCGTCTGGGAATCCTTCTTTGCCTGGGCTCTCGTGATAACGCGCTGAGCCACTGGGTTAGATGCGGCTTGGGCACTGTTTTACTAAAACCGAGCAGAATTTGATAGGGGCTGACACGACTTTAGCCCATCTGAAAAGTATTGACACTGCAGATAACAGTTTACAATGTGGAGGCAGTTTGCGCGTCCCGGGTAGTTATGGACTGCCGCAAACCTTTTGTGGTCAGGGGCCACAGGGAGAATAAGTTCATTTGATACCACGATACAGGTACACCCTGTATCGCGGACGAGGATGGAGACTCAGCACCCATTAACGGTTCTGTTCTCAAATTTCAAACCTCCTGGAGAGCTCTTGTCGAAGAGGAAATTAACTTGGTGCCCTGAGACACTAGGAGACGAGATTGGAGCTGGGGTTTCTGGTCGCGACGAAGATGGAGCGGGAGCAGCATTCACTTGGTGTACTTGGTGAATGGGATTATTAGGGAGTTGGGAATTTTGGGGACGGTTTGGGGGAGTCTGACCTTCGGCACCGCACGCGAAACAGACAATTGGCCCTCGAGGAAAGAACAACGCCAGAGGATTAGAAATGAGTGGCTTAACATCACGGGGCTCCGATGGAGGGAAACTTCTGAACTTAAAAGTGGCCGTGACATGGACGAATTTTGGGTAGTTCTTAGGAGAAAACCGTTAGTTATTAATTTTATTCTTAGGGGATGAAGGGGCAAGCTTTTTATTTTCCTTTGGGTATAGGTTGTGACTCGCCGCATAAATATCTACCTCTTCTTTGCACTCTTTGAAGGAGTTACACCGACGATCCTTCACAAAGGAGCGGATCTCTGGTGGTATCGACGCTAGAAATTGATCCCTTATGATCAAGTCTACAATGGAACCATAATCGTGGGGGACTTTCGACAGGTCTAGCCAGAAATTGGAATTGCGGGAAGGAGTATACCCAAAATGACGGAAGGTCATATTTGGTTGGATGTGGGCGTGACGAAATTTGGCGCGGTAGAAATTGGGTATCATATTATACGCCGCGAGAAGTTCAGATTTGAGGGTGGAGTAATTCACCGTGGTTTCCGAGGGAAGAGAAACACAAATGTCCCGGAGCTGAGAACTAAGAAGGGAAATAAGTTTGGCGACACCATCTGTCTCGATATCCCAATGATTAAATCTAAAAATTTTATCATAGTGAGTGAGAAAAGATCCAAAGTTCTCACTTTCAAAGAATTAGAGCAGTTTAATGAAAGAAGTTTGAGGGCCATCTGCACTGGAATTGACTGAAAGGGATTCGAGCTGATCGCGATTTAACTCCAATTCGTATTAGCGAATTTTCTCTTGCTCTTCGCTCGCTCTAATCTCTTTTTGTTCAGCTCTAGCTCTCACTTGTTCATCTTGTTTTCTTCTATAAGCTCTCTCATTTCTCTCTTCTTCCTCTATGTAGGTGACGAGGTCTTCGCTACTTAAACCGAACACGGGGTGTAAGTTGTCCGAAATAAGGATTTAATGGACCGTCGGCACCGGATGGAGAAGGGGTTGAGTCACAAAGTACTCACACACGGAAGAATACGCCTTCGTGAGATAAGAAGGGCTCTGCTAATTCGTTGGGGATTAAAGCGACCGTGGGAGAAGCTCTGTCTCCTAACAAAATTTTCCTAATAGAGGTTCTCGGTCCAGAAACACACAACACACTAAAAGAAATAAATATGGCAGGGTTGTTCCCTAGTCTTTTATGCAACTGAAACGGTACTCAGCTTTGGAAATTACAACAAAGTTAAAGGGTTGCCTTTAAAAAGTTTCTCTAAAAACCTTTTAAACACTCCACACCTGACAGCAAATTTTATAATGATGTATATATTACTTACTTACTGCATAATGTTGTCCATCGTTGCCGATGACGACGTCACTCCATACATGGATGAGTTTGATGATGTTTGGTTAATGATTATCGTTTTTGGTGAGATCGTTGATGGCTGCAGAGTCGGCGAAGGTTGGCACAGACTCTTCCACAGCCATCACAGATATGGGGCTCCTTGTATTTTTTGGTGTTGCATTGCACGGCGGACTATGGCATCATTGTGGATAGGGTATTGCAAGAATGTGTGGAAAGTAGGTGAAATTAAATGTCTGCACAGGACACAGGAGGGATAAATCTGGGATTAGTGGTCGGGTTCAGGTCGGTGATTAAAAAGGAGATTTTAATCCGTGACTCACACAAAGGATGGGACGGTTTGGGTAGACTAGATTATAGAATAATCTCTAGGCATCAACGATTGCAATTGCTTACGTTTTCGTTGAAGGGAATAGCTAGTCGGGATACGATGACTTCGATGGTTAAGCTAGGTTACCTCACGGGGTGGATGAGGGAGCACACGTAGTTTGGCCATCGGAGATGGAGCTCCTTGTCAGATACTCGCCGATTGACTATGGCAGAGTCCACGCATGTCAATTTAGCCTTCGTCTTCGAATCGAAGTCGCCGCTATCTCCGATCGCGACGGGTGAGCGTGTCCTTTGCTCATACGCGGTGTAAGGCAAAACAGTGCTAAGCCGGGCTGCTGTGTTCCGGTGCTATGGTACTACAGGGCTACAGTGCTGCTCGTTGAACCGAGTCGGGGGATTATATAGACGCTTCGCCGGTGGCGGGGATGGCCCGGCACGATGGTCTCCACGACTCACACGATCTTGGGGGATTGGCTTAGAATTTTCGAAGAGCTTCGATCTATACCGGAGAGCAGAAGGTTGGCTGCAAGGGCATGTGAGAAGATGAAAATGTGTCTCTAAGTAAATGCAGCTGGGGTGGAATAAAACGGCGTGGACCGCATCTTCGCGTAGATCAGCCTCGCCTTCCACGCTCCATGCGGCGATCTCGAGATCATGTGGGTACAGAAGGGCACGAGATCGCCCTTCGACCTTATTCTTCTATAATCTTTCAAGTTCTAAGTTCTTTAGAGGAATTCTTCTTTCTTTCAATTGTTATCGCGGTTTAAATTTAAGGTATTCAAACGTCGGCTTTAAGACGATTTTTAACTGTTTTCCCTATTCACTCGTTTTTTCTTCTCTCTAAACGTTTTTGCCTTAAGTAAAGATCGTTCTATGACTTTCACTCTAAATAAATTGGCCAGAGACAAAGCTTACGATGAATTGGTCTCTCGGATCTCGTTATATGGAGGAAACCAAAAAGGCTTAAAAAAATCAAAAAACAGTTATGGCATGTCCAACTGAAAATAAATAAAGCGATATCTGTAAAAAAAGTGGTGAAATACGGGGAGTGAAAATGCATCGAAGATATATAGCCGCACTTCTCCCTTCGGTCATTGAGATCGGGAGAACATTTAACTGTGGGGGTTGTGGCTGAAAGGGAACGTAATCATTCGTATCTCAGCCGCAGAATGGTTTATATGCTGCATCTGGCACCCATTTGAAATCTACTGAATGAAAAATTATTCCGAATCGGTCAGAGCATCACACCTTTAAAGTGTGACAACGACAACCAGTCCCTCTTCTCTGTTGGTAGATCACGTGGAATCGCAGCACGCCTGTTCCTATAATTATAAAGTTTAAATACTTTAAATATATTGTTTTTAAAATGATTTCATTTCTCAAGTTCATTAAAACACTCAAAAGAAGTAACTTTGAAACTTACTTTACTTTTCGGCCACCTATCTCTCTCCGCGATGTGAACGACCAATAGGAAAGCTACCACGCTTCTTGAGTGAGTCCATTTGTTCCAAAGAGAGGTAGATATCGTGTATAGTAGCTGCTTGTGTGAGTGATGTTTAGGCAAACTAAGAGTAGGTGTTCAATATTATCCAGGCTTTGGTTGCATCTGGTGCATGTTTGTATTGTTGGAGTACAATGGAATGGCCTAACCTGAGTTGAGATAGGATAAATCTGTGTGTTGTTCTTTGTAATGATTTCTGTGAATGATTTATTAGGTGAGAGGCTCATTTAGAGTGAAGTTTGGTGGTACTGCTTCCAAGTGTCTTTAGGTAAAAGTAGTGACGATATGTTTTATTAAGTTAAGGTTTGGATGGTGGCGGAGGAAAATTTTTGTAGAGGTGTTGGGAGTAGTGTATTGAGACTTCTTTCTTTTCTGGGTGGTGATGGCTTTGCTGTCAGGTGAAGTTTGGGATGTAGATGGTTCATTGCTCTACTCAAATGATAAGTTCCACAATGAATAGGTGTATTTTGATTGTGAGTATTTTTGTTTCAGAATGTAGATGTGAGGTGGGTGTGCCTTGTTCTGTATGGTTAGGAATGTTTGTGTGTGAGATTTGGCTGTGGTTGGGTACTATGCTGATGCAACCTAGCTGTGTATGGTGCGGATGAATTGTTTGTATAGAGTGATGAGAGGCTCTTTATGTCGTCCAAATGTAATGTTTGATAGTGTTTCGAAAGCCTTGATTTTGTTTGTGACCTTGTTTGCAATATTTGGTGTGTGGATGTAAAATGTTATGCGATGGTGTCAGTATAATCTGATTTTGGAAAGTTTCTTCGATTCGTGAGGACTGCGTGTGAGGGTGTAAAAAGAGTTACTGTTGATTTATGGTCTGAGGCGAGCATGCGATTTTGTGCGAGCCAGTTTTCTAGAGTGTTTATATGTTGTCTGAGTGTCCTGCTTGCTAGTTTGATTGAGGGGTGTTGTGGTGTGATTGAGATGTCGTCTGCTATGTGAGGGTATTGAATATAACCATATTTCGCCCCAAAATAAAAATGCTACTAAGAATCAGGATGATCGAAGCTGTCGAAATCAATAAAACGAAAATCAAATTAAACATCCAACCAAACCATAGCACCGTCGTATAGAGCAGCAGAAGACTCATCGCTACCGCCTCACCAGTTCCCTCGCCTTCTTTACTATAATACAGACAGCTTTACGCCAGCCGTCTCCTATTTATCCTGAACACTAATTCCTTCGTATTTTTCTATCCACGCTTTTGGTATATTTCTCTGCACTTTTGTTAAATCCACACTCTTCTTCATTCTAAAAACTACTTACTCCCTATTTTTATTTTAGGCATGCCATTGGTCAATTTCTTATATAGGTTATCAACTATTACATTCACACATGGCGATATACAGAGTTTAACAAAATCCGGAAAGGAAAAGCACGCAACAAAATGTAACAAGGGAGCAAACACACTCACACAGTAACAAAATGACAAAACATGGAAAAAACAAACTGAACGTGGATGGATGGGAGGGAAAATTACTTTATAAGAAAAGAAGAAGAAAAGAAGGAGACTGCAAAAGACCATTCATGGCCTACACTTGGAAACATATTCCGAACCTTGGACCCTCATAACCAGCTCGTCTCAGAACACGGCATAAACACAAACACCAAATAAATAAAAATGCCTGATTACATCACTATTAAAGAAAATCACAAATAAGAAAGACACGATAGCCTAGCTATCACGATCCGCAAAAACATAAGAGTTTCAAAAGCTACTAGAATTAGATAATCGTTTGTGGCTGTTAAAATCTCAACCATGGATGGGGGACTAACCTTGGCACCAATATACCAGCCGCCCTGCCATCCATACCTGCCGAGTAACAAATTCCATACCCTTTTGGGGCGCGTTGGACTGGATGTGCTAGGTGGTGACCTAAACGCCAGATGAAAAGCGTCTGGTTACGGTAACACCAAACAGATGGAGAAAAAACTGGAGCTACTGCCCGGCTGAGACAAATTCCAGAGGAGTTTTCTACACACTGTTCTGCAACTAATCCGGGCATAGTGTTAGCGAGTACAAACCTTCCCTTCAACATCAACAACGAAACAGGACCCGTGGTCCCGAGCTATCACATCCCTATCCTAATAACAATCTCAATTGCGTTGAGGCACAAGACTTTCCCACTTATGAAAATTATGCGAAAGTTAACTGGGAGCTTTACAAAGAGATGCTCAGCGACTACCAGCCAACTGATCTGAGCGATGCAAATTTCAAAGAAATGGATGTGATCAACATGATCTCCGATCACCCCACTCTAGCCGACGAGAGATGCGTCCCTAGGTTCCCACACAAAATGTTCCTAGGTAGACGGACGAAATGAGGGATATCGTCCTGAAACATAGAGCGTTCTATGATGAAATCAACAGTACAGAGGGATATCTGGTATGATATTATCGGTAGCCTGGACGGAGAGCTCGAACACGTCAAGTTTTGGAGGAATATCCGAAAAATCAGGGGTTGCCTCCAAAACCCAGACTAGGAGTCAAAGGCGGTGATGAAATCATAGAGGATCCAGAATCTCTCGAAAGAAGATGATTCAAGTACCAAAGGAAAGAGATTTCGCAATAACATCTGAGGAGAACAGTGACTTTGACCAGAAATTCGAAGACCAACTACTCGATGACCTCGGCATAATGACACATAGGACTCTTCCGCATCCATAATTGTTTCAAGAAAGAGAGATGGTTAACCATGGGCACCACATCACAGTCGAAGCGACCATAACAACGATTGGGTCTTTCAAACAGACGGCCTGATCTGGCCTCAAGAAAAACCACCTTGTAAACGCCTCACGGTAAATAATTCAGGGCGTCGTTAATATCATGAATGCTGTTCTTAGTACAGACTACTAAGATGGTTGAAATCATCTTTATTCCGAAAGGGATTAAGCCTCCAGACGAGCTGGTTAATTTCCGCCCAATTTCTCTCCTGGAGATAATCGGCGAGGTTTTTGAGAAGATCGTAGCCAAAAGGCTACAAGCTCAACTGCGTGAATTGAAAGCGCACTAGCCTCAACTGATAAACACCCTGCATATAACCGCTCGAATGGATACTATGTGTATTGTGGTGGATATTGTTGCTCACCAATATAAGATGCTGAGCCTCCAGTTAGACCCGATCCTGGAAAGGATCCTCTCCGACTTTCCCATGGATAAAAGGGCCTGTGTCATAATAAAAGGATGCAGGGGAGCTATTTGAACCCATTGCTTTACTTGGTACTCCATCACTAACATCGTTCCATGCGTGGAAAGGAATGCAGGGACAGAGGCAGCCCGAGCTAGAGCGGCAATTTCTAACATCAACCAGTACGACAGATCATGGAAAATTAAAATGAACAGGACTAAGTTCAAGGTCATCCCGTTGAACCGCTGGTCTAAGTGACTCGGTCCATCGTAAGAGGTGGGAGGAACTACGGCTACTCCACCAAAGGCACAGTACTGGGCATAAGCATCTTAGTCAACAGATATGGGAAGCACCACACGGAGAGACGATCTTTGGCTAAGAGGGAAATCTCAAAGCTTTACAAATTTAGAAATCTTAGCTCGGCCAACATTAGGAAAATATACCTAATGTTCATCCAATCTAAGTTCATCTAGCCTGCCGTGGTGCCCAAAGAGGCTAATAAATTCTCTTTGATAAAATTCCAACGAGTGCAGAATTCCGCCTCTCTCATCATCAACAAGGACAGAAGACGCGACCATCGACCGAGAAAAGTGCTGCAGAAAAGACAACTCTTGAAATTCATCAACGTTGTGACTCAGAAACGGGATAAAAATATTTGGGCAACATTTACTGATAGCATCATTCCGGAACCGCAGGCAAACTAGGCAGGATCAACAAACATGCCAAACCACGGCCGTATGTTACCCGCACCAAAAGATTCCATAGCAATAAGCTCTTTTCCGAGAAATACATAATATCGTCATACGCATAACCAACACACAGACCAATTAACACACACAATAAGGGATGGAAGAAAGAAAAAAACTAAAAATAGCATAACCAAGTACAACAGAAACAATGCAACTACAAGGTAAACTGCCGCACTCACTTGCCTATAAAGGTTTGAAGGCCAAGAAAACACCACCGACAAGAAGTTCACCTAAATATAGAAATACAGGACAAAGGAGAAAGCCCCAAAGTTGATAAATAAACAAGAACGATTTTGCGTTCAGTGGAAGTCAGTATTCTCCATAACACCATAACAGGACGAAGACTTCAACCAGATATAAACGAAATGGTCCAAACTTACTTGAGGGAAAGCATCGCCAAGATAACCCCATCACCAACAGTAGCGCAAAAGGAGGAAGAAATTCTGGGTACAGGGGCCTATATAACCACGGAGGAAATCAAAAGCATCATCACCTTATTCAGCTAAAATTCGCCATGCCCTACAGGTAGAACCAGATAAAATCCTACCAAGGTACCGAACACATCATAGTTCTTGAAGGCAAGGACTATAACACTAGATATCAGCAACATTATAGGAGAAAATTTACGATAATTCTAATCTCCAGAATCAAGGATTCAGATATCGAAGTTGACGACCAGTTCTACAGATATCACACAGAAGACAGTTTTGGGATCAAAGATAACACCAAGAGGCTAGAAACCATTTGACATAAAGAAAGAATAAGGCAACACTAATGCTCAAACTACTTACTATAGAGCTTAAAAAGTTTACGTATGAAGGAACAGAAGGAAAATATTTAGGGAGAAAATATGGAGGAAAATATAAAAACTACCTCCTACATTTGCAGAGCGAATACTCGATTCCGCAGCAGAAGACATCAGCTGAGAAATGAAGAAGCACACTTATTTACTTAAGGGAAAACTTTAACTAAAACAAAGAAATACTAACAAGGGACATATATCTCGACCATACCAAAGGAACCAATAATTTTAACCAAACAGGAATACCGGAAAGATGAACCAACGATTAGTGAAATGACAACAAAAAGACCCAAAGTCAAGATTAAAATTAAACAAAAGAAAAGTGAGGGGTTATTAACAAATGAATTTAAGTATAATTGAATAAATAAGGGGAATAAAAAAACACTGAGTATAGTAGAAAGTGATAAACAAAAGTGAAGTGATATACTTAAAGTCAAATAAGCGCAAGATGGAAACTAAACTAAAACGAAAAGATTCAAATGAAAGGCTAAAGTTAAATAAGAAAAAATAAATAAATAATAAATAACTAAAAATATGTGAAACAAAGAAATACCGCAACATAAAATATATACAACAAACAAAACGAATAAAAATTGTAAAAGGTAAGAGATTTGACGGTTCTCTCGCTACCATTATAAAGGTGTAACAGTTAGAAACCGAGTATAGAGGGATGCATGGTTTCGAATCCACGATAAAATTAGTTGGTCCACAATGGACTTGTTTCATTCTACCCAAATTTTCCGCTATATGAAGAACGTCGATAAAGATCAACTTCGATTCTCTTACTCTCTTTCTCAATTCATTTTTTATACTTCTGCTGTGCTCCTCGCTACCTTCATCGGCTCCCACTGGCCCTTACCCATTTGAGTCTATTTGGAACCTTTGGTGAGGGAGAGGGATTTAGATCAAAGGTCGACCGGGGCTATTCTTCAACCTCTCACCTGTACCAGTCGAAAGACGTCTTTGTCAAGTAAACGTGGAACTTCTCCCGACCCCCAAAAATTGTTTAGGAAATTTTAGAACGTCAAGGTAAAAATTAACAAAGCAACTACCACCTTCGACTTCAAAAAAGACCTATAATGAGCCAGATCTCTACTCCAACATATGAACTTGGAAGGTCCTAAATAAGATACTTACCCCTTTCATGCCCACCAAATTTAGTCTGATATCTTCGGCAGACTTCATTGATCTAATCTGTTCTACTACTCCCAAAAGCATCATAGTCTACATGGACGTAGCATCATTATTCCCTAATATACCTGTTCACGAAACTATAGATTTAATCCTAGAAACAGTATACGATCAAAACGATCGCCCCCCTCTTAGCATACCGAGAGATGGTTTGACGGAACTCCTCTTAACTTGCACTACGGATACCCGACCACCTTCTATGGACCAAACGGCGATCTGTACATTCAAACCAATGGTGTTGCAATGGGTTCTCCCCTTGGAGTACTGTTTGCAAACTTTTACATGGGAACAGTGAAAAAACGAGTTTTTTCAAGTTTACCAAAACCATATATTTACTGCAGATATATAGACAACATATACATAAATATAGAAACAAAACAAAAAATGCAGGAACTACTAGAAACATTTGAAAACTGCTTATCAACTATATAATCGAAAATAGCCAAAATAACCAACTCTCATTTCTAGATACTCTTATCACTAAATATAACGATAAATTTTCTACCAGCGTTTACATAGAAAAATACAAATCAAGTATGTACATGGATACAAAAAGGATATGTTCTGAACTTTACAAAAAAAGCGTAATGAATTCATACATCAACCATGCGTTCACCCATTGGTAAACATGGAAATATATACACGAAGAACTCAAGCGTGCTACACAAGTATTCGTAAACAATTCTCTCACAAACGGAGACATACAGGCCGATATTTGCTAAAAATGGAAAGATGGTATATGTCACCTAAATACAGTGCCATTCAACAAGCAGAAAAAACATAATTAAACTCTACTACAAGAACATCATGAGCACAGCCTACAAAACAGATTAAAGAGTTATAAAGGAAATCATAAACAGAGGAGTTAAAACAACACAAAATGAGAATAATATATTCTTCATAATTTACTACAATATCGAGCGCCACTCCAATCTCATAATGAGAAACAACCCAGGACCTCACCTAGCACCCAAGCAGAGAAGTCACTTGATATATGAATATATTGTAAAATGGGAGACTGTGAACTCCAACCTCATTCATATATCGGAATGACCAATACAACGGTGCACCCAGGAGACACATACGTTGGAAAAACATGGAAAACAACTGGACCGGAAGTCACTTGCAGAGAACACCGAAATCTTAGCACACGCTCCAAACCGACAACAGTTGCTTATATTAGAGGCCATATACATAAAGGAAAGACAGCCGAAATTAAATATTCAAACAAATGCACAATTCATATTGCCTTCCTCCCATCCGCCAGCCCCTAATAATAATCCCTCCTCATCTTAATCCTGTGACCATTATAGAGTCTCAACCATTTGTATGTACCTTCAGGTGTTCAAAGAAATTCCGTTTCCTTTAAATATGTTCATATAATTGTTAAAACAACAAATCACATATATAATGCTCTGTATTTTATTCCCTCATCACAACTGTGTAGCATTTGAAAATGATATAGGTATACATCGAATCGCGTCAGGCGAATAAAGAATTTCAGTCTGCTTAGTGAACCAGTTTTCTGCCCTCGTGCGTCACGACTTTCTAAGGAATTTGGGAAAACTAATCCACGGGATACAAGACCAAATGTGGAATTCAAGACAAATCGAGATGTCAAAAAGAAAACAATTAACAATAAGTTAACAGTCGCTTTCAATAAAATATGTTACGAAGAAAATCTACTGCCTAACTATACGAATATATGAATCCAGCAAACAGCAAGAAATAGAAAAACAGGATAGTTTTTCTTCGGAAAAAGTTATTCCCTAATTCGCAAAAATTCCGTACAAATGTGGAATTCGATCCAAACACACTGAGGCATCGAGCAAACGCTTTGATCCCAATTAAACTGCACCGTCGATCGGGACTATGAAAGAGAGAGAAATTAATTGGGAATTCAAAGGAGAAAGGAGAATTGAGGTAAACACGCGGCGAATATACAATTTATAAATCTTTCATGAGCTTTAAAGAATGGATGTACAATTAAAAGAAACTCAATTTCTATTCGATCCGGAAACACCTTTCAATTTTAATCTTCCGGAATTAAATTGGCAAATGAATTACAAAATTAAAAATTTTCCGCTTGATGAGAGACCCTATTGTAGCTGTTACTCCTCTGGTAACAATGATGGCAAATACGTGTGAACTAAAATAAATTTAGTTATTTCAGATGTAAAGACCAAGGGACCCTCTAAAGAAGAAATATTTGGAAATAAACTGAGAAAGAAATTGGCGAACTTAGGAAAAAATGAAAATGTACAGAAGCTAGATGGATCGAGTAGGCTAAAAGAGTTTGTGTGTAATGCTAGAGAGAGAGAGAGAGAGAGAGTTCACGTTAGAAATAAAAGAAGAAAATCAGCATAGGAAGTAATTTTCAGTTGGAAAGAAGAAAAATGGTATCAGACCTCAACAAGCAAAGTTTAAACCTCGTTAAAAAAGAACAAGGAAAAGCAATATAAATATAAAGAAGCCAGTCAATGGCTTCGCCACTCCCCTCCCCTACGTGGGGAGCTTGCGCTTCGCTACTAAGATTAAAATTTAAAATCTAAAAAGAAGCAGCCATGGTTAAATTTTATGAACTTTGCCAATTATAATCATTTTAAAAAGAAACTCTAATCTATTTCCCCTTTTCAAAAAAATCACGTTGCTGAAATATAAGAGTTATAGAAAATATACAAAAATAAATTTTCTGAACTTCACCATTTGTAATTCTTTGGGTTTTAAAAAATTCACAAAATTTCGATACTTATATTTATTTCTGAACTTCATCATTTTGTTTTTTGATATTTTAAAGGAATTATTAGAAATAACTTTGATAAAAAACGTCGTAACCAAACTAAGATGAAATTATTATTCAAATACTAAAAAAAAATCCCCTTCTTTAATTATAGAATTAGTGATGATAATAATTTGGTAGAGTAATTCACAAATAAAATCCTAAAAAAGCGTTATTGAAGATTTGATTATGTTTATTTTAATCTGGAGATCCCCATTTTGCAAGCGGTCGTCTTCTTTGAACGAGATGAAACCAAATCATGTGCTTAATCAAAAAGATGGCCCGAACGGAGGATTATTTGCTCCTGCATAATAATTAATGGTAATATCATATCATAGCGGCCAATTCGCTCGTGCAGAGATCTCTGCATTTCTTGTATCTCCAATTTATCTTATTCTGGTGTTCCTGCGTGATTGAAATACACCTTTCAACCTGGTTATTCATGGCTCTCGAAGTTCGGTATTTTTATATTACTATACTTGGTATTATATTTTATCCTCTCTTATATCCATGCATGGTTGGGCGAGTTACCAGTTCTCCCGAACCCTAAAACACCCAGGAGTTTCCTCATTAGACTCCTCGGCGATATTTCCTAAACACCTTTTCGTGTCTCTACCTTCTCGATATTTTTATCAACTTATTTTCATTAGCATACTGGTAGATATAATTTTGCTGGTTTCCACATTATTCGCTATATTTTCTTTTCCACTTCTAATGTTTCATTTTCGGCCCATTCAGCAATTTTAACTGAATTGAACGTGATCACTCATTTTAACAGCTCCGTTAAGTTATTTGCACGTTAAATTACGTTAGATTATTTAGTCAACCGTAAGTTATGAATCTCGGGCAGTTCGCTCCATAACGTAAAATCGATATCGATTGAAAATTGCATTATAATAAGCGTGAGAATTGGCTTTTCCAAAGTGCCATCTTTGCTAGTGGTTGAGGCCAACAATTCTGTCATGAACGATTAATAAATAATCAAGTCCGAATCAAGAAATATGGCCTTTTGTGCGTCATCAATGAGTTTTAGTGAAGACTCACAACTCATATCTGGGCCGGGTTCTGAGTTCGTATTAATTCCTACACCATTTCCTACACTAAGGAGAAAGTATGACGGTAGACAGGAGCGGATACAGCGGGGAGGGGACTAGGGACTGAAGCCCACAAAATTCAGACCCGTTTATGTTTATATTTTATTTTTAAGCTATACTTGTATTCTGCTATTCAGAAAGAGTTCTGTAGATATATATATATATATATATGTATATATATATATATATATATATATTGTCGTGGTATGACATTGCATTATATCAATACCATATTATATCTATGAGGGAGGGACCAATAACTTGAAAGCGAACCGACAAAAGGGACGGAAAACCACGAGTTCAGACGGGCTGAGTAGCGAGAGAGTGCAACGAGGTCAGGTAAATTATGGACAATGGCAAAACCCAAGGTTATTAAAAGAGGCATTACAAAAATATAATTTTGTTTGCACAAAAATAATGAGAGAATTGATGGGTAAAATTACCTCAGAGAATTAACGGGCAAAATCACATCAGTAAATGAAAGGGGGAATTATAGTTAGAAATCAGGCTATGAATTTAGAACTTAAGGTATTCCAGGAGGAGACTATTCAAAGGGGGGGAGGGAGGTAACTCAATTGGGTTACTGAAGGATGGAGAGGGGTTGGCTTACGGATGTCGTCTGCACGTGAGGTGAGGCCATTCGGAACTTCTAAACGGGAGGTTGGAGTGATGACGGTTCTCCAAATACAAGAGGGGGTAACTTCCGTTCCAGGGGAGAGTATTTCGGCTACCCCAAATGAGGAGGGCTTCGACAGGAGTTAATGAGAGAAGTCGAGAAAATCATTTGGGGGCGATCTTTCAGTGGAATTACCTCCTAACTGGCGCTAATTCCAAATTAACAAAATTGTCCAGCTGTCACTTTGCTTTGTTGCTAGCACTTGACTTGGAACCATGGGGAATCTTCTGGGGTCTGGGCGAGACTTCTCAACTCTGTGTCTCATCCGGGGAGTCGAGCGTTATTTATGTCCGAGGCTCTGCCCGGAGTTGGGGGTTAGCGGGAAACAGCTCTACTCTCGAAGGGCCTCGAATCTTCTTGCAGAGCTATTTTAGCCCGCATAAAGGTGAATCGTAGGGGACTCGATTCGAGGCTACCGGTTGTGGAAGGAGGGGGGGGAGGCTTACCACTTTAGGCCTAGCTGGGCCTTCTACTGCACATGTGAGTTCCTTTCTGCTAAAGATCTTCCACGTGGGGATTCCCTCACACACACACACACACACACACACACATATATATATATATATATATATATATATATATATATATATATATATATATATATATATATATGAACGGTTTTTTAAACTATTGTGATCGAATGTATCTTATATGTTTAAAATACCAGCAAATCTCAAAAATATTTGTCAAATTGAATATTATACCTTGGAATAGTTCCATTTTGTTTTGCCAGTCCATTCCATTTTTTACTCGGAATTGCAACTTCTTTATAGTTGTCTGGAGAACTGCTTAACCTCTCTCATCATTTAATTTTTATCTCATTCTTGTGTATAGTGTAGCATTCTTTGTTGAGCTATTGTCTAGCTGTATAGTGTTGCGTATACTTTACTGTTTTAAGTGTGTGTAATGAATGTGGAGTTTACATTGTTTATTTTGTGTTTAATGTAGGTTGAAATCTTTATTATTTCCACTTGACTCACTTTGTTCACTAATTTCACCTTAGTTTTTGTTGTTTTCTTTTTCAATCACTATGAGGGTTCTTCGAAGTGTGCCCGATTCCACTTTTGTCACTATTATTAAACACTTCCATTTATCATCCTATGTTGAGCTATAAAGTTTCACTTTTTTCACTTCTAGGTGGATGTTAAAATGAATGACCCTTGATTGGGTAATCACGTTATCTTTCACTTTGTTATGGCGCTGAATAGGTTAGTTAGTCTTAATGGGTTAGAGTATTCATTGAGGCACCTTGAGAGCCTATCAGTTCTTTGATCTTGTCTTATTTGTTTCTCCCGAGTCTACTATAATGGTGCTCCTACTATTCCCTGTTGAATTTTTCCACTGCAGATATTTTCCACTCCTCCTATAACAATGTTGAGCCATTTGATTTTGGCTACTTGATGGAGGGCTTTGGGGGTTTGTCTTTCTCCTTCTTTTGTTTATTATAAGGTAGAGTGTTTCATTTAGTATTCTTTAATTCTCTTGTTATTCTTTTTGGTTTTATTCTTTTCATTATTCGTAATTTTTTCTGAAGAAGAGTTGTTGGTCTCTTTTACTTCTGAGTTGGTTGCTTCTTCTACTTCCGATTGTATCGTTGCAATGTTTGGTCAACACTTATGTTTAAGACTTCTTAGGAGGATGGGTTATCAGGGAATCACATCTTCTTCTCATTTTTCCCAACATATTGTTGAATCTTATGGCGAATGTGTCTAGTTTTTCAATGTTCATGACATGTGCGCATAAAATATACGTCAAGACTTCCATTAAAGCTCTACTGTGCACAATGAGGTGTGTCTTCGTTTCTCTCATCTCGTTAAAAGGTAGCTTATGCTACACCTGCATAGGTTACATGTCTTCTTTTTTTTCTTGTTTTTCTTTTCTTTTATGACCTTTTTTAGATTGGTGCAATGACTTTTTATCGTTCTATTGGACCCTCTACAATTTATTTACTTCTTAGTCTCGTCTTATTTTCTCAAATAATAGCTTTTGGAGCCATATTGGGAATACCTTGGTTCTTTTGTGGGGCATTGCTTTGTGATATGGTCCTGCATCTTATATCAGTCGAAGCATAATTGAATATTAATATGCTACTCTCTTTTCACCTATTCAGGTGGTATGCTCATCTTAAACAATAATGGTCTATTTTGTGCTATTTTATCGGTCAACTCGGTTGTTGCACATACTATCTTAAAGGCATGTGTGCGATTGCCAAATTTAATAACTTCCGTTAGTTTCGTGTCGCTGAGCTTTTCTCTCGTTCATTCTTTATTTCTTCCTTTGAATGGGATCCTACACATAGGTCGATTTTTCTGCAAATTATACCTCTATTGGCCGTGATTTGTGGTGTGATTGTTGGTGCTAGTACAATTCTTTGCAGGGTTTCGATGCCCTCAAATGAGTCAAGTTTATCTACGTGGTTTACTGTGTGCAGTTATCTACGTAGTTCCCATAGGTTAGTTTTTAACATATTTCTAAATTGATTTCTAAGGGTGTTGTCGAGGTATTTCTACTCCTTGACTATTCTATCATGTTGTTCTCTATGGTTCTGTAGAAAAATAAAACGGCTGCCAAGCTAATAAGACCATTAAAAAAAGAAGAAATGAAACGTATTAACTTAATGGCTCTAGCTCAAGTTTCCTCTTCCTCGCATGATTGATTCTGTTTAATTTCTAATTTTGGATCAATCAGAGTTGATATGAAAATTAGATTTAAGCGCGTCTTATATCTCTGATGTAAAGGCTCGGATAAGAGAGCCATAATTGAGCGATCAAACACCTGAAAACAAGGTGGGGGGTGACTATGAAGATTGATTGTTCAACTTCGTCACTAATTTTCTTTAATATTACTATAGGCTTATGGATTACCTCACGTTTCAAGAATTTTCAAAACAATAATTTGTCGATATCTCTATTAACTATTAGTCATAGATAGAAGTCAGTCTTCATTTTCTAAAAAGAAAACTAGTGTTATGTTATGGATATGGTCTCTTCCTTTAAACAGTTCTTGAGCCATTTCTAGTGCAATATGTAGGGTTGCCCAAATTAGTCATATCACACTTAAAAGTTTCAGAAGAAGGAAAGTTAACTAAGATTTAAGTATCTATATTTATTAGTCGCACGCGAGTCTAGTCGCGAGTGACTCTACATCTCACTATGTCGCGTCCGTTTTGCTTTTTCTTTTTTTTGCAATAACATTGTAACTATGCAGCCGATTCTAACGAGATTTGGAACCCTTATGTTGTTTTACATTCCCTTTCGAATGATATAATTACCAAAGTCCTCTCAAGGTTAGACCGGTAATTATTTTGTTTTGGCAATAACATCATAATTACTCTGCCCATTCTAACAATATTTGAAACCCTTATGTTGTTTTACGTTTTATTTCAAATGATATAATTCCTAAAGTCCTCGCAAGGTTAGCCAGGAAATAATAATTTTTTTTTGGAAATAACATCATAACTATTAGGCTGATTTTAACGAAATTTGAAAGCCTGTGTTGTTTTACATTATCTTTCGAACGATAATTTGAAAAGGTCCTCCCAAAGTTAGTTCAGGAATTATTGACAGCTTTGAAGGTCACGGGAGCACGTGACCTTTTGGAGAGCAGATCCTGATTTAAAAAAAACTTGAATAATTATGGATTAACTGTTTGCTGCGCTAGGCTATTTACCGAGTAATAATATTATTCATTAAAGGTTAGTTTGGAAAATTAATGAAGGATAATAAATAACCAAATGTTAATGCGAATATATGGCTGATATCGGTGGTCGAAAATTAAATAAATATATAAATTAATTAAGCTGGAAAAAGAAAAAATAGGGAGAAATTTGGCTCCTTAGTTTTGAAACAAAACAAGCCCGTTTCACAATGTTTCGACGGTGCAAATTGAAATACTGCAATGATTTAAGACATTTATCAAAATTTAATTTTTTTCACTAGTGAATTTCATATCTAGTATGTATATTCATAAGTAAATATACTATAGACACTCCTTCTCCTCAAATAATAATAAATTAATGTCACTCTGAACGAAATTCAGCGTAAAGTGTGTCATGTTAATTATGACAACTGTACATACATACATACATGGGTTGTTATGTGAGGGTGAACGGTACACATCATTCAATTTCTTTATCCTTCTACGGAAAATGAGAATTTGCAATCCGTCAAGATCTTAGACAACAACCTAAGCTTTTCCCAAAAGACTAGTTAAATAGTCGACATTTAATACTAGGTTAAAGTGGCTCAGTTTTCACACATGCAAATATGGCCAATGACATTTTTCATTACTATGACAATGTGAAAACTGAAACAAAACAAATTTCCGTCATCTGATAATCAATAAACAACTAAGCCGCATTTAACAGCATGGAAATAAATCTATTCTAAAGAATCTTTCTATTTTTCAGGAGTTAAATATGAGTTTTAAACCATTCATTTTATCAACCATTCATTTTAGCTCTAAATATATTTTGTATTGTGTTGTTTTTTTTGTATGGAATATTTTGCTCTTATTCATGACCAGTACTTGGTCAAACGATGTTGAGAGCGACATAAATTCCGGAAGAAGCCCATCCAAAACTTCGGTTCAAGAACTCTGAAAGAGGAAAGGACAGACCAAATACTTTATTGAGCCTCATCACGAGAATTAATATGTAAGCTTCAACCATGACAAATGACATCAAAGAGCTATAAACAATATTTCAAGCTAGTCTTATTATTATATAGCCTATCGTTTCCTGGGACTATTATACAGTTGTTTACTTTGTGTTATCTGAATAACGCAGTGTTTACCATCCACTATGATACTGTATAATTATGTATAATTTTTAACTCTTGTAAAATTAGACCCGTTTCAAGTAAATTTGAACTTGTTAATTGGATGCACTTAGTATAATTCGTTATGTCTTAATTAAGAATATCAAATTACGACTCTACTCCAAATCGCTCAGTGTGAGAATAATCAAACACGAAAGATATCAATATACTGGGCTAATCTCTTGAAATAATCCCCCAAATTTTATAGTAAAAGTCCATAAAATGAAATTTACTTAAAATAGACGGAGGGAAATTTGAGGTTAGTGAAAGACAGTTAAAAGATTGAAAAATGTAAAGAATAAATTCTGATGAAGGTTAAGGTTGACAAATTGTTCAATATAAAACTTGACTGCTACAAACAAATTTATAAAAAGAAGTCAAGATATCAAAAGTTTAAGCCTACGCCACTGGAAACTGGAAAGACTGTGTATATTCTAATTTATATTCTATCCAGTTATTTGCAAGACGTTGCGTGGTTGATAAACATGTTTCAACGCATAACTTTATCCAATTACCTTTATCTCTTATGATCATGAATAAACAATGGTTTGCACTCAATGTGAAAAAATGTCTGTGGTAAAACGAATACTAGCAAAAACAAATGTTACACTTCCATGCACTTTATATACATTGGAGAACCTCTCTGCACTCACTACAACAGAACAAAAAATTATTGGCTGACTATTGTGACGTAGGCTTTAGGTTTAAAATGCAGGGTAAATACGGGGAATCAAAGAATGAATAAAATTGAATGTAGAGTGTAGGTAAAATGAAGATATAGAAAGATACGAAATAAACCATATTACTCCTAATTATCATGGCTGGTAGTGAGTTCCATTCGTTGGGAAAGACGATTTGGGGATTATTTTCTAGATCTAGTAGCGAACTAAGGAGATCATATTAAAGTTCTTTGACTGCTATATTCTCAGAAATTTGAGTAAAAGTCCTAATCTTTTTTCTCGGTCGATCCCTCGAAAATCGTATCCAAAATCATCTAACGATCTGGCCAAATATTTAAAGTTTTCTTTTCCTCCAAAATCGACTCTCTCTTGTTAATTCGAGAGGAGCAATTAACCATTGGGGTACGTATCTAGAATAGCGGGTAATCAAGAGGTAAAACTGTTAATTTCGTATGAACCTTATGGGGGTTAAGTTTCTGTTGAAATAATCTTGAGAAAATAAATTTGCTTGAAAATTAGGTGATATTTTCATTCTTCAATTCTCTGCCTTAAAGTCTTCGCCGCAGTCACCCTCCCAAGCGAGAATGTTTAAGTCAACTGCTTCTTCCACGTGAGCCGCCTTTTCATCCATCCCCATTATACCTTTATTAAAAATTAAGAAGATAGAGCGAGTCGTAGGAAAATGAGCCGAAATTATTCCAGTCTAGACAACATATTTCTTCGGATATTGTAAGTGGGGCACAAACATTTTGTCAACGGAATCGTAGCCATGGAGCATATTTATCTGTTTTAGTCAATTTGTTTCTTTTCGCTTTGATTGATCCTCCCTTGGTAATCGATTCATTAGTTCTCGGTTTTTATTATTGTCGTCATGATTGGTTTTTGTCTTGCTCTTTTGCGCATTTCTTCTCTTCTAGGGCCATTTGATTGAAACGTTTTCAAATGCCTTCATGGCCCCTCGGTTAGAAGTAAGTGTGGATTGCAATAGAGGTCTCGCTATTCGCATTCCTTTGCCACTGAGTTGTGATCTTATTCATTGCTTCTCTTAATTTTTTGGGCCTAAGATTACCTTTATGTGTATGGAAAACAAAGAGAAGTTTTCTCAGGACAAAGCACAAATTATAGAAAGAACGGCATGAGTCGCCACCTATCAGTCTGTCACTTTATCCTATCTATCTTTTAATTAAATGATGAAGGGCAGAATAATAATAATAATAATGATAATTAACAGGAGGAGGTAAGAAGTAAATACTCAACCATAGTTTTATGATAAAATGTTAATATTCCGATTTTTTAGCATTATTATGATTAGTATTTGTAGTCATCGTTTCAGAGTTTAATGTGGTATTTAAGAAACATGCATAATGCATATAAAGCAAAATTCAAAGTAAATTTCAGATTTTAATAGATGAGATACGGTTCCTCCTTCTGAGGCTGGACTCTCCCAAAGACATATTGCTAGGACTCTGGGAATACCCCTTACTTCTATTAACAGAATTACAATTCAATTTAAAGAGAAGTGTTAAACATAACTCGAGTCAAGATCTGGTCATCCTAGGACTTCGGTTACATGTACTTGTGCTTTTCGAAGATTGATTGAGAACACTCCTAAACTAAAAGTTTCTGAAGAGGCCTAAAAATTCAAAATCAGCCATTTAAGAGCAGTAAATGATTATTTACACTTTCTTGGATATGATGAAAGTGCAAAGAGGAGGAAGCCTCTTTTACCTATGACCAAAATTAGTATATGGAATCAGTGACAGAGGAAGTTAGCGATAAGCCTTTGAAATTCAGACTGTGGATGGACATGGAAATTATCCTTTCAGGAGTTTAAATTGAACAGGTGACGAGCGTGGTATTTTTTTCTGTTGTGTGGGGAGCGAATTAGAATGATAAAAAGTCAGAGAGTTGGTTGAGTAAATTGGCAATATCAACTCAGGAAAATATATTTACATTCTTAAAACGGGACTTCGACTAGGGTTTTCAAATGGTCACTTCGAAAAGAGAGTTGTTTATTCATGAAAAATGGAGCTCCATGTTATACTACAGAGAGAACAAAGGAATGGGAAGACCAAAGCTGTATCAAGCTGCTTTCTTGGGCGAGTCACTCACCAGACAAGAACCAAATAGAATATATGTGGAGAATACAAGACAAAACTTTAGGGAAAAATTCCAAAAATACAGGAACATGGTGAGATTTCTCAATATGATAACCTAAACATGGTTGGGAATACCATAAGATCTAATCTCAGAACTTATCAATTCTAAACTTAGGAGTTATAGCTCTTAATGCCGTTAAATGGAATTCAACAGAGTATTTAGAATGTACTTTCATGGTTCAAAATGTATTTTATTCTTAATATTTACAAAAATATATTTCAGTAATTAGTCGAATCTCTATTTACTTACTACATGTCTTTGTAGATGCTGCAAGTACAAAAGTTGTTCATCAAATTTTCTCTTTTAGAGTTAGGAGAGTGTTTAGTCTTAAAAAAATCATAGAGGAACTAGGACATTACTGTCATCACTGGCGAATATTTTTATTGTTAAAACACGTTCATGTTTGTTGGCATTTCGCAATATGACCCATGTAATTTAAATAAAATGCAACACAAATGAGAGTTCATAATGATTTTACCATTACTTTTATGTGGACCCACAAAAACCGTTGGTGGTTTGATGTGATCGGGACTCCGCCCTTTCCCTATCATTTGCTATGACACTAACTTGACCATTTGCTAGCCGGAAGAATCCATCCTGGTGATTGCTTGTCTTGTTAGAAATAATGTGCGCTGCTTCAATTATTCATTTATCTTTTGTCCCTAAATCGTCCTCTGCCTGAAGAGTTTCGACAATTACGGTTGACTGAAATGAGGTCTTAAGTGATCCCAATCATTTTTTACATATTATATGCGATAAATTATAAATATTTGTATATATTATCTAAGAAGGATAATAAAACATAGTTGGGGTTATATTTTTTAAGAAAAGCTGATATAAGAAAAACTGAACAAACAAACAAATAGAAACTAAAGAAACTTTCAAATCTATTTTAATTGAAAATTTATTAATTGAAATTTAGGTTTTACAGTTAACACAAGTTTCAACTCTGCTGTGTCCTCTAGACACATAAACATAGAACATGCAGTACTTTGACATTATATTTATTATCCCTCATTTTGGGGGCAAATTTCACATCTATTTCTATTTGTTTCAAGAATGTTTGTTGCCGAATATTTTGGAAAAGAGCCTATAACTATTCCCATAGCAGTTTGCGCTGCCCCCTTTATCACTGTTCTCGGTGGAACTGCTCTTGGTTTGAAATAATATATTCATGAACGCATTCTTTCGACTCAGAACCCAATTCGGAACTAAAGGATAAGGAACAATCTTCAATGAAGGACACATGATCTTCTACTTCCAAATGTTTAGTAATTAGCTCTTTTTCACTCTTATCGGACATATATCATTATCACATTCATCTAAGAAAGTACTAATTTCAGCATTAATATATCTTTTGGAAGGCAGTTAAAGATAATATATTCTGAAAATATAAGAAAATATATAAATGTGAGATGACAATCAACACCAAATGAACAAGGATGTATTTGACTAAATGAGGTCAAATATTATTCCAACGATATATTTTATGCCAGAATGGATAAATTACATAGATAATTAGTTTTCGTTTTGCAGATATGCTTTGCATAATTTTCAGATAGAAAACTGAAAATTTCCAAAAATACGGACACCAATTATAGTAATTATTTTTTTGTGCAGTTGAGTAATAAATGACCACGTTTTAGGCAGATAAAGGTTGTAAATTACATGTAAAAGATCTCGATTAATTGTATTAATCGAGGTCTTTTACACGCTTCTCCCGCCAACACTCGTGTAATAAATAGGCAACGTCGTAGCGCAGTGTGATCACGCTATATATATATATATATATATATATATATATATATATATATATATATATATATATATATATATATATATGTATATATATATATATATATATATATATATATATATATATTGATTAGTAAGGGAGGAAAACGTAGCTAGTCGCTATGTGTCTCGAAAAAGAAGGCGCTCACGTTGAAGTCTACGTAGCCTAAGAAAACATAAACAGAGGAAATTTTTCATATATATATATATATCGTGGCCCCAACGAGTGAAAAAAAGGGTTGCCCTGTCATGTGAGGTCAAGAATAAATGTTAAAATAGAAAATTGAAACAGTTATTTTTAAGGCGATTTCAGGTTTGTTTATTTGTTACAACCACTTGCCTGGTGTGGCAGAAGAGCATCTCTCATGCGTGTCCCGTGCAAGATCGTGAAGGTTGCCCATTATTATATATAAGGTTCATTGATTAGACTATATAATCATTATAGACCTATAGAATCAGACTAGCAAAGACCCATTAAACTGATCTATGGCCAATCTAATGTTAGGCAAATTGAAGGTAGCGTGAAAAGGTAAGTGACACAAATCTACTTATCTTTTTCCCAATCCTCGTTGGCTGACAATTTTAGATATCTTCTATCGACATACATCATCTTTACAAAGTGCCTCTAATGAAGTAATGCTGGTGGTAAGTCATTTGGAAGTAGATTACTTTAAAGTATAATGCGTCCTTTCTTACTTTATGTAGTTCCTAGGTTCCAGTTTCTGACACCTAAAACGCTTTATGCAAACATAGGGAGTGTTTTACATAGGGAAGAATCTCCATAAACTTGATTCATAGCTAAATTAATTTCCCCTAGGTTCCATTTAAACTTGCACAATAATTTAAAGTTAGCTCTCACTTCGCATAGCTCCTTTAGCATAGATCCTTTTAAGCACACTTTTGCGCCACGTCGGCAAGACAATAAATAAGGAAACTTGGAAATACGAAACAACAAATCCCAGAATCTTGTTTAAACAGTTTGGTTTGGTTTGATCCTGTGTACATACAAACTACAAGTTTTCTGGGAATTTTTTGGTTCCTTTTTATCTTTAGGCAGCACAAGCCTGAACGTGATAGATGCTTGGTAGTTGGCGCGCCAACCTCAACTGGCCGATTGTCTTCGGTAGTACAAATAAAAGATGCGTTCACTTTTCAGGTACAATCACAGTTTAATTTGGAGAAATTATCTCGGTCTGTGTGTTGGCCCCATTAGTTCAATGGAGAGCACTGGTCTAGATAGCCAGAGGTCTGAGGTCCGAGACTTTGTCTGAGCGACGTGTTCTTTTTGTCGTGATTATATATATATATATATATATAAATATATATATATATATATATATATATATATATATATATATATATATATATATATATATATATATATATATATATATATATATATATATGTGCTGTGCACTGTTTTGAAGTCAACAGCAATGGCAGCGTTATTGATTTTAACTTGTATCCTCTTTATTTTTTTACAAGTTTTCTGTTTGTTTACTTAATGTCGTTGTTTTGATTTAGTCACTTTGCTTCTTCTGTTATTTTGTATTCTTCTATTCTTTGTCTTAATTCAGTGTCTTATTTAGCTATATGCTTCGTTTTGTTCTTCCCAGCAGCACAGTCTTCCACTCGGGAATAAGGCTCTCCTGGTGACTCTTCTAGGTAAGGGTTGTGGAATGTCGAGGTTGGCGTCTAATAGCGGGAGTATGTCTTCTTCTACCTTTTCCCAGGTCTTTTTCCCTACCCTCTGGAGGACCATATTCAATGGCTTCAATCCTGACCTTGCGTGCAGTTCCGTCTGCTGAATACGGTCCATCCTGCATGCCCCAGCTATCAGCCGGGCAGCTTTGTTCTATACCCTCTGCATCAGCCTGACAGAGGCAGATCTAGCCGCCTGCATTATTACTGCAGGGTATGCCAGTGTTGAGTGCACCAGGGCAGTGTATAGCTTTTTGATGTTATTGGCACTGAAGCTTTGGAACCTATACAGTTTTCCAAGCTCTCTCTTGGCTAGGGAGATTCGGTTGTTGATATGGGTCTTATACCCTGTTTTGGTGATGCGCAGACATGGAATGATGATGATGGTGTACTCAATTTTAGAAAATGGTTGGGTAGTAGTAGAAAATAGTGGGTAAAAATTAAAGCGGGGAGGGGTATTTTGCCCTAGTAGGAGGGAATCACTTTATGTTTTTCTTTAGACTTTCCTTTTGTCTTATTTTTGTTAAGTCGTGTTTTTGTATGTTTGTTCTTTATGTGTTGTTAGCGTGTTTTTCCTATTGTTAGTGTTTCAATTTTTGTGTACTTATTTTATATTTAAATTCTTTGAGTATTCAAGACTTTAATAGTTTTTGGCTTTGCAATTTACCTTGTGTTGTTTTAGTGATTGGTATTTATTTTATTTGCTTTGGTTTAAGTTTGGTTGTAATGAGTTAGTTTCTAGCGTTTTTGATATGTGTATAGTGATGTAATGTTTTTCTGAGAGCAAATCTTGATACTTAGGAACTGGCTACGATAGGAGACTTTTTTCCTGTAGTCGTGCAGGTATGTTAAGTCTGCCACCAGTTTCCTGTAGTTCCGTAATTACAACATTCATTAGGGTTGACCAGAACTTTTCTTACCAGTTTTTGGGTGAAGATTTTGATAGGGGCCAGTCGTTTCCTCCTATGAAGATCTTTTGCCGATGGTAGTCATGCCTTCTGGCTTTGTTAATTATTAGGCATGCGGAGTTTTGGAACGTTAGAGTCTTCTCATTGAGGTTTTACTGGCCGCTTGAGTCACTACTGCGAAGTGGATGAGCTTAGCCTGGAAGTACATAAGGTATATCTTCCTAATGTTGGCCGAGCTAAGATCTATAAACCTGAATAACTTGGAGATTTCTCTCTATGCTAGGTTCCGCCTCTCCGTGTAGTGTCTCGAGTATCTTTAATTGGAGATCTTTAGGCCCATAACAGTGCCTTCGGTAGAGTAGCCGTATCTTCTCCCATCGATGATGATGACAGGCGACTTCGACCTGCCGCTCATTGAGACGATTTTGAACATGCTTCTATTTGTTCTAATCTTCCATCGTCTCGTACCGGTTGATGTTATTGATTTCCGCTATTGTGCGCATTACCTGGTACCTTGCTTTCTCTCCGGGCAGGGAATTATCTGGGTGGTGTCATCTGCGAATTACAGATACATCGTGTCCCTGTGCACCGGAGTTGGGAGGTCGATAGTAAAGACCAATTTAAGCAGTGTGTTCAAGCAACTTCCCTGGGGAACGGCCACCTTGAGTTCGAATCCAGGTCCTCTGTATCTTTTAATCATGAGACATGCCCTTCTGTCCATGGCAAATTAAAAAAGGATCCTTTCCAGGATTGGGTCTAGTTGGAGGTTCAGGATCTTGTATTAAGGTCCGCCCAGCCAGACTTTATTGAAGGCCTTCTGCACGTCCCTCATCACAATGTCTACACTCCCATTTCTTGATGTTCTCGTTCGTTCTTTTCAATAACGCTTTGTGACAGAAGTATACATCAGGAGTATAAATTCAGGTTTTTGCATGAGTAGTTCATCAGAGTGTGCCTATAGGTATAAGAGATCGGTGATTAGCGCCCACGTGAACAGAGGATTCTCGCACTCCTCCAATTGGGTAACGTTTGATGCTGAGATTAAACGAGTGAACCACCTCCTTGTGAACAATCGCTATTCACAAACCGTATTCGACGCAATCGTTAAGCGGAAGATAAACTCTACCCTCCTACGTCAATTACAAGTAAATCGCTCACCCAAAGCACCTCATTCATCTTTCGTAATCCTGATCGTCGAAGACTCCGAAGGGCCGAGGCAGTTATGATCTCCCAGTGTAGACCTTCCATCAATACAGAACTCCAGCCCGAGACTATCCTCCCAACGAATCGCCACCAGAATATGCAGTTGACTTCTATCAGGCGTATCAGGGCAACCTTAAGTTCAGCCAACAGAACTAGACACACCTGACGTTTGCCCGGAATTGCATGGCTAGGAAGCCCCCTCTAGGGAACCCTCTTGGTCTGGCCTCCATTTTCCCTGGTGGCGGAATCCTTCTTCTTGAATGTTCCTTGTCCTACTTTGCTTTATTTTCTTCTTCCTGTAGAAAAGTGGTTAAAAAACTTGTAACCCGTATTTAAGGTGAGTGATGTCTAATGAGTGGTGGTATTAAGGCAAAAATAGAAATGCGGTGTAGGATGTTTCCCACCATATTGTGGCCCCCTCCTTCCGCGAAATAGTACTGCAATTGATGAGATGATGGATGATTAAGGAATGGACCCGGGAAGGGATCCTCCCAAGGGGTAAATTATGGCAGACTTGATAATGGATGAAGGCCGAATCAACTTCCTTCACCCGGGGGTGCCGCGCACTTGTTTTTTTAAATAAAATTCGCGACTGCATCCTCCATAGCATATAGACGGTTGCTTGTCCTTCTATGATCTTGGACGGTAAACCCCCATCGATAAAGCTAAAAGTAAAATCAACGGAGTTCGCAGTCCGTCCCTTTCCCCGGGGAGCCTCTGAAATTGACTACTGCTGTGGGCTACTCCTTAAACCAGCTTCCGTCAAATCCCCCAATTATGCCGTATCACACTCGACTGGCATAGTTGGGAGGAGGGTTATGAGCAGTCCAGATCCACGATAGGCACGGTGCCCGCCGGCGGGAAACGATGTAGGCAGCTTAAGCGGCCAAGTCAGTTTTTTCGTAACCAATGAAAAGGTTGTATTTTCTCTTTCCAAAGACAACCGGAGGGCTGTTTTAAAATAAGCTGGCTCGGCTCGAGTGTCCTTACTTCGAACGCAAGAATGTGGAAAAGCACGAATATTATTCGGCGAGAAAACTTTACGTATGCACGTCAAGTGTGAACAACGAATGACGTTCCGTCGTTAGTTGATTCAAGTTCAAGTTCAAGTTAATGAAAGAGATGAAATGTGTAGTAGGTTTTCATAAGTGTGAAATTGTTTACTATTTTATCCTGGTGTTTGGCGCATCACGCCATGTCCCTCGGGCCCTTCGGTCATCACATGCTCCTCTTTTGAATATTCCTCGTTCATCCCTCTGCTCAATGGGGGACTGCTCCTTCTCAATCTGCACCCCTAAGTTGTGGAATGCTCTTTCTGCTGAAATCAGGTCTTCTCCCTCTCTTACCACATTTAAGCGTCCCTCAAAACGCATCTTTTCAGTATTGCCTTCTCCCCCCTCTTGAATTTCCATTGAATTTCCATTCTCATCTCAGCACAACGTGCGCTCTGGGAAGGCCTCAGGCCTTGAAGAGCGCATTACAAAAGACTTATTATTATTATAACCGTCTTTGACGGTCAGGTTCTTCCATTGTTTAATAACTTTGGGCTATTCCTTTATTTGGATCCTCTGTCGTGGCTTTCAAGCCTTTGAGGTAGTTTTTTCTTTGCTAACTATTTTGTTCCTAGTTTCATATGGGCGTTTTTTACTCTTTTATTTGTACCTTTTAATTTATTTATTTATTCTTAGTCTTCTTTCTACTTAAATTTTAACTTGGGCACTTTGCCTCTTTTTATCTGTGCTTGTTGTTATTGTAATTAGTTTATCTATCTCTTTTTATTTTCGTTGACTTTGTTATTTGATTATTCATTTCTTATTTCGATTTCAAATCTTAATTTGGGCACTTCGCCTCTTTTTGATTACGTTTTTTATTAGTGGTGTTTGATTATCTTCCTTTTCTTATTATTTTAGTTAACTTTGTTGATTATGTTATTCTTTGTCTCTTCTTTTTATTTTAATTTTATTTTAGCTTGAGCCCTTTGCCTCTTTTTCTTTCATGCTTTTTATTGTTCTTTCTCTCCTTTCTGTTTTATTAGATCAAGTTAATTTGGGCACTTCGCCTTATTTTATTTTGTTTATTGTTTGACTTGTCCCGATTTTTGCGTTTTTGTTCGGTGTAGATTGGTCTTATATTTTCCCTTACACAGTTTCTTCTGCTCGGGAATAAAGCTGTTTTTCCTAATATGCATTTTTCTGAATTGGTGTATGTCTAGATTATTGTTGATTGTTAGGAGTATTTCTTCTTCTACTTTGTCCCATGTCTTTCTCCCTAGCCTCTGGATCTCCATATTTATCGGTTTGAGAGCGGCTCTGTCATGTAGAGCCGATTGTCAAATACGGTCGATCCTTTTCGTCTTAGTTATAAGCAGTGTAGCGTGATTCTGTACCCTCTGCATCGTCCTGAGAGAGGTATAACTTGCCATCTGCGTGACCACGGCTGGATACACCAAGACGGACCGTACCAAGGCCGTGTAGAGTTTCCTCTCATTTGGCTAGGGAGAATCTGTTGTTTATGTCGGCCTTATATCCTGTTTTGGAAAGACGTAAGTCCAGGACCTTTCCCTCGTTAGAGTATGAATAAATTTCATCCTGAACGAGGACGTCATCTATTTTCAGGTGGTTTATAGGAATTACCTGGAATTTCTGGCGGTTAGTCTTAATTTTCCACCTTTTTTATAACGGTTGATGTTGTCAATCTCGGCAGCTGTCGCTCTTGCTTGAACTCCAGCTTTCCTGATGGGACTTGGAACCATCTGTGTGAAGTCATCTTTGCACTGCAGATACGTCGTATCGTCCCTCACTGGAACAGGGAGGTCTATTTCGTACGCTAGGTACAGCAACAGACTCAGACAGCTGCCTTGTGGAACTCCCGCCTCGATCTCGAATTCAAGTCATCTGTAGCCCTCAATCTCGATTTGGGCTCTCCTCTCCATGACATAGTCACAAAGGATCCTTTCCAATATTTGGTTTAGCTGGAGGTTGAGGATCTTGAATTGTAGCCCTCCCAGCCAAACCTTATCAAAGGCCAACTTTACATCCTGCAGCACCACGTCTACGTACTTTCTCTCAGCTTTTCCACTTGCGAGTTTTTCTGTTCCTCGTTTCCTGCATAACTCCTGCCGCTGAGGATTGTGTGCTCCTCGATTGGCTAGTTTTTCTTGAAGCCTGGCAGCCAAGAGCTTTTCGTAGACTTTCGCAACGAATTCCAGCGTAGAGATTGCCTGCAATTAAAACCATCGGGAAAGTAACCCGTGTTCAGGAAGGCGTTATAAATATTTGTGATTCTCTGAATGATCTGCCGTGGGGCATTTATCAAGTTGATTTTGGTTATGCCCGTCCAGCCTGGTGCCCTTCGTTGAAAGGATTTTACAGTGACCATGAGCTCCTCTGGTGTTATGGGACGCCCATTGCCGGCCATCTCCCTGCCTTCTTCTATTTGATGTTGTGGGTGCGTGTGGTGTATAATATGATTCAGATCCTCTATCAGTTAGCCTTCGAATTTCTGGTTGAACTCTTCATTGTCTTCATGGATGATACTGAAAACGTTTTTCCAATAATTCCTAAATCTGTCTTCTAGAACCGCGGGGTCTTCTATATAATTTCCGTTCTCTTTTATCCCAGCCTTCATTTTTCCGGTTAGTCCTTTTAGTTTCTTGATTTGGCTCCAGAATTTATCTAGTGAGAGCCTGTTATCGGTTATGGCTATCAGATGGTTTCAGATTTCCTCTTGTTGGAGATTGATAGCCTTTTTTAGTTCGGTGCTTAGGAGTCGAAGGAGCGAGCTTCTTTCCCGGTTAAGACCTTCCTATCTTATCTCTTCGTATACTTCCCTGTGACCACGAAAGATGTCTCTCATCTTCTATGTCCATCTGTGATGAGGAGGTGTTGATTATTTGAGGTTTGGTGGCTGATGTGCAAGTGATATAGGTCGGAAAATCCGGCCCTATTTTTTGGATGTTTTTCTCCGCATAATCAAATCCAAGTTTCGGCCTCTTTCGTTGGTTGTGCCATAGCCCGCCGCGTGGCATCTGACATTGAGGTCGCCCCCTAAGATTTCATTCTGCGGTGCCCAAGCAGTGTGTAGAAATTATTTATTGGGAGATAGGCTCGAGAGGGGTTGATAGGCTGCTGCTATCACGAGGTCCCCTACCAATGTGTGGAGTTCGACCGCCACAAAGGATTCTTCCAGTTCTGGTAGATGTTTAAACGAGATGTTCCCCTTGACAGCTATTGTAGCACCATCAAACCTTTCCTGTGAGTGATTATTCATGACCATCCTGTAGCTGGTATTTTAATTTGACCAGATGTAGTGCCAATGCCATGCTCTGTTATTCGAATGATACCGGGGTCAAGCAGCCTGAATATGTTTCCATATGCCGTTGCTTTTCCCTCCCATCCGTCTACCGTGAGTGTCAGGATCCTCATTCTGTTGCTTACTCTTTCTATTTTGCCCTTTTAGTGTTTCTGGGTTATGTTTTTATTTCTCCCATTTCTATTATTCCTGAGGGGCTTCTGGGTCCGATGAGGCTGGGGACTCCAAGGAACCAGTAGTAACAGACCCAGCATTTTCCCTCTACTTGTCTCTGTTTTGGGGCAGGAGCTTTCACTTCGACTGCTTCTTTTTTCTTTTTCTTAGTTTTATTTCCAGTTTTGGGCTTGTCTTTTGGGTGCTCTCTTGTACCTCTGTCTGTTGGTCTGGGACTATCTGCAATTCCAGGACATCCACGGAGGGTGGGTTGTCTTGGAAGCACATTTGGTAAGATTCATGACGTTCGCGTGAAGGATGCACGTCTGAATCTTGGTTGAGTTCTCGTTCTGTATTTTGAGGAAGGTCTTTTTTGTATCAACTTCGGAGAGGGCCGCCTTTCCTGCTTGAGCGTAGGTTGTATTGGCTCTTCGTATTTCCTCTTGTTTCTTTAGCTCATGTTTCTTATTGCTAACTTCTTTTTCGACAGGGTAGGCCATGACCATTGACCTGTGTCCCTGCCCGCAGTTGACCTACATTTCGAAGTTGTTTTATCACGTCCTCTAATGGTGGCACTTTTCGCTGCATTTGGCGCATGATTCTTGTGGCTCCTTACTGTCTTTTGTCGCGTGCTGCTCCATTCTGTAGCACCTGAAGCAGTATTGAACTGGGGTAAATTCTCCAAAGTTCTCAATTTGGTCTCCACTTACTTTGGCATTAAACTTAAGCAGACCATGTTCTTTTGCTCTTTGGGCCATTGTGGTATATGCAAAGACTACTTTAAAAATGTAAGTGTAGTCATTATTATCCCTCTAGTTCTTAAACTTGACCACTTCGACTACCGTGGCCCAGGTTTGTTGAGGCTGGATTTCATTCTTGATTTCCTCTTTCGAGTGTTGCCCGATCCATGGATCGAGTCGCCAGCATACCAGGCTCCTGTGGGTCAGGATCTGAGGTGGTGCAGTGAGCTGCGGATCAATTCCCCGTACGACCTCAACTGACTCTTCTTCGGTGATGGCCTCAAAGTCCTTCTCCTTTTCACAGATAGCAACGTATCCCGGGCTCACCTTTAGCACTCTTACCATTGCAATACTTAATTTGCCTTAAACAACCTCGAATACTTTTTCTCTGCTGGGCTTGGATTATCCATCGATTTCCCGCAGGAGAATTCTGGTCGTGTTATCCTTTGCCATCTCTTTGAGAGAGTGGCCCCTTGGGGTTATAATCTTCTTATGCTTACTAATCGTTGGTTGTGTTAACTCGATTTGAAAGAAAATGGTTCTTTCTCCCTTTCTTCTTGCGGTGGTACTGTATGCTCGTTTGGGATGACTCCTTCTTCGTTACTCAACATCTATGAACGTGAACTGCCAAATAGGATGGATGGATGATGATATGTGAACCCGAGGGGCCCTCACGAGGTGTGATTGTATGGCGGACTTTTTGTTGGTTAGCGCGGAATCAACCCTCACTAAACGGAGGTGCCGCCCCTATCGGTTTGGATATCAGAACTGCAGCTGGCATACATAGATAGAGACGGGTGTTGCTTCCCTCTATGGTCCTGGTTGAGCTCTCGGGATGAAGGAGTTGGGGCGGGCCCCCATCTCTTCTTCCGGAAGGTGCAGTCCTGCCCCTGGTCAGCGTGCCTCTGATGCCGAGTTCCACTGTGCGCTACTCCTCAAACCATATTTCCTAGGCGCCCCCAATTATGTCTATCATAAAGAAAGTCATAGTTGGGTTGAGGCAAAAACACAGGCAGTCCAGTTCATATCTGCCTCGTCACTCCGTCGAGGGAGGGGGGAGGGTAGGCAGACATAAAGTGGCCTAAGAGTAGCTTGTAAAAATCTCTTTCTAAAAAATCCCCGTAGGAAAAATGAAGAAAAATCTCCACGTTTTACGGCTGGTTCCTTTTTCTTTGCCTCCTTTTTAAGGTAAGAGATGTGTATCAAGTTAGCGTTGTTGAATCAATCCGTTGTTAGTTAATTAGTCCGTTTCCTAACAATAATGTTCAAAATATTTTTAAACATAAATCTATCCATGTATTTTTTCGAGTTAGTTGATTGGTCAGTTTTCTTTTGGTAATGTTCAAAGATATTAAATAAATTGTCCTGTAGTATCATGTTCCTAATCACTGACTTCCTAATTAAAGCCAATGAAAATAGTATTCTCCATATCAAATATAAAACCCTTCCAGCTCCCTATTGGACCCCTCCAATGAAAGCCCTGGCCCAAGAATATAAGGACCTCTCCAATGTAGTAGCGCTGATAGGCCCCAACGACAATGCCCACAGAAGACTAAGACAGATTAAAGACGAACTCCAGACACTAATTACGGACCAACAGATACTCATATGGAACAGACTGATAGAAAGACTCGACATAGAAAAAGACTCACACACTTTCTGGCAGACATTTAAACACTTAAAAGGAAGACCTCCACAAAAAAATTACACTCATAAACGACGGTAGAAATTGATGAGCCTGAGGAGATTGAAGAAATGTTTAGGATTTTCTGGTCCTCAATCTTCAAAATTACCCCCAGAAGAAAGTGACAATTACGACCTCGAATTCGAGACTGACATAATCCAACAGCTAATCACACAAATACACAGAACCTCTCCTCATCATTGTGTGTCGCAGGAAAAAGTGATGGAGGGCTATGAGAGTTAAATAACTGCCTTAGAACTCTCCTTTGCTCTAAAATCCTTTCGTCAAAGAGCACCGGGTACCGCGGGGCTGACCAGGGAGAATTTCATCAAGGCCCCGCCTAACGCTTGGAGTGGGCTACTTAACATGATGAATGCCGCTCTGAACACGGGCTATTTTCCCGATCAGTGGAAAGTGGCTAAGATGATTTTCATCCCCAAATCGGGAAAGCTTCCGGACTGCCCTACCAGCTTTCGGCCGATATCTTTCCTAGAATTTACAGGCAAAGTCTTCGAGAAGATATTGGCTAATAGAGTCAACTCTTTTCTCGAAGAAGCCAATTTGCATAACGAGCAACAACACGGCTTCAGAAGGAAAAGAGGGACTGATACGGCACTAGCCGTTATTACCGAAAAGCCTGCCAAGATCAAGGCAGACAAAAGACATGCCGATCTGATGCTCCGCGATGTCACAAAAGCTTTTGATAAGGTTTGAAAGAGAGGACTACAATTTAAGATTCTTCAAGTAGGCCTCAACCCCATTCTTGAGAGAATTCTATGTGACTACATAATGGAGAGGAGAGCATACATACATATCAGAGGATACAAAGGCCCAGAATTCGAGCTCAAAGCAGGGGTCCCACAAGGGGACTGTCCCCGTCCACTTTTTATACAACATTTATACACACGACTTACCACAACCTATCTCCAAGGGTAAGATATACGCACAGTTCGCTGACGACCTATCGCAAATTTGTACCGCCGCTTATGTTCACAGGGAATTTATGGCGAGAAATACGGCTAGGGAGATATCTAACATCAACTCTTTCGAGAGGAGATGGAAGATATCGACCAATGCCCCAAAATTCAAAATAATTCCCATGTTTCGCAAGACTTTCAATGACATACGGGTTAAGGGGAGTTAATCCCCTAATGCCTGGAAGGGACGGTTCTGGGGCTCAAAATCACCACACGAGTCATATCGAACGAACAGTCGCGGATAGCAAGAGAGATTTGAAGGATTTTTATAGGTTCCGTGACCTAAATCGCTCAAATAAACTCAAGATATTCAATGCGTGCATTCGCTCGAGACTCTTGTACCCCCCGGTGCCGTTGAACGCAAGCGCCAAGACCCACATTGCGAAACTACAAGTCATCCAGAATAAAGCGGTTTTGCTTATTAAAAACACCCGAAGAAGAGAACATAAAAGACAGAGGGACCTCCACGACTCGGTTGGATTATCTAAGAGGATATGGTAAGCCATTGGTGCCCGCTTGACCCCTGAATTCTCTAGTACACACCTAGACATCGAGGGCGACCGACAAATAAGACCATTTAAAAGCAGTAAAATACAGTCTGACGGTGACGTGACTCCCAAATACACATGACAAAAGCGACAATAGACAGGAAATGACTAGTCTAATGCCCAAGTCTTTTATTAGTGAAAATTAATTCCAAAATAAATCCAAATTCAAACTTTGATAAAAATTTTAAACTCAAATTAAAATTATAATAAAATCTGTTCAAATACCCACAGCGGGAATAAAACCCCCGTTTCAAATAAAGGCTTGAATGCCAAAAGATCATTAAGATCAAAAAGTAAAAATTAAATTAACTATGTTAATTTATTTAAATAAACTATAAATTTATAGTTTATTACATAAAAAACCCAAACTAACAAAATCCCTAAAAAAACACAAAAACAACAGAGCTACCCTTTCACCAAGGACCTTTTTATTCTGTCTCCCACACATCATCTTTTCTTTAAATTCACCCTTTAACCACTTTACTCTCTTACTATTTTCTCTTTAACTCTACTTAAATTTCACCACCTATTATGTCCAAAGTCACCATCCGTCGTTGGTACCTTCTCGAAATCGGACTTAGCTCCCTTGCTCTGTACACAGCTTGCCTCTTGGAAACAGGAGGCAACGAAAACGGACCAGGAGCAAACGCCACCAGATCCATATAGGACGTCTCGCATTGAGGTACATCGAGCAGGGCAGTCGCCGTCGTTCACCTCCACCTTCGCCATCACCTGCCCCCTCCCCCACCAGAGAGATTATTACGATTGAGCCATCTCCAAAAAGGATGCCTTAAATACCCCTCCTTTACCTCCCCTCGCCCATGGGCGCGCACCATGGATGAGACTCTTCACACAGCCTTGATGCAACTATGCCTTTCACTTGACAAGACATAATTGCAGGCCTCGGGAAAAGGAGGTTTGCGGTCTAGCCCACTGCGGAATTCGAGGTCAAGAGGCCACCTGGATATGGGCCAGAATGACGAACTGCGGGGGGTAATAATCATGCTCCGCGGGAATTTCGTCCAAGACCATAGAATGAATTGCACCTGCCTCTATGCATGTCGGAGGTAACTCTGAATAACCCAAGCCCGTCCGAGGGGGCGGCACCCTCAGGTTGGGATCGTTGTTTCGATCACTCCCTATCATCAAGTCTGCTATGCTTTTAACCCTCTGAAAAGCACACCCAGGTCCATACTCATTCATCCTTCACCTCTCTCATCCCACGTGGCGCGCCAGGCGTTGGGGCGGAGACCCACCCTCATAGAATCACGAATATCTCTCTGGGCAAGTATACTAAAATGAGCGGCGAGAACACATTACGCCTTTGACCTACAACAAATACCAAGCCAAATATAACAAACGCGGAAATTTTAATACTATCACGCACACTGTACACCCCCCATCACAAACATAACTAACATACATATTAGCAGAATATTTTGCAGGTCAAAAATGATGCCAAGTCATTTCAAATACACGCACATGACTCCCTCAAATCTAAAAACCACTACACCATACTACCGGACACTAAAACGTCCAATCAAATAAGAATACGCCGCACCAGCCCCCTCTGGCTAGGATTCATCACGGAAGAAATACTCGAAGCCCTTAAAGAAGAGTACGGAGTAAACATAGTCCTGGACCTCTACTACAACAGACACAAGTCTTGGGATTTAATTACGCTACAAGACGACACTCACACAAATACACTGATCAACCAGGGTATTAAGGTCCTGGGCACCAAAACACTCACTCACCAAATGGAGCGCCAATACAACATATGCCAATATGAGTGCCTACAGTGTTACAAGACCGATCACTAGACCGGCTTCTGCAAATCAGAGTCAGTCTGTTTTAAGTGAGGTATAAAAGGTCCCTTTTACACTGCATGTACACAGGAGACCCAAACTTAGGGGATGCAAGCGAGCACAACTCTATGTCGGTCCCAAGCCGGATAAATGGGGAGAGTTGTTGTCAGAAAGTGCATTCGACCGTAAAATCAAGCCAAAACTAAGATGAGCTACAACCAAGGGGTATTAGACCATGCCAGGGTGTACCCAGTTATAAGCGACGCACAGAAGCAGTGCCCGCCCCCTGCAAATATGCAAGAGCTACTGCATCATAAGTGGGTAAGGCTAAAGAAGCAAGCTCCTGTTGCCTTTAGAGTGGCGACACTGAATGTTGGGACCTTGACAAGTCGAGGAAGAGAAGTGATGGAGCTGATGGAAAGGAGGATGGGAGGCATAATGTGTGTACAAGAGACCAGGTGGAGAAGCAACAAGGCCAGAATGTTGGGAGAGGGATACAGACTATACTACAGCAGGGCAACAGCAGAGGGAAGGAATGAAATTAGAGTGGTGGTGTCGAATGATATGAAGGAACATGCGATTGAAGTAAAGAGATGAGGAGACCGGTTGTTAACGGTAAGGTTAGATTGTGGGGAAGAAATCTTAAATGTGGTCAGTTCATATGCACTGCAGACAGGATCAACACAAGAAGAGAAGGACGAGTTCTGGATGAAGCTAGAAAATGAAATGGGGAGCATAGCTTCAGAAGGGAGAGTAGTACTTGGAACAGACCTGAATGGACATGTGGGCGTGGACAACGAGGGATATGAAAGGATACATGGAGGCCATGACTTGGGAAACACGAATGCAATGGAGAGAGGATACTTCACTTGGCAGTCTCCTTCGACTTGGCCATTGCAAACACTTTCTTTCGCAAGAAACAAGAGCACAGCATAACATAAAAGAGCGTAGGCCATACTACCCAGATAGATTATATCATGTATTGAAGATCAAATTTGGTAAATATTAAAGACTTTAAAGTAATACCAGGGGACCTTGTTGCACTAAAACACCGGCTGCTTGTGATAGGTGTGTGGTTGAGAAGACCTAGAAAAGGAAAGAGGAGCTACGAGAAGAAGATACGATGGACAGTACTGAAAGAAGAAACAAAAAAGCAAGAGTTCAAGACCAAGGTCTTAAGCAGAGTAAACACTGACGTAGTGAGAGTAAAAGATTAGTGGAAAGAGAACGCACAAGTGATGAGAGAAGTAGCAAGAGAAGTGCTAGGAGAAACATCTGGGAAGCCACGCACACCCAGAGAATAATGGTGATGAAGATATGATGTAAGGAGTGCCCTGGTAAGGAAAATGGGAAACAAAAAAGCAGTGGAAGAATAGCAGATCTAGGGAGGATAAAATGGAGTACAAAAGTGCAAAAAAGATCGCACGTAAAGCAGTAGAAGTAGCGAAGGCAGAATCTAGCTATGAATTGTATAAAGAGCTGGAAACAATCGAAGGGGAAAAGAGGATATACACGATAGCAAGAAATAGGAACAAGGTAACACAGGATGTAAACCATGTTAAGCAGATAAAGGACGCATCTGGTATTATATTAAGGCAAGAAAGAAAGATACAAGAGAGTTGGAAGGAATATTTTGATGGTCTGCTGAACGAGGAGAGCCCACGGTTTACCATGATGAGGGAACGCCATATCCAGGAGTGACAAAAGGCATAGAGAGAGAAGAAATGTTGAGAGCTCTTAACAGAATGAAAAAAAACAAAACAGCTGGAGCAGATGAGATCCTGGTGAAGGCGAGGAGGGCCCTGGAGGATGCAGGAGTGGTCTTGTTGTGGAAGCTGATGTGCATGATAAAGGAGCAGGAAGAGACTCCCGACGAATGGAGAGAGAGTCTGTTGGTACCCATTTCAAAGGGTACAACTTAAGGTGGAGGTGTCCAACCGTCAATTTGGCTTCATTCCTAGAAGAGGGACAACAATCCCAGTGCTTATATTGAAGCAAATGGCGGAAAATTACAGGGAGAAATAGATCTGGGTAAAGCTTATGACAGAATACCAAGGCAAGAACTATGGAGATGCTTTAGAGAAAGAAAAGTGCCAGAAACATATGTAAGATTGGTGATGAAAATGTACAGAACTGTCAAAACACGGGTAAGGAGTGGAGAAGACATGACAGATAGTTTTGGAGTGGAAGTGGGGCTGCATTAGGGCTCTGGGTTAAGCTCCTTCCTCTTTAACTGAGAACGTGCGAGTGGAGATACTTTGGGACATGATGTATGCAGATGATGTGGTTTTAGCCAGTGAGTCTAAAGAAGAGGTAGGGCAAAGGCTGGAGGAATGGAAATTAGTACTGGAAAACAGAGGGATTAAGATAAGTAGAACAAAGACAGAATATATGAAGTGTACAGAAGAAGAGCAAGACAGAGGTGATAGCATTAGGTTAGATGGCATGGAAATAAAGAGAGTAGATACCTTGAAGTATTTGGGATCTACCATATCAGCAGATGGGAATGGGAATAAGGAAGTAACCAGAAGGATCCAAGCGGGATGGAAGAGTTAGAGAGAAGAATCAGGGGTTTTATGAGACAGGAAAATGCCAGTGAAATTAAAGGGGAACGTATACAAAACTGTTGTAAGACCAACTATAACGTATGGAACAGAGGCATTATCTGTAAAGAAGAGTATTGAGGAGAGGATGGAAGTAGCAGAAAGGAGGATGCTGCGATGGATGTGTGGCGTGACGAGGGAGGACAGAATCACAAATACAAGAATTAGAGGAACAAGAAAGGTGGCGGAGATTTTAAAGAAGACACAGAAAGCAAGACTTAGATGGTATGGACGCATATTAGGAGGAATGGAGAGAGTGACGAGAGAGGACTTTGGGGATGGAAGTACAGGGAAGGAGGAGGAGAGGAAGACCCAGGATTAGATGAAGAGACTGCATACAAGCTGACATGAGGGAGAAGGGACTGGAGACAAACATGGAAGGAGACTAAAACAGGTGGAAGCGGCTCATCAAAAACAGTGACCCCGTATAAGACGGGCTAATAAGCTGACGACGACAACTAAATACACAGGAGACTCTCCGCTGCGTAAACTGTGATGGCGGTTACGTCGCTGTTAGATTGAGATGTCCTTACCTCAAACAGAACCGATCTGACATCATCACTGAACTACGCAGGCCTCAAAACACCTCGACAAAAAACCCTGACGCCACATCCAACTCTACCAACACCATCCCACCACCCCAACTCAAAAAGACTTACGCCACGGGAGTCAGTGGTCAGCTGGACAACCACAGAAACACACAGCCACCTTTCTTACCAACCACCTCACAACACACTTATACTACTACACACCTAGCGACACAAACAACGAACACGTAAGCGCCACAACACACGACCACTGCTCCTACCAACTCCTTCACCCCTCCCTGCCCCCTACCACCAATCATATCCTCCATCCTGCTCCAGTCCCTATTCCTATCCCCTGCCCAGTTCCTACTCCTATTCCATCTCCAGTTCCTACCCCTATTCCTTCCCCAGATCCTACTCATACCCCTTCCCTAGTTCCTACTCCCTTTTCATCATCTCACACAGACCCTCACTCACAACCACGAATTCTCGATCCCATAGTTACAGCAACACAACACTCACTTCCAACCTTTCCGGAAAAAAATTATCCTGTTTTTCTGTCTCTTGCGGTTTGTTGGATTCATTTCATCATTATTTCTTATTCCTGAGATACTGCAAGGTGAACGCATCCCTTCTTTGTACGACCAAAAACTATCGGCAAGTTGTGGTTGGCGTGCAACTATCAAGTATCTACCATGTTGAGGCTTATGCTGCCTGATGAAGGAAATGTGTGCCAAATCTTCCAAGAAACAGGAGAATAAAGATCTTACCGGAGATGACCCGAGAAGAGCCAAGAAAAAAAAACACGTCGACCTGGCAAGGACTAGAACCTCAGATCTTTGGTTATCTAGACGAATGCTCTACTGTGCTCTGCTGTAACGGGACCAATGCAGTTAGAAATACATTCCTCCCAAGTAACGCTTCCGTTCGCATCTCCAAAGACCACCGCCCAAATGAGACTGTACCTGCATTATCAACATATACCATCCTGCAGGTGCAGTCATATATGGTTCACGTACAATCACCAAACAAACACATATTTCTCAGAAAAGCAAACATAGGTGTAATATGTGTTATATTTTTCGTCTCAAAGTAACATGTTTTATATAAGGAATTACATTCATAAAAGGTTTTCGTAATGGATTTGCGCACCCATTTCAGTGGTTAACGAGGCTGCTAATGGAGCCTATGGACAGGGTGGTAAATGAACTCAATTTCATTGCCCCAACTATTTCTTTCTTTCTCTCTTCATTTATTCCTCATTCTTTTATTTTGTTCGTTTTTTTCTAATTGCGTGGGCATAATTATCTAGCTGAGATTTATCGACCATTAAATGTAATTTATTTTCTCGTTGTCATCCGTTTTATTTTCATTAAAAAACAAAACAATTGAAGCTCCTGTTTGTCATTAGCTTCTTCTCTTTTATCCCATTTAAATTGAAAGTCTATCAATTTGAGCAGTTTATTATTATCAGTCCTGCCAGTTTGGAAGACTAAATGCGAAAGAAGGCAAAATTTAGCTCGTCTCCGCTGCCTGAAAAATGAATGTCTCATTGTTCGATGTAGGGATTAATTTTTAAATTGCGCAAAGAATATTCTACTTCTCATTTTGCGATTGGCGGCATCATTAGGAAGCATTGCAAATCTTATCCGAAAACCAAATATCGATGTTTTTTTATATATTTCTTAGCATATATAAACGAAAAATTTTAAGAAAAGAGCCACAAATACCAATGGCATTAAATCAATTTCCTAGGGCTATGAGATAAAATTATGTAACTATCGCGACAGTAGTTTTATTTGTAGATATAAAAGAACAAAAAAAGTAAAGGTAAATAGTATTATTTTTTTGTTAATATTGTGGTTAGTTTGTGATAAACAAAATTTGAAAACGTAAAAACGACAATCTTTATCGATTTGATCGAATCTTTTTTTAGTATTAATTTATGTTAATTATATTTTACCTACTAGAACTTCATCTACGATCACATATTTTTTATTTCTTAATCTATTATTTACCTCTCCATCAAAATCTATCGAGAGTGAGGATATTTCTTCAAACACTAATCCTACCCGTTATGGCATGGGTACCCATATCGGGACTTGCGAATGCCATGGCGCCCACGGAACCATTTTTTTTCTTTCCACAATTGCTTATACCCGATTATTAATGAATAAATACCAGCCCTATATTTTATCACAGATAAAAACTATTCCAGTATCTCATTATATATATATATATATATATATATATATATATATATATATATATATATATATATATATATATATATATATATATAAGAAGATAATAGTAAATTACAATATTTGAATCAAGATTTATTTATAACCAAGGAACTAGTTTCGTTAAAGTTATAATTGCCATTTTCGACTAAGCAATGAAAAGAGCCAAGCAAGGAACCCAGTATATATAAGGCAAACAAAATACCAAAGAAAATGAAAACACAGGAAACAATCTGGAAAACCACAAGGATTTTGAGCGGACTCAGGGGAAGTTACTAATCTTCGAGAGCAATTGCTTCCGGGGGTTTATAAATACGATTGGCGACTTTATTATATATATATTTGTTGAATTTGTATTGCCCTTTAGGTGAATTAAAATTATTGACTCTGTTAATGTTGATAATTTCTGCAATTCTCCTCTTAATATAATTGTTTCATTTATAAATGATTTTTGCTTGGTTGAAATTGATTCCATGCTCGTACTTTTGCATGTGCGTAAAGAGACTTGAAGAACTTTTACACCTCCTTATATAGGTTTGATGTTCTTTTATCCTCTTATTAAAGTGGCCCGACTCTCCGATGTATGCCAACTTGCAATTATGGCATGGTATACGGTATACCCCAGCGTCGTGATTGATTGAACGCAGTCTGGTGAAGGATATTCGTATGGTATTAGAATATTTAAATGTGATATTTATGTCATTTCCGTTCGCATACGATTTTAAACGGGCAAAAGCTGGAGCATATGGGAAACTAATGAATTTTTTAAAATTGTCCCTTTGCGGTGTGAAGATGGCATAGAGGTTTTTTAATGCTTTCGAATGGCATCTGTTTATGAAGTGAATTGGGTATTTTAGTTCGATGAAATTGCAGATTAGGTGGTTAAAATCATCCTGAAGGAAGATTGGGTCGCATGTTCTATAGGCTCAGAGAAAAAGGGAAGAAAGAACAGATATCTTAACGGATTTATCATGTAATAAGAAGAAATAACAAGGAGCAACAAGGAAATAAAGTACCCTAGGAGACCTTACGGTCAATTCAAAGAGGTTACCTTTGGACTAGCAATCGAGTAGGTTTTTGATAGACTGAACACTGAACATGGTTGATATTTACGTCTAGAAACGGTAAAGAGTTGTTCTGTTCCCATTCTACTTTGAATTTTATCGATGTGTGTAACAAATTCAGGTTGTGGACAAATTCATTGAACTTGTTATTGTCTACAGGCCATGCCGATAGGATGTTGTATACATATTGGAACCAGATAAGAGGTTGGGAATGGATTTTAGGGAGGAGGGTCGTGTCATAGTTTTCCATAAAAAGATTGAATAAGATGGGAGAAAGGGCTCAGTTACACATAAGCGCACTAATTTAATAATTTTAGGGATCGATAGGGGTAGGTTAATATCTAGATTGGGAAGAATTCTCGATAAAACATCAAGCCATTGATCGAACGGGACTTTCGTGAATAAACTATTTTCCCATTGAGGTAAGATTTTTAATTTTGGAAATAAGGTCAGATGAGTGGATAATATGTGGGTGAGAGATTCTACCCACGGCATTTAATAAAATTCCAGCCAGCCATTTGGATTGCGTAAAACTATGGAAGCCAATGCAAGAGGTAATTGGGCGTAATGGGATACCTTTTTTGTGGGTTTTCGGTAGCCCCTACATGTAGGGAAGGGAGGGGTTGATTGTTTTAAATTTCTTGGTTAATTCAGATTTGGAACCCATCCCGTCGGCCGCTCCTCTGAGTCTGTTTGTAGTTAAATCGTTTCCTTCTGCTGAGACTTTTCCTCTCAAGACAGTTTCAGGTTAAGCATGGACAACCATGCTGCATCATTCCCTCAAACGCCCGCAGTTGCGTGCCTTCCCGACCTCACTGCCTTCTACATATTTATCTTCCTCCAGCTTCACCACTTTCTTTCCAAAACTCCTTACAATTTTCTTTGAGACTTTCTCTCTCCGGTTTGGGATTTAAATTAGGAAAAAAAAGTTCATTTATCTGCCTGGCAGAAGTGTTGAGATTGCTTCCTTTACCTTTGACTCCTTTCCAACGTCTTACTCCCTCCTGCATTCAGCTTCTATGATTTTCTTTTTCTTTGCTCCAAGTCCTTTGATCCCATTTTTGTTGCATGGGCGATCGCCTTCTGGCCGTTGGCGCTCCGGGGCTCAAATACTTACCATTAATCTCCGTTTTTCTCAATCTCTTTTGTTCTAAGCAGGATCTAAAAGCCTATTTACTTCGTACGGCCATTCATACCAATGATTTCTTATTTCTTGCTATTCAGGACATTAAATTGACTCTGCGAGCACGTCCTGTCTATAAAACAACGCTAATATATTTTTATTATCATTTTCACAATTTTCTTCTTATAACGTCGAAGCTTTGAGGCGATATTTCACTCACATCTTAATGCCTAATTCCGATGCATTTCCATTCAAAAGTTCTGTACTTTTTTTTGGCAATATGGAAATATTCTCTCTTCAACAGATTTATTATTAATACCTGATTTTTTGCTTTAATTATTGCTCTCTTAATCGATTTTGCTCATATCTTAGGACAATAATTTTTCTTAGCATCATTTTTGTACTATCTTCTTACAAAATATTTATTTGCAACCATCTCACTAAATGTTTGTTTATTTATTTTGAGTATTAAATAAGTAGTCAGTTAAAAAATTGTATATCAAAATCTGAAATTGTATTTGCATCGGGAATCCGTGGATAATAACCACAATAAACATAATCACACATTCATCTTTAGCATATAAGAATTATTTGGTATGTGATGAATATCATTTAACAACCACCTGGCTCTGCCAGCCCCGTACGCACCCTTTGCAGAACGGGCTACTGCGAGGGGTGATTAGCGTCTGCATCCCGTACAAAATAGGGGTCACCATGCCCAATGATGAGAAAAACAAAAATCTCCCCTCAATTTCCCCTCATCCACCGTCGGAGCCGCCCTAGGGAAGCTCCACGGAAAAAAGGAGGTCTCTCAACATGGGCTATCGCAGGGGACCCTCCAAATCTCTTTAACCGGGAAGGAGACTTACTCCTCTACTTCGCTTACGGGTGTAGGGGACTCCCTCTCCCCCCTTGTCTGGAGGTGCCTTCGGGCGCCTCCCTCTTTCCAACTGCAGTCACCCCTTTACTTTCCAAGGGGACTGCCAAGAAAGCCAGCAGGTAGTCCATAGCCGACCGCTCCCCGTTAAAGCGGCTAGGTAGGGAAAACCCCCTTAGGAGGGAAAGGGAAGGTAGGGCCCATCGGTCACTTCCCTCAAAAGACCTGCTGCCTAGAATATTAAACCTAGCGGGGGTCAAGGCCTGTGCCTCCCCAGACTCGACTCGTGACACTACTGCCAATGGGACCTGTGATGTCCTGGGGGGCGGGAGATGGCCAACTGGAGGCCCCCACGAGATAGACATGGTCCTTGAGGCAACCCAGCCTCAGACGGTAGGGCCTTCCATGGGAGAGAATCCGAGCTCGGCACCAAGCACCGAACTCGAGTCCACCCCTATGCAAGGTTCTCCTCAAACAGCTCGGGTCTCTAAGGCAGTACAAGGAGGGGAGGGATCTCTTCCTCTGGACAGTGGCCCTGCGACCGCCAGGACCTTCTCCATCTCGGAGAAGGACCTTGCTAAAGCCGGTCCATCAGGCATGGGGGCTACTACCGGCGGAGGGGAGAAGCGGGGTCTTCTGCCACTTCGAGAAGCGACCAAGCCAAGATCGGCACATCCCGCCCCTCTGCTCTCGTCGGGTGTGGAACCCCTAACTAAGACCAAAGGTACTAGTGCGCAGAGCGGAGCCTCGATTATATCAGGGCCCCTCATTTAGAGACTATCAGGCGTTTTCGAGCCCGCTGGCTCCAATCGATTCCTGGTTATTCGCACCACTGATGGCAGCATGTCGCTAATGGCACCACTATCTATCAGAGGAGAGCTATAGCTAGTGTGATTGGTAGAGAGCCGAAGGTGACCCGTTTCTCGGAAGGGAACCTTTTGGCGAATGGGTCGAATCTCTCCGAGGCGGCCAGGATTAGCGCCCTTCGGACACTGGATGGCACGCCTGAGAGTGTGACGCAGGGCCCTCCGTCTCCGAAGCTAACCCGCTTGCCTAAGGTTTAGAGGCGGAGGGATGAAAAGACTCGCATGGTGAGCCCAACCTCCACCAATAAACCCTCAAAGGTGACAGCGCCTTTAGCGCATTGTCCGGCCAACAGCACCCGGAGTTCTGCCTCCTGGAAGCGTACGGCCATTAGCGTGAGTGTCTTCTCTTCAAAGAGGGCCCCCGCATCTCCTCCGAGCTAGGCCTGGAGGGCATATTGCTTCAATCGAATTGCCGCAGACTCCGTGCCAACTGGGAGGTGCTGCGGAGGCTCGTCTCTTCCCGTTCCCTGTTAGCTATCTTTTTGCAGGAGACCATGCTGGGTGTATGCCCCCTGCCCACCCTCCCAGGGTATAAGTGTTTTGATACCCCGCACCACGAGATAGGGGCCGGGCAGGGGGATGAAGTTTCCGTTCTCATGTTTGCTTTATATACCTCCCTTTAGGCAGTAGCTGTGCAGCTGCACCTTGATAGGAGGTATACTGTTATTCCCGCGTACATTCCACCGTCAGCCGACTTCGACGCGGGGAGCTTCCGCCGCGTCGTGGCACGGTTGCTGAGGCCCTTTCTCTTGCTCAGAGATCTAAACGTTAGACACCCCCTTTGGGGAGACTACGCTACTAATTCTCGGGGTCAAGTCCTTGCCAATCTGATCGACGAGTTTGAGATGGGTGTCTAAAATGTGGATGAGTTTACGCATCACTCCCCAAGAACCGCTTCATTTTCATGCCTTGATCTATCTTTATGCTCTTCGGATGCAGAGCCTGATTTTGATTGGGGGGTGGTCGATGACCTCCATGATAGTGATCACTTTCCCATTCGAATATACTTTCTTGGCCGCTGCCACCCAAGAACCTGCCCCGGTGGTGCTTCGCTTGTGCGCATTGGTCTGCATTTCATGAAATGACTGAATTCTCTATCTCAGTCGAGGGGTTAAGGTCGGTAGATGAGGCCGTTGAGTTCTTTACCGGCAACCTCATCGCCGCTGGCCTAACTACTATTCCTAGAAGGTCTGGCAGTTTTGTACGCTGACCACTCCCGTGGTGGTCAGCCGAGTGTGAGACGGCCCTCAAGCAGAAGCGCTAAGCCTATAAGCGCCGCCCGAACGATTTCACTGTCGCTGAATTTCGTCGGGCTAGGGCTAGGTTCCGCTATATTTCGAAGCACGCCCGCCTCTCTTCTTGGCGGGCATATGTGTCTTTACTTAACAGGAAGATCCCACTAGGAGAGGTGTGGAGGCGAGTCAAAAGGATTCGGGGCAGGTTCTCGCAGGGCCTCTTGGGACCGCAATCTCCGACCCCGCGTCCATGGAGGAATCCTTCGCGACCGCTTTCTCCTTAATCTCTACCCGGGATGCTGCTCCGCTAGCATTCAATGCACGTCGTGATGTCGCGGAAGGCTGCCGACTGGACTTTACCTGCAGAGGCGGAGAACCCTTTAACGACAGGTTTACTGTGAGTGAGTTGCGTTCCGTTCTTGCGCGGACAAGGCCCATGGTCCCGACCATGTCCCATACGCCATGCTTCAACAACTGGGTGAGCGAGGCATGGCCCTTCTGTTTGATTTGTTGACCAGGATCTGGGTGGAGGGTCTCTTCCCGGATTCCTGGCGAATCACTACTGTGCTCGCCTTTCGCAAACCAGGAAGAGATCACTCTACTCCGGCCAATTTCCGCCCAATTTCCGTAACCTCTTGCGTGTGCAAGTTGATGGAGAAATTGGTAAATCTTAGATCAGCCTTTTTCCCGGACAGCGGAGGCCATCTGTCTTCTGTACACTGCGGTTCCCGCAAGTTCTACTCCATGTCGGATGCTCTGCTCCAACAAGAAAATGCCGTCTGCGATGCCTTTCTTCGTAGACACCAATACGCCACGGTGTTTTTTGATCTGGAGAAGGCCTATAATACCGCATGATGATAGGGTATCATGGAGACTCTACACACGATGGGGGAGATGGGACGCCTCCCAATGTTTATACCTGAATTTTGGGGAGATCGTCGATTTCGCCTGTGGGTGTGGGGAGCCCTTTCTGGCTCAATGGAGCACGAAGTGGGTGTCCCACAGGGAAGTGTCCTCAGTGTCACACTCTTTGCCCTGAGCATCAACTGCATCACCTCCGTGCTGCGAAAAGATGTTCTCTCTACGCTCTACGTGGACAAACCTTTGCTCTATTTTGGCACAGCCCAGATGCCAACTCTGGAGCATCGACTCCAACAGGCATTGAGCCGCGTCTCTCGCTATGCTGAAGCGCACAGGTTTCGGTTTTCCTTGGGCAAGACGAAGGTGGTGCACTTTTGCCGCCATCTTCGGCTCCACCCTGACCCAGACTTGTTTCTTAATTGGGTGCGCCAGGAAGTAATTGAATCTCTCCGTTTCCTTGGTTTTGTATTTGACCGACCCGTCACCTGGCAGGCTTATATCCGCAGCCTTAGGGTCTCTTGTACCCGCGCTAAGGATATTCTCCGTGCCACGACATTAAGCGGCTGGGCGATGATATGGCTACTGCCTTACTTTTTTATCGATCCCTTATTCGTTTGAAGCTCGACGGATGCGATTTTTATGCATCAGCAGCTGAGCGTGTATTGCGGAAGATGGTCACGATCCACCACACCGGCCTTCTCCTGGCGAGAGGTGCCTTCCGCACTTCCGCTATTGAGAGCCTACTAGTCGATGCTGGGGAAATGTCATTAGCTCTACGCCGTGCAACGTGCATTATTCGCCTGTACGCGCGAGCCCGGTGCCTTCCTCAGTCGCCAACACCTCTCACTAGATTCGCAGCTGATCTCAATGGTGCCTATGCCGCCGAGAGACGCCAGTCATACCCTAAGCCCTTTGGGTTTAGGGCCAGGAAACTCCTTCGAGAGGTAGATATAGCTCTCGGGCCGGTAGCGCCCCTAGTTCTACTTAGGATGCCATCCTGCAGGTTACCACCTTTGGCTATTTTTCGCCACGCTTCTGCTCCCGAAGCTTATACAGCGCCGAGAGTATTGCGTTCAACCTTTTTAGGGCACACCTCGTGTTACGCTGGAACCGTGCCAGTGTATACGGATGGCTCCAAGTCCCAAGAGGGGGTTGGCTTCTACGCCGTATCCCTATGTTTGAAGTCAGCGGGGCTCTGCCAAGCGCTGCGTCTGTCTTCACGGCCGAACTGGTGGCAATACACCACTTGGTACGGGAGATTACTCGACGTGCCCAGTTCGGAGACCGGATTGTGATCTATAGCGACTCACAAAGCGCCTTGAGGGCTTTTGGGGCATTGTAATCTCCTCATTCGCTTGTTCGTGATATCCGTGACGCCACGGTTTTGGCAAGCAGGGCAGATGTCTAGATTATCCTCTGCCTGGTTTCTGGACATGTAGGAATAGCCGCTAATGAGCGCGACGATGAGGGCGCCCAAGAAACCGAGAGGACTCTACGACCGGACTAGCGTTTCGCTCTCCCTCACACCGACGACCTGGCAGGAATACGGGCAGCTCTCCGGCCTACTTGGCAAAGAAGATGGGAGACAGTCTAAATGAACTTAACTTTGCATGCCATTAGCCGCGACTGTTCCCATGGACCTATCCCCCAATGACGCGAAGGCTTTATTTTGCTTTCTCCTTTCTCCGAATTGGACACACTCGCGGGGCACACCGCCCTTTGATGGAGCGCTCGACAGTACTCTACTGTGAAGACTGCGTTATCCTCTAGACTATTCGTCACATTGCATTCTGTGCGATCTCCGCGCACGTTACCTCTTCCGGTAGCGGGATGGGAGGGGTCGCTACTGCCTGTCCTTTGTACTCGGGACGAGTTAGTGCTAATTGACTGGTAGACTTATAGACTTTTGGGTAGAGGCCGGCCTTATCCCCTTTATTTAACTAGTTGAGTTACTTTTGTTGGTTTTTGTTATTTTAGTAGGTCGCACGTTCCTGTGCCGAGGAGAGGCGGACCTCCTCCCGACGCCGGAGCTTGCTTTCTGCTTGTTGCCTTTTTACTTTTTTAATTTTTATTGTTTTTTGTTTTTTTTTGCATCTTATTTTAAATATGCCTAGTTCTAGAAATTTTTGAATACGGCGACTAATGTCCAAGTAGGCAGTCACCAGATTAGCTCTTAAAATTATAAACAAAAATCTTGGCATGCCTCTAAACTCTATAACAGTTGATTAAAGTCGAAATAACTTGTAGGAGACTCAATCATAGACTGGCCTCCCAACAGTTGCGACCTAAACTCAAAAGAAAACTTGTCGAATATCTTAAGGAGAAATGTTTACGCAAATGACAGGTAATTTAATAACTAAAATGACATCTGGAGAGCAATCCTGGATGCTGGAAAAAATGTTTCTTCTGATTTCATTAAAACATTGACTTCAACGATAGACAGCAGACTGTTCTGAGTTATTTTTCCATTAGTTCTTAAACAGTTCTTCTATATAATTATGTTTCATCTGATTTCCTTTCATTGTATTTCTTTCAATTACTTCAAAAGTTTGCTTAAACTTGTTATATCTTGTCATTATAGAGTGCGGGCCATTTTCAAATATATTAGCTGCAATGACGTCATCTTGCGAAAAAATGTATGTTGTGAAGGTCTCCCAAATTAATCATGTTGCCACTCTTTTGAGATAAATTTAAATTGAACTTCTTCTTTTCCTTTTGAAAAGTAAAATTATTCTACCCTTAAATAAATCCACCTTGACATTATTAGGTCTATCTAGGAAACGTAGGTCTAGAGTAGCTGGAGGGGATCGGTTGCATGGTGCATATTGCTAATTATAATTGGATTAATTCTGGCAATATCCGAACGTTGAAGGATCATATACAGGAAGCTTAGCTCTCACTAGTTTATCATGGGGGCTCTCTGGAAGAGTAGGATATAAGAATAGCATGTGTTTAAGTTGTTCTCTTAATGAGTTTTTTGCATGATCAAAAATGGTTTCAGCGGAATAAATTTCCTTAAGTTCTTCGGTAACGAACCAAAAAATATTTATGACATTTTTTGCTTTAGAAAAAGCCCAGAAAGGAAAAGTAGTTTTTTTTTTCTTATTATTTTACATTAATTAACATCTAGTTGCCTACAAAATGGAAATTGAAAGCTGTAGGTGGGAGGATAGGAAACCCATTAAAACCAGGAGAAGATGCAGATAAATAAACAAAGATTGATAAGCATAGGTAAGGATTGATAGTCATGACCAAAGATTTTGAGGCTAATAAATATTTGTATTTTTTTCATTCGTTTGGAAAATTTACGTGATAGGAATAATTAATATAATACGTAAATTGTAGCAGGTTTTATTAAAACGTCAGCATTTAAATAACAAGGTCTGCTGACCAAAACGTCGCGTGTCCTTACTTCAAAACTTTCAATAATTCCCGGAGTAACCTTGGGAGGACCTTGTCAATTCTATCATTCGAAAGAGAATGCAAACACCTTAAGGGTTTCAAATTTCGTTAGAATCGGCCCAATAATTATAATGTTATTGTCCTCCCCCCCCCAAATAACTACCGGGTTGCCTTTTAATGGAATTTGAAGATGTGGTTGGTATTTTTAATATCACTTCATGAATTCAATCCTTTCCATCTTGACCATCAGCTATTTGCTCTTCATTTTCTTCAGGAGAGAAAATTATTTCCCTCTATGGCATGGAAACATTGGCCTACCTATAGTAAGCAACTCTTCTTTCTTTATCTTCTTGTTGCTTTTACTTATTCACTTGTCTATTTTACTCAAGTTAGTCTCGAAAGCAAACCTGATGTGGTCCAAAAGATGTAATCATTTCTCTCTGACCTTTAATGAAAGCAAGATCTTCATCTCCATTGTCAATTTAAATTAATTTGAGTTTAGTTTTTGCAACCAGGCTAGCCAAATTCAGAGCGAAAACAATATTACACTTGCGCCTGAGGATATCATCAGGTTGTCTAGTTTTGTAATGAAAGTGTCTTATGCAGGAAGCTCTCCTCTCCCAAGGGATATGTTTTTGGCCTGCCTCCAGTTCTTTTGGATCTGTTTAAGATTGTGTTCGGACTTTTCAAGCACTTTAAGATAAATATCCTTTGCAAGATTGGCTCCTGGGTAGTTTCTCACATCTAGATTTCAGAACGTCAACCAGAGTTTTGAATTGAGATGGCAACAACTCTGCTATTTTCAATTTATGTTTTCAAATGTGTGAATGTCGCCAGTCTTCTAATTTTAAAAGCAATTGTATGTCAAATCCCACTAGTAGGATGGTAGTACTGAAGGCCACGTAATCTTCAGAACACTGATGAATATCACTAGGGAACAGATATTTTGTTACAGAGCAGAAAATAGGTGATTCTAAATGATTTTTAGGCGTTGAGTACAAATTTGTCTCTAGAATTTGCATATCACATCTAGTTTTTGTGTAATTTGAATTTTCCTTTTCAAGCCATTTCACACTTTTGCTCAATATTGTACCAATATGCAAGTTTTAATATATTTAATATATATAATTCATATATATAATAATATATATTAATAAATAATATATATATTTAATATATATGGACATTTTTTAATATATATAAAGTAGACTATATTGAAGCTCAAATATCATTGAATTCTAATTACTGGGTTTTTTTTCAGATTTTCAGATTAATACATACCTATTTGTGGTAACTTTTCTGCTACTGATAATTAGTAAGTGGTAAAGAAGATAACACGTTTATCAACATTTTGCTTTGATAAGAACCTTATGATAAGGATCTCACATTTTGTATCGTTTGCTTGCTCAAGTTAGTATTTGAAATCTTGTCATGGCTTCAAGTTCTAAACGAGGATGTGTAAACAGCCCCAACGTATTTTGTTATGTTTGTGAGCAATTCACACCAGTGGCACAACGGAGAAAAATAGAAACAGCAGTAACGATGAAGTAAACCTACATATAAAGGGTCTTTCAATAAGATCGCTCGATTTTTAGATGTAAATAAAACAAGTTGTGTGTGATATATGCACTCAATTCATTTAAATTTGAAAGTACATTTTATGGCATTAAGTGTAGAATATGACGTCGTTTAAATGTCCGCCGCGGCTTCGCTTGGTGGAACGAATTCGGGAGGCCCAATTTTCGATGACTTTGTCGCATAAATCTAACTGAATTTGTTGGATGGTGTTCGTTATCTTGACTTTGAAGACATCAACTGTTTGCGGATTATTCTCATAGACTTGCGATTTAAGGTAGCCCCAAAGAAAGTAGTCTAATGGCGTTAAATCACATGATCTCGGTGGCCAGTTGACGTCGCCGCAGCGCGAGATGACCCTGCCCTGAAATCGCTGGTGCAAAATGTCTATCGTGGCGTGCGCAATGTGGCACGTAGCTCCGTCCTGTTGGAACCACATGTCGTCAATATCCATATCAGGCATATAATCTAGTTGAGGCCACAAGAAGCTGCTCATCATCGATCTGTAGGTCTCGCCGTTGACGGTTATGGCAATCCCATCTTCGTTCTCAAAAAAATTTGGACCGATGATTCCGTTAGACTAAAATTTGCACCAAACAGTGACTTTGTTGCGATCCAATTGGTACTGGTGTATCTCATGTGGATTGTTTTCGTCCCAAATTCAACACTTTTGCTTGTTCACAAATCCATTGATCCAAAAATGGGCCTCGTCGCTGAAAATGATTTTTTGTGGGAAATTTGTGGCAACTTCCAACTGCTCTAGAGCCCAATCAGCGAACACACGGCGTTTGTCTATGGTCGTTTACCTTAAGTTCCTGGGTAAGTTGGATTTTGTACGGGTGCAGACCCAAGTGCCTACGCATAATTTGCCAAACTGGTCGCAGAAAGGCCAAGTTCTTGTGAACGACGAAAAATTGACTGCCTCGGATTTTCCCGTACACTCTCATTTAAGGCAGCGATGTTTTTAGCAGATCTTGCGTTTTGGCGACGTACGGGTGTTGGCTGATTGTTGATCGACCCTTTTACCTCGAATTTGTCCATTAAGTGTCGAATAGTGGACTCTGCAGGACGATTGTGGCGAGGATAGAAATCACGTAATGCGCGGAACGTTTGTCTAACGAAGCACTGATTTTGATAATAAAATTTGATGATTTGCACACGCTGCTCAACGCTATAACCTTCGATCGTGACTTGCCAAGTACTACTGAATAGTTCACAGTGAGGTTGTCAGATGTCGCTTTAACAACATGGACACTATTGCCTAACAAAGCTCAAGCATCCTTGTTGAAAGACCCTATACTATTTTGGATGCAAAGTAGGGGACCAGAATAAAGATTGGGCCGCTCATATTTGTTGCACGCAGTGTAACCAGGGCTCCCACTGCTGGGTTTTTCCTCCCAGATTTGGGTGTTTTAGGTTCCACCTGGGTTTCTAGGTTTAATTTTGAAAAATCTCGTAAAGTCTGTTTTTTTTAGGAAAATATACGACGATTTATTAATAATTACAAAAATTTATATCCTATTAATATAAATTTATACTATTACAGTGCACGTAAATACGCATGTGAGATGAAACAGAACGTATTCAATTGGTGTCAGCCGTATCAAACAAGTATTGAACAGGTTTATACAGGCAGCGTCGTTGCACCATTGCCGCACTCCCATTTAAGTGAGTTACGAACATGTTCCAACGCCATGCTGATGAGTGACGCGCTGACGGTACCGTGTCGTTAGTAAAGAGATTATTCTTAAACTCTACAACTCGTATGTCATGCCAAATTTAGAGTACTAGATACAAGAATGAACATCACATTTTAGACATTATAATAACTGCTGGAGTCAGTACAAAAGAGGCCAACAAAAATAATAGTTTCCTGAAGCACTTTGAATATGAAGATAGACTGAGGGTAATAAATATGTTCTCATTTGAAAGAAGGTGTGTGAGGGGATATATGATTGCGCTTTTAAAAATCTGTTCTGGGATGGATAAGTTGGATTTTAGCAAGTTATTTGAGTTGGAAGGTAGTAATACGACTAGGGGTCACCACTTAAAAATTAGGAAACAGAGGTGCAGGTTAGATGCTGATCTAACACAATCCTATGCATGCATTTTGTGGGTGGGTTTTGACAGATGCCGATGACCTTTGATAGTCTCTTGTAGCTTTTGTCATCCGTGAAGTTATGTTATGTTATGTTAGAAAATATTTTTTCACCAATATGTTTTCAAGCACAGATTGGGTTATTATATGGGGAGGGAGGGTTAATTTTTTTTGTGGGGGAGAAGTGGTATTCTGGACCCGGTAATTGTTAAGATTAGTGGCGCACGATTTTGTAGAGATTTTTGTTCGTTACCCTTCTAACTACTTTTCCTCCATTCCCTTAAGTTTTTTGTAGGCTTGCCTATAACGACGTCTGGCAATCGCCTTTGAATTCCAATCTAATGCTAGGCTTTTGCATCGGGAATATTACTAGATTATTAAAAATAGGGGGGAGTGGGGATGCAATCCTAACAATTAAAGGGGGGTATGGGGGCGAATCCCCTATTTCCCAATTCCATTCAAAATCCATAATACAATATGATGGGATTCCAATAAACGCAAAAAAAACACAACCCCAATTAATTTTTCTTCATATTTTAGAAATACTGATAACAAAATGGCAAGCCATCCTAAAAAAGTGTCTAAAAAGTGGTATAAACAATCTTTTAAAGAAGAATGGTTAAAAAATTAAAATCTGAAAGAGTGGCTAAAAGAAAATCCGACTGAAAAGGGATGTAGTTACTCCATGTGCTGTAATACAAAAATAAGGAATGCAAAGATATCGATGTTATCATCGCACAGTAAAACGGCTAAACATGAGAACAACATGAAAACTGCGAAGTCAACAACAAACTTGATATATTTGTTAAAAAAAGAAGCCTACAGTAAATGAAGAGGTAGCGAAGGCAGAACTAATGATATCCGCTTTGATTGTCGAACATCCTTTGCCATTTGCTCAAACAGATCATCTCATAGAAGTGTGCAAGAAAGCCTTTCACGACAGCAATATTGCAAAAGAAGTAACTATGCGAGCAACAAAAGCTTCTTATCTTATCCAAGAAGGAATTGCTTACCATGAAAAAATGGAAATTGCTGATATATGTAAAAAAGTAAAATTCTCATTAATCATCGATGAGAGTACATATCAGTATCACCGGTTATTAGCTATTTTGACGTTCAAAGAGGTTATGTAATTAATATTTTACTTGACACAGTTTCTGTTGAAAGTGGAACGGCTAAAGGATTATACGAGTTTGTTAAAAAAACTCACTGAGATAGGAATCCCCATGTGCAATATTATAGGTTTTGGTAGCGATAATTGTTCAACCATGATGGGAAATAAGAGCGGATTTCAAGAATTATTTAAAAAATATATTCCATCACTTTTTATAATGGGCTGCGTATGTCATTGTGTGCTAGTCATACAGTCAAGGTGTTGCTGTCCTATCTTGCAACTTTCATAGAGGATATTTCTTCTTTTTTCTCACGCAGCAGCAAGCGAATTGCAGATTTTACTGCTATGCAAGATGCTACAAATACAGAAAATCACAAAATACCTAAGCTAGCTCAGACTCGTTGGTTAGCTCGCGGAAATGTAAAAAAACTTGTGCTTGAGCAATGGGGTGCATTACTGCTTTATTTTAAATCTGAATCTAAGGTTGACAAGATTGATGGTGCCAATACTCTTTATGAAACTTTGAAAAATAGGGGAACAAAGCACTTGCTTCTCTTTTTAAATTATATATTAGAAAAAGTTAACTCCTTGAATATTGAATTTCAATCTGAACACTTCAGACTCCATGTGATGCATTCAATGGTTTATTCTGAATACAAAAAACACTCTAAGTTGTTTCATTAAGGAAGAAGTCAGTAATTATGCAAGAATATCTGAAATTGACCCAAGTGACAAACAGTTACATAAACAATTGAACGATTTATATTTGGGCTATTGTTTTTGGCGCCAATTGGAGAAAGTGGTTAAACAAGGTTTAGACTAATTGTTTAAATTTCTTGGTTGCCCTATGCATGCAAATTAAAAAAAAAATTTCCACTAGAGGAAGAAGGAATTGTTGTCAGTTTAGGTGTTTTAGATCCCGCCTCAGCAAAAGATATGACAAAATCTCCTAGTTCAATAATGAACGTAGCAGTGCATTTTCCCCACCTTGTTCCCGAAGATCAACTAGATAGTTTGGATGATGAATGGAGGCTATTTCACAGTTCAAAGATGTGTCACTGTTCTATAAATCTATTCCTTATTTCTGGCATTCCTGCGTAACATTAAAGACGGCTTAAACAATTCAAAGTTCGGAATTCTTTCTGATTTCATGACCCACCTTACTGTTTGTTTTATCACATTCTTTAGCATGTGTCGAAAGGATATTCTCACTTATTTATCATGTCAAGACAAAACAAACAAAATCGCTAAAAACGGACACTGTTAATGAAATGCTGTACTAGTAACCTATTTCATGGTTAACCTGGATTCTAATATCTACCCTACAAAATAAAGATACATAACAAATGTCAGTGGCTACGCACACTTAAATTCGCTTAGGACTTTTTCTCACTAGAAAGTTTTTTCTTCTTGTAGTCACTTTTGCTCCTGGTAGCTTTCTCGAGTGCATCCGGATTACCTCTTTTTATGTCTCTTCTTTTGACTTTTGTATGGGCATTACTGTTAACTTTTGACACCATATTTTTGCCCAGGACATATAAGAGGGACCTGGCGATGGCAGGAACAACGGTGTTGACAGGCTAAAACCCTTTTCACAGTCCAGCAAGGACATGCCTAAGTCATTGCTCATTATTTCCTTGTAGACACTCACGAACACTTCCTCTGAAGAGTAGGTCGCCAGGAACTTGGATCTCCTTTCGCCTGTTGTTGTACCGCCTTGAAGACTTCCACGGCCATCATGGCCATGTGGATACACTTGTTGAGGGGTAGAGGAGACAGCCGCGGTCCTGTATTTCAATCATCTATCTGAAAGTCTCTGGTAGCTTGTCGGGGTCGGCCACCTGCACTGAGGGCATAAGGGTGTTGCCTTCTAACAGAGCCTCCTGGCAAGAAGCACACTTTAGGCGGCTGCGGGCCTTTCTGGCCAAGTACCCGCAGAAATGTCCTCCTCCACCGGCCTCGTCCGGCTCCATTTTGCCAGGGTCCAACCTCTCTGAGTCGATGTCCAGCTCCTCGACAAACTCCTTGGCCAGTTGGTCATTGTTTGTTTTCTGAGCTTCATGGAGTGAGACCATGTGCTCCTTGACTTCTCCCAGGGTGTATCCAGACAGCTTGATGAGGGAGATGCTCCTGATGAGGGTCTCTGTTTGGAAGAACTGTTTTGCCTCGGTCCAGTAGTTGGTGCCAGATATATTGCGGCGGCGGCCAAAGACATGCTGCTCCTTGTCTGATGTTATCTTGCCAGGGCAGATGTTGACGATGCCGTGGTCCTTGTACCTGTCCAGGACGTCCATGATGGCGGCGCACGCGTTGGTCTACGTCAGGTACACTGCCTTCCTGGTGTCAGCGGTGAATATCCTGTTGCTAACGTAGCCACAAGATGGCCAAGCCTTCATGAGTTCTGCCGTGTCCGGCAAGAATTGGACGTGCCTCTGAGTGATCTGGTCCTCCAGTTTCCACACGGCTTTCCGGGTGTCGTTGTACCTGAAAGACAAAAATGTTAATTGACATCTATCACTATGTAAAAGATTTTACATTTCTTTAATTGTTGTCTAACTAAATGCAGAAGCAACATGAGTCAAACGACAACATTTTTAATGAAAAGATAAAAATGCCCGAAGTTTTAAATTTAAATCGGAATGCAATTTATTAATATTAGACAATTAAAAAAACTGTCCGAAAAGCCGCATTTTTTACCTCTTGTTTTGGCCTGGCCTTCTGATGTAATGGTAAACCAGTTGCTCACAAACTCGAGGAACAAGGCTGTGTCATTCCAGTTGGGAAGACCCTCCTGCTTGGCGTAGAATCGCAGGGCGGCGACGGTAGATGGGTTCACTGCTGTTGCCTTTAGACTGACGCTCTGACGCTCAAGGTTGGATGGGTTGATGACCTTGTGCGTCAGCTTGTGTCCTGACCTCACTGCTATCTGGTCTTTTGCAAACAACTGCCTGAGGTGTGCCATGTTTTTCCTGACGACGTGGTTGTATTTCCTCTCTTCCTTCAGGGAGGGGAGCCAGGGCAGCATGATGTTGATTTTGTTAAGGAGCATGTAGTACATATTTTTTCTAATATGTACAGGTTCATAGAGCACAAAGACACACGGCGGGATAGTGAGTGGAAACCCCTCTCCGCCCATGTGTTAGATGAAAGGCTGGTTGACCCTGTAGTGGTCCATGGTCAAGGTCAAGCTGTGTACGTCAAAATTGATGTCAATCAGAATGTCACAGCAAGTGTTGAAAATGATCTTAATGTTCTCGGCAGAGGCATTCTTTATAGGCTCCATGGCAATCATGTCCTGATAGCTGCCGGCGATATAGTTGACGTGTGCGCAGAGCAGTGTCTTGGTGAGGGCGCTCTCTTTCTCCCCAAAGAACGAGCTATTGACGAGGCTGAGGGTGGTGGTGGTGTTTACCTCGTCGATGGCCAGGTGGACAACACTCTCCTTGGGCGTAAGTTTAGCGAAGTGCATTTTGAAGTACTCGATAGTGACTGGCTCTATGCTGCCTCGAAACTTTGCGAAGGTGGTGAATCGGGAACTTTTGACGTGCGTTTTGTAGAGTTTAGAAGCCACCATAGACCACTGCACGCATTGCACAAGAAATTCGGTGGTGTACCTACGCCCAAACTGTTCGGCTTTTGCAAGCTTGAGCTGTTCACGGAACAAGTCGACAACTTGTTGCTGCGTCTCGTTGATATTGTCCTTCGTGAGAGATTCGAGGTCAGCAGCAATGGTATCAAGCTTTGCCTGCTCGTTGTGTTCCACCCCTGCGAGGATGGCGAGAATGTTGGGGACCTTGTCAACCTTGGTGATGAGCAGCAGGTGGTGGGTTCTCAACCTGATGACCACGTTGGTGAAGTTTTTTTTTGTTGACAGGCTTGCCTTCTTTGTACGCCTTAAAGGTCAAATCAGGTAACAAAACAAGGCTGTTTTTTACCTGAGTTTGACCTCCCACGAGGTCAACCTGCTGGAAACACATAATGTCATCGTTGTTCTCTTTGTATATGACTTACTGGTAGCTGCCGGGCAGCTTGTGCTCCTGCAGCTTTGCAGAGAGATCTTGGTGGCCTGTAACCTGGAGGATCAGTGGCATTTTCTTCTCAAGTGCCTCGGCGAGTGACTTTTCGTGCTCTCTGTGGGCGGAAGGTGTGGCCAGCTTTGTCTCCCTGAACTCGGAAACCTTTGGCAGGCAGCCCACAGGGAAGCCAGTGGTGTCAAAGACTCTGAGCACCGCTCCAGGCTTCAGCCTCATCCTCTTCCTGGGCTGCCCCGTGTTGTTAATGTCTGCAGTCATGTAGTCATCATCCCTGAAGTTTCTCTGGCAGACTCCAGCCTTCTCCCAGTTGGTGGTGAAGGAGAGATCCATGAAGGACATAGCAGCTTTCCACTTAGTAAACAGCTCAGGATGCTTGGTGGGAAACCTGTGGAAGGCCAGCTTGGGTGGCAGCTGATCCTCGGCCTTTTCTGCAGCCGTCTGTCTGTATCCTGTCCGACAGTCGAACATGATGCACATGTCCGGCATAGTTATGTAGTTAGAACAAGCAAGTGAGTGTGAACCATATGTAGTCTTTGTGATACCAATGTGTATACACTGTGATTACGTCCAAACCCTGAACAAATGTAATACACCATTTGTAATCATATGAATAACAGTACAGTATTATTAATTAGATTTTATTGCTGTCTTTAAACCCGTGTTTAAGAAATTTACCGGGCAATGGCTTCGCCACTTCTTTCTACGGGGGGAGCTTGTGCTTCGCTACTAAGATTAAAATTTAAAATCTAACAGCCATGGTTAAATTTTTATCAATTTTCTAAACTTCGCCAATTATAATAATTTTAAAAATTAACTTTAAACTAAATTTTCCCCCTTTCAAAATATCACGTTGCTAAAATATAGTTATAGAATGGTTTGGGAAGTAGGGCTCGAATTCTCGTTTCAAGAGTTCGAGGTGTTCCTCCACTTGCAACTTCAACTTACCTTCCAGAAGAAGCTGCATTTCCTCAAGGACTGTATCGAGGTTGGGAAAAGAAGACGCGTTTTCCCTCTGAATTCTCCAAAGCCACAACCCCAGCTTCGCTAAGAAAGAACGTATTGCATCATAATGATCTATGTGACTCGTATTCCTTCCTTGCAAGAGACGGTTGAGAACATTCAATGTTTCTAAAATATCGACAAGGTATGCCAATGTCAGTTGAAAACCCTCTGACATGAATGACAACAAGAGATCCTGTTTCCCATGAGCTTCAAGATAGAGCTTCACTTTTTCTTTCACCTCGTAAGTACGAGCCAACATGTTTCCCTTCGACAGCCAACAATCAGCCGTGTGAAACAACAGTCTCATGATCAGAACCGATATCCTTACACAACATGGCAAACAGCCTCGAATTGACAGCACTTTATTTGACGTAATTGACGACTCGTATGGTAATGACCAGCTTATCACTCATTGCAGCAGGGAGAGTCCTGGAGGCTAGAGCTTCTCTGTGGATCACTCAGTGAGTCGCGACTGCGTTCGGGCTCTTCTGCTTCATTCTAGGGATAAATCCACTCCATGCTTCAATCATTGCAGGAGCACCATCTGTACAGACTCCTACAAGTCTCTCCCACTCTATGCCATTGCCATCGAAGTACAACGAAACAGCTTCGAACACATCTTCGGCTTTGGTAGTCATTTCAAGGGACCGGCAGAACAGCATCTCCTCCTCAATTGAAGTAGATCCCACAAAACGAACATAGACCAGCAACTGAGACACTTGAGCAACATCAGTTGTCTCATCACACTGAATGGCGAAAAAAGGTGATGCACGTATCTTTTCAAGAACTTTAAATTCAATATTCTTTGCCAGTTCATCGATTCGCGTTTTCATCGTAGAATCAGAGAGGGAAATCTTCTCTAGCTTTCGGCTGTTGACCTCCCCCAATACAAGATTGCATGCTTTTAGCATGCATGGTTTGACCAGTGTTTCACCAATGTTGTTTTTTTTCGCACGGGCAATCATATGAGCGATTTCGAAAGACGCTTCCACTATTTCAGTAGATGATGATTGGCGAAAGTTCTTTCTACCAGCAATCTTCATTTTCTTGAAAGATTTATTCTTCATTTGAAAGAACGTCAATGGCTTTTTCTGAAGGCCAGGGTGTTTCGTATCCAGGTAACGTTTCAAGCGACTCGGCCTCAGGGCGTTATTTCTCAGAGTTTCGAAACATATCACGCATTTTGGTACGCTCTGACCATTCATCGTGGCATAAGTGAACCCGTACTGAAGATAATCATCGAGGTATTGCCTTTTCTTACCGCTCATCATATATCAAAATCTGCGAAAGGAGGGGAGAAAACAATTAGCACAAATCGCTATATTGATTCTTTATTTATTCAGTTTTAGTTACTCATTCAATTCGATTTACTCAGTTGTGAAGAAGTACAGTAGGTAGTGGGATTAATAAGCCATTCTGCTTCTTCCCCCGGTTTATGTTGTCATTACTTGTGTGCTTAGTCTGTGCATTGTGGTGAATGATATGATGAAATGATCTTTATTAAAAAGTTATCAGGGTTATTCAGTACATCCTATCAAAGAATGCTATCTAAATTTAGCCATGAACTCAATGTAACCTAAATATGCCACTAATTGTTTGTATGAATTTTATGTTGGCCATATTCTTCTTAAATAATATTTTATATTGATGTATTGCTTATTATTATTGATATATAATCTTTTCAGATTACCCTTACATGTAATTACACTATTCACAAATAATTTTGATCATATTTGGACTAAAGTTTTACTGGACAACCTGCACTCACTGACCCACTGTGCCAACTAGGTAAACTTGTTTTCAGCTAAAGAGCATCTGACTATAATATATCTGATAAAACACTACAAATTATTGTATGGTAAAACAGCCCATCAAAACCACAGCCAGAACGAGAGATCATACATGCATAATATAAAAAGTAATATTACCTAGCTGTTGGAAATGGTCCATAATAAAACTTCTTTAGCTATCCGAGCACAAACACTAAGAACCCTCTCCTTTCATTTCTTGTTGAATAACAAACAGCATGTGAATTTAAAGTTCTCCAAAATAATACACTTATTACTAGCTACCTACACTACTTGATTTTGTGTAATGATCTACTCAGCATACCTAGCTCACACATCATAATTAAATTTTCTTCATCTTCACTTACTCTAGGTACCTTAATTGTTTTCATTTTTTTTGTATACTATGTATTCTGTCTTCTAAACTCTCAAGAGCATTCAACATACTACCTAATCATATGGTTCTTGGATTGGATTGCAGAAGCAATACACATTATACAATATAACCTTACTGCACCATGCACTTCTAAATGACATATATGAATGAGGCACACAAAATAATACACTTAAATACGAGTAGCATCACTTTACTGCACCTCGTACTTCAAGATGACAGAATTAATGCACGCTACCATTAACACTTCGTCTGAATATTACGTCTCACATACTTCCGGAACGTCGTGGGCTTTTCTTATGCAAATTATATATTCAGCAATCGAAGTTAAAATCTAGCCTATTAAATGTCGTTGATGTTATGGTAATTACATATATTTTCCATAGATCTTCTACAAAATCATTTTTATACACAGCCTCACGTGATAAAACTCTGGGAACCAAATTATTAGAGTTTATTATTCTCTATGTATTGGAGAACCACCTGGAAAATTGAAAAAAATGAATTGACAAACTGGCCTTTGAAATGTTGCCTGACTTTCAGTCACTTCTCAAGATTTACCAGCAAAAAAGACGTCACACTGGATCGCGCCACGCCTCCCCTGAGAACCCTTCACGACCCCCAGTTTAAGAACTCCTGCTCTAGTAGATCCAAAAAAAGTTCATCTTCCACCTATTTACATTAAATTAGGGTTAATGAAAGATTTCGTAAAGAGTATGGATCAAAGAAGTGAAGGCTTTTAATATTTGAAAAACAAATTTAAAGGACCATTAACTGATACAAAAATATAAGCTGGAGTTTTCACTGGACCCCAAATTCGCAGAGTTGTTTCTGATGATTCCTTCACTTTGTGTCTCAATGAAAAGGAACGAAAAGCATAGACATCATTTGTGGAAGTCACTGAAAACTTTCTCGGCAATTTTAAATCTCCAAATTACCGAGAAATACTTAACAATAAGCTGGAATCCTATGAGAAGATGGGATGTAGAATGTCCGAGGTACCAAGGAAAATTTAATCCAAATATGATGGGGGATTATTGCTGGTCTTTACAAAAACAAACTTTGATGTCTCACAAAAAAAAACAAGAAGGCTACAGCAAAGTTTCTTTAAACTTTAAGCGGATATCAAACCTAATCAATACAATAAAATCTTCATTACTTAGGGGGAGGGGGGGGGGAACTTCACCAGTGATGTACATTGTTTGTTCTTAGCCAGAATAAAGAAGGAAGGTCCCCCACTCTTAAAATATTTTTGCTTAAAAATGTAAAAAATTACAGAATAAAAAGATTTTTTTAATTTATTAATTCGAACAAATAGTTAAAAGGGTGTGGGGTGGGGGGGGGGGATGTCGTTACACAAAATCTAGACGCGAGAGAGAACTTTGTTTTTCAAATTCGGATTCAGCGCCCTCGAACTAATTAAAAACACTTATTCACATGTCTGGAACAAACAAAAAGTCAGAATTTGTTGCCTAGTGATATGCTTCAAACGGTGAAATAAGAAAAAAAGTGGAATAGATATAATTATTAATATAATAATAGTCATTTAATTCCCCAAGATGATAAAAATAAGTCAAACCCTTTAAATAATTAACCAAGTAGTACTAAAATTTTATTAAAAGAAAAAAAAACAACTTTATAAAATACATAAGTAGGGTTGCAAATTTTGAGCACGCCTCATTTATGTAATTAGAACGTTGAAAAGATTGACACACACTAATAGCACAGTATTCCATAGTATAGCATAATATACCATAGCAGATTAGAACATAGTATATTATAGAATATTATTGCATATCATAGTATTGCATAGCACAACATTGCATAATTTAGCACAGCATAGTATAACATAGCATAGCATAGTATATTATAGAATAGTATAGCATAGCATAGCACAGAATATTATAGCATACTCTAACCTAGCCTAAAATAGCATAGTATAGCCACATACTTTAACATAGCATAATAGAGAAGCATATGAGCTACAAAGAAACATTGAGGTCTCGTCCTTGTAAGGTCCCAGTCAAGGATCGGGTTATCTCGAGTGCCAAGCCTACTCACGATTGGAAATAAGCAGATGTGAACTCTTCAGCGCCTACATTGAGGTGGAGATATTTGATAATGGTTTCAAGTCGAGAAGAGCTTGTTTGGTGCTGCTGGGAGACCACTTGTTAGAAGGAGAAAAGAGAAGAGCTTTCACGAGTCCTGGGTCGTGCCCAGGGTGAAGCATCCGGGCACTCTACATGCCTGGGGCTACATTTCAAATGAGGGAACTAAAACAGTAACAATTTTGGCCTAAAACACTGCCATGAATTCAAAATGGTACCAAATATGTGAATGATAAATGTATTTTTAAGCATTATGACGAACCTTGTCACAAAGCAAAAGCAATAAAACAGTTCTAGCTGAAAATAACATCGTCTTTTGTGTCCTTGGCTCGGGAATTCTCCAGATTTTAGACCAATAACGAATTTGAAGACGATAATCAAACAAGCGGCTGATAGGCAACAGCCATCCAATTGGGAGCAGTTCCGGTGCTTATTGAAAGAAAAATGTAGCAAAATCACTCAAAAAGAATTAGGCTACTCCTGAAAACAAGGGTGATCATTGTAAATATTGACTGCGCGTACAATTGACTTTATTTATTAATAAAATGGGTTGGCTTTAATAAATTATTTTTATATTTCACCTTCCAATTTTGATACAAACATATTAAAACAAAATGCGACATTTGTTTAATTCTTCTAATTATCTTATATAAAACAATATAGTAGTCTCAAAACTTTTGGCCATTACTGTATGAGATGGTCAGGAACAGAACTTACCAACGTCTGTGAGATGCTGTAAGGTATATAGAACTTGCGGTTCCCTAGATACCTCTGACCCTATCCCCCCAATCTAAAAGATCCTCTTTCAACATCTTGGTCACCTGGTAGTTCACATGTATAGGATGATGATGATGCAATCGACATCGATTTTGTAAACTTCCCCAGATACATCGGAGCTTGATACGTTCTGGTAATAAGCACCTCACACGGTAGCTCATCAACTGACGATGGCTCGAATATGGCGTTGATTTTTCAAATGTAATGGTATCCATTGCACTTTTAGCCTAATGCACCAGTTTATTTACATTTTTCGGCCTATACAACTTCAGTGAACAACCAACTAGGCTACATCGCAAAGCCTGAAAACTATTTAGAAATATAAATTATTTCAAATAAAAATAATTTCGCGTTGTCAGACATTTTAACTTGTTTTTATATTCGTTTTCAAACATGAAACTTAAAATTTAAATTAATTATGTGATTTCTTGTCCAGAAATTTTCAATGGCACTAGAGAATTTCGATCATACTTGAATGGGATATACTGAGACTTAATGAGAAATTAAAGCTTCTAAGATACTTATTATACAATAAATTTAAAATTACTGTCCACGAGAGAAAGTATGTATTGATTTTTGATAATTATATGATAATTAACTAACTTACTACTGCCAGGAAACGCGATATAAAAGATGGAAGAGAACAAATTTAGTAAATTGGAAAAAAAGACTGATTTTACAACACTATCTAAAGCCATCGATTTGATTAGGAAAGAACTCACACCTGTAGGTTTGTCCGTAGTTTTTTTAATTCAAATCCTTAATTATATATTTTTAGAACGGGAGTGGTGAAACCATGGTTTGTATCTGTATATAATTAAAAATTAATTAAATATAGAATGCACAATCACATTGAAAATTGGCATCGCATCATGTATTTTATATCATTTTGAAGGGATTTTTCTGAGGTAAAATATGATATGGACATTTTATATTACTTAATACTAATTAAAATGTGATTGGTTTAATTACTACTTTTGGGGAGGCTTTATAAACAATTTCTGGAGTCAAGAATTAGGTCTAAAAACGTCTGGCAACCGCCTTTGAATTCAAACCTAATGATCAGCTTTTCGAATTCTGTATCTCTAGCTATAGCCGATATATGTATTTATCTATGGAGGTGATTTGATTAGCCGAGTGGTGTGGAATAGGGCAAAAAGACGCTCAGTTGACCTTTCCTCGGATTAAAAGAGAGCCGCATGCGTCGACGCCTTGCAGAAGTTAATGCTTGGGTGACGAAGGGAAAGGGCAATTCGAGGAAGAGAATTGCAGGAGGTTGAGATTTCTATACCTCGGCAAACCTTGGCGAGGGAGTCCCTGCGCTGGTGAACGAGAACGGCCGTTGCGCGGAAATCGCCAATTGATTGGGGAGGAATTCCGACAAGAGAGTTTCTTTCCTTTGCGCTCGTGTAGACGAACACAGAGCCAAATCGAGAAGTGACTTGTTTCGTGAGTGATAGCGGGGCGGTATTGACTTGACCCGGCTGACGATGGGGTGAAATCGCCTCCGGCCACGTAGAGGTTTCTTATAAGGTAAACACGAAGCTGAGGGATAGTCGTCTTCCAGCCAGGAATTAGCGATAACAGATGTCCTTCCCTGCTCTCGCATGCCTCAAGATGGTATGCGGGAGGCAAAATTGCATCAAGGCTTGGGGGAAAACCTCCATGAATAAACATAGCTTCATTCCGAAAGCCTCTTCGCTTGAATCTTACGCCCGTTTTTTCGTCTTTTGATCTCGTGTTTCAGATCCACTTGGGTTTCTGGGGTCCACGTGAAGCTCCTTGACTCTATTCTCTTCCCTTCTGAAAGATGACGCTTTTCTACTTTGGAGAAAACGGGCATGCGTCTTCTTTTTGCCGACATACGATAAACATACATAAATATATATACAAGAAATAAATCAGGACAAAAAAAAGAAAATGTCTCCTCCTTTACAATTAGTTCGAGTTAGGGCCCAAGGGGTTTCGGCTGAGGCTGTCGGCAGACATTTTCTGACCCTTTTATGTACATAATCTTATACTGATACTCCTGTAGAAGTAAACTCCATCGCATGATTCTTCCGTTGTTGTTCTTAACATTACGTAAATATGCTAGAGGTGGGTGATCCGTCTCGATCACGAACTCTTTACAAACAAAGTATAATTTGAATTTCTTCACCCCACCCCCCCAACCGAGACAATGGCAAGTGTTTATCGTTCTATTACGGCATAGTTCTTTTCACGTGGGAGGAGCTTGCGACTCGCGTCGCTACTGTGTTTTTCACTATCGTCTCCATATTGTAATAGGACGCAGTCTATGCCCTCGTTGCTCGCATCAGTCCAGAATCCAAAAGGCTTACTGGGATTAGATAACCTAAGAATAAGGGGCGGATACCTATTTACCTTTAAATTGGTTGAAGTGAAAACTGGTTTTTGGAGTCCAAATAATGCGGTCGGGAGATTTGTTTTGCAGTAGGTTGCATAAGTGAGCAGAGAGCGTCGCAAAATTGGGAACAAACCGGCGATAAAACGAAGCAAATCCCATGTAAGATCTTAACTGCCTCTTAATACAGGGAAAAGGCATGTCACGATAGCTCGGACTTTGTCTTCTTGGGGGCCAAGTTGGATATTTCCGATGTGGAATCCAAGGTACCTCATGGTACCATATGCAAAATGGCATTTGCTGGGGCCGATTGTGAGGCCGTGCTCACTCAGCCAACGCAACAGGGCTTAGAGGGTGACCAGGTGTTGTCCCAATCTCGAGTGACGACGTATATATTGTCGAAGTAGAATGTTACGTTCGACAACCCATCCAAAATCCTGCGCATCATACGGTTGTAGTTACTACAAGCCTTAATCAGGTCAAATGGGACCCGGCGGAACTGCATCAAGCTTTTCTCCGTGGGGAAAGCCTTATATTTCCTTTAAATTTTCTTTCAGTGGAATTTGGTAGTAGGCCTTACAATTTACAAAGGTCTAATTCTGTAAGAAATTTGTCCTTTTCAAAAAGTGGAGATTCTGATCGATTTAGGGCAAAGGTTGGGCGTCAAATACCGTCACAGAGTTGAGTTTACGAAAGTCAACGCACAAACGATATGAACCGTATGATATTTTTACCATTACTTTGGGGGAACAATAGTTAGAGTTGGAGGGCTTAATAATATTTAAATTAAGCAAATTATTTACTTCAGTGCTGAAAGTTTGTCTTAAGTGAATGGAGATGGGGTACGGCTTGGAGCGGACTGGTTATTGGGTGGTGACAGCGATGTCGGGCTCAAACTGCGTGATACATCCCAGGACTTCGGATATCACATCCCCGAATTGACTCAGCAGCTCCTGCAGCTGATTATTCTCATCCGATATCAGCCGCGCGTCAATATCTAGGGCAAGGGGTGGTAACTCGGCAGCAATAGGCAAGGTGGACAGCGGATAATCTTTGTCCTGATCCACACAAGTGACCTGTACTACATTCAGAGGATCTGCGTGGTAGTTTGCTTCCATAGCCGACTCTTCGTCGAGGGCCGCCATGTTATTAACACAGGCTTAGCGATGGTACTTCTTCAGCATATTAATGTGGAAGAGGTTTTCTCATGAGGGTGTTTTAATTAAGTAATTAGCAGGGCCACAGCTCTCAAGGACCGGAAATGGGCCTTTCCATTGACCGAGAAGTTTGTTATTCTCGGTTGGGAGTAATAATAACACTTCGTCACCGGAGTAAATCTTCGTTCCTTCGATTTGACGGCGAAGTACGTCTTGTACTTCTCCAGATTGAGGTCTGCGTTCTGGTACGCTAACTCAGCACACTTCTCTAATCTTCGGCGGAGATCCAATCGATATGAATACGAAGATTGTATCTCGTTGTCGAGTTCACGGTTGGAGAACAGTTCCTTTAAGATGTTCATTGGACCACGAACATTTCGCCAGTACAACAACTCAAAAGGGGCAAATTCCAGGGCATGGTGAGGGATTTCTCTGTAAGCAAATAATGCCACTGACAAGTATCGATGCCACTCTCGATGTCGCCCCGCACACAGCTTTTCAAAATGGACTTCAGAGTTCTATTTAATCTCTTACAGTTCCCGTTTGCAGCAAGGTGGAAAGGGGTGGTAAAAAGGCATTTTTACCATCAAAAATTTTCCTATATACTCCATCAGGTCAGAGGTAAACTGATAGCTCAGGTGGATAACACCTCATTCGGAATTCCAACCCGAGAGAAGATGGAAATGAGGGCTTTCGCACATGTGACGCTGTCTATTCTCTTTAGTGGAACGGCTTAGAGAAAGCGAATGGCAAAATCTACGAGGGTGAGCACGTAGCTATGCCCTTCGCTGGATGGAGGGTGAATGGGGCCAATGAGGTCGATGGCCACACGGGAGAAGGGCTTAGAATCGATGGGTCCCTTATGAAGAGGAGCGGGTTTGATGCCTACCTTTGCCGTGGTCTTCTAGCAAATATCGCATGATCTACAGTAATTCGGGATATCCTCTGCAGCCCCAGGCCAAAAAATTACCTACAAATTCTTTGGGCGGTTTTGTTGTGGCTAAAATGGCCAGAAAACAAACTGTTGTGGGTAGTTTTTAGAATGAGCGGGATGTGTGAGCGGGGAACGCATAATGCGTGAGAGCCTCGCTGCTATTTCCTTCCGAACAAGCGCGGTACAACAGGCCTTCCTTCTCGATGTAAGAAATGATTTTGTTCCCGCGGACCTATTCTCGCTCGTTGCTTCGGGCTTTTTCTGACAGTGAAAGGAGTGAGTCACACTCATTCTGGTTCTGAGTGAATCTTTCGCTCATAACGCCGCTGAATTCGGAGTGGAAGATAGCTTCAAGGGGAGCGGGCGTCTTCGTTTCCTTACTTGATTGGGCTTGTGTGACGACGGGTTGAGCCACGGGATTAGAAGAAACCAAGGGGCACTGTCCTACTAGCACGGAACATAATTTTATAAGGGCTGACACCACTTCAGCCAGGCCGGTGAAATATTGGCATTCCAGATAGCAATCTACTATGGGGAAGCGGTTTGCGCGTCCAAGGTAGTCATGGACTATCGCAAATTTTCGTGGTTCGGGGATACTGGGGAAGCAGCTCGTCGAAAACCACTATACAGGTGCATCCTGTATCTCCAAGATCGGCAGCCATTTACTCCTCCGATCTAGAATTTCAGACATCTAGGAGTACTCTTATCGAATAGGAAATTGATGTGATGTCTGGAGACATTGGGGACAGAGAGAGAAGCAGGGAAATCAGCTCGCGACGATGGTGGCACAGCGGCAGCACTCACTTAGTGTATCTGGTTGACAGAAGTACTAAGGAGTTGTGAGTTGTGGGGGCAGTCCTGTCTAAATGGTTTTCTACGCCGCAGGTGAAACATACATGTGCCTCTTGGGGTAGGATGAGGTAGGGGAATTTGAGGCAAATGGTTTAGCATCCCGGGGTTCTGACCGGAAAAAAATTCTGAGTTTGACGGGCCAGTCACCTTAATGAACTTACTTGTGTTGCGTGGAGGAAATCTTGGGTTGTTACTTTTTGCTTTGGAGGACAATAGGGTGTCTTTTTATATTCCTTCGGGTAACAATTATGTCCGCCGCGTATACATCAGCCTCTTCGACGCATTCTTTGAAGGTGTAGCATCTATGATCTTTCAAGAATGAACGAATTTTTGAAGGGAGTGAAGCCAAAAACTGGTCGTTCAGGTCAAAGTCCACCAGGGAGTCCTAATCATGGGCAATTTTATGACGAGCCCAACCAAAAGTTAAAATGCCTTTGAGATGGCAGCTAAACTGACGGAAATTTTGGTTGGGCTGGATTTGGGCGTGACGAAACTTGCAGCGATAAAAATCAGGGGTCATATAATATGCCTCCAGAACTTGGATTTTAATGTGGAATAATCAATCGTAGCTTCAAACGGGAGGGAAATAAATATTTCCCGGTGTTGCAAACTAAGTAAGGGGGGGAGCTTGGCGACACCGTCTGCCTCGATGTCCAAATTATTCAGTTCAAAAATCTTTTCGAAGTGAGTTAAGGAATATCCGAAATCCTAACCTTCTTTAAAAATGGGGAGCTTCACCGATTCTGATTGGGAAATTTCAGCGCGAAAAGGGATAGAGGATGTCTCAACCCTCGCTCGACTTAATTCAAGCTTATGTTGGCGTATTTCTTTCCTGTCTTTCCTCCCTCGTTCTTCTGGTTCTCTTTTTTCAGCTCTCTCTTGCCATTCTTGTTCTCTTTTTCTGCTCTCTCTTTCTCTTCTTGTTCTCTTGCTCTTTTTTCTGCTCTCTCTTGCTCTTATTGTTCCTTTCCTCTTCCTGGATATACGATAAAAGATCCTTGCCTGTTAAGCCAAGGGACTCGCCTTGGAGCTTAAAACGCTCAAAAGACGACATATTGCGTGTGATAGCAGAATTAACGCAACAAAATAAATCAAATTAACCGCAAGCAATGCAACAACGTTGACGACCTGGTCTAACGTGATATGCGCAAACGAAAACAAAAAGTCTTACAAAAAGAAAAAGGAATGCGAGAGCCTTGCTTTGTCAATTAAAACCCCCACAAACAAAAATAACACGCAATCCTAAATGAGTCTTCACGGATAAAAGGCGACGATTCAGCTGCGAAATAAAATTGAGACGCACAGTTTCACAACAAAAATGACCCAATAAAACTTGTCAAAATGGATATATACACAAAAGAAAAATATATGGAAAGATTATTTTACTGCACCTTTAAACAACCAGAACGTTCAGCCTTTATAGAAAATAAAAAAGGGAACTTTTAAAAGACATCTTAAAAGTTGATCCTTTAAAAACTCCAGTTTTTATAATATAGATAGATATATATTTACTATATGTCGACGAATAGCCGATATATATATATATATATATATATATATATATATATATATATATATATATATATATATATATATATATATATATATATATATATGGAGGGGATATAATTAACCGAATGGTGTGCAATAGGGCCATGTTACCAGATGATGGGGTTTAGTTAGATAATGAGGGCAGGAGGTGAAGGAAACCATTCCCCTGAGTACGCGGGCAAATAACAAAAAGCGAGTGCAGATTGGCCGTTAATTACTTAGCTCTATGGCTGAATCCTGTTCTGGGTTATTCAAAAGAGTAGTACAAAAATAATATTTAATAACACAACAAAAAAAAGGGATAAATATTTACACAAGTGAAATGAAGCTGGAATATCCAAGACTATAGGGGTATTCGATAGTCTGGCAAAAAGAAACAAGGTAATGAGCCTAAGGCAGGTAAATTACTAAATCTGGATTGAGTCTTCAAAGGATTCGCTGAGCCGATATACAAATAAATTTTTATGAATGACCGGATTTAAAGATTTTTCATTTTGTTTTAGCCCATCTGGCGACTGCCTGCTTGGGCATAAGTCGCTGAACTCGACCCGAATTTAAAGAGATCCGCACGCGTCGGGCGACGAAGGAAAGGGGCAATTCAAGGAGGAGAATTGCAGGAATTTGAGATTTACCTTGGAATACCTTGACGAGGGAGTACTTGCACTGGTGAACTAGAACGGCCGTTGCGCAGCAAAAATCGCCAATTGACTGGGGCGGAATTCCGACAAGAGAGTTTCTTTCCTTTGCGCTCGTATAGACGAACACAGAGCCAAATCGAGAAATGACGTGTCTCGTGCCTGATAGCGGGCCGGTACTGACTTGACCCGGCTGAGCCTGGTCTTAAATACCGGCTGACGATAGGGTGAAATCGCCTCCGGCTATGGAGGCGATTCTCTCAAGGTAAACACGAAGCTGGAGGATGGACGGCTTCCAGCCATGAATTTGCGATAACAGATATCCTTCCTAGCTCTCGTATGCTTCAAGATGGTAGGCGGGCGGCAAGATCGCCTTAAACTTGGGTGGAAACCTCCATGAGTAAACACAGCTGCGTTCCGAAATCCTCTTCGCCTGATTCTTACGCCCGTTCTCTCGTCCTGTGTTCTTGTGTTTCAGAGACACGTGAGTTTCTGGGGTCCACGTGTGGCACCTTGACTCTATTCTTTCACAGTGTACACTACGAGTTAATTACAAATTTCGGGGGCTATCGGATCCAACGACTCCATTAAAGTGGGGTATTAGGGTAGAAGCCCGCCATTTCGAAAATAATAACTTTAGGGTTCCAATTCAAAGGCAGTTGCCAGACGTCGTTCGCCGCTCCAATGTTAATTTTTAATGCTGTCTTTAGGCTGGTGATTGTGTATTTTACATAACTCAAATTTTTTAAGTTGGGCTAGTAGCTCAGTCCTCTCTCTTTAAGGTTACTAGTTTTTATCTAAAAGGGAAGTATTTATGTATTCTTTAGGCAGGTTACTGTATATTTCATTACGAGTCTATTTCTCGTTCCACCCCAAATGGGCGGAACTAGAAATGGAATGATTAAATTTCCTTGAGTGGTTGACTGGGTATTCCAAATTTATCAAAAGTTAATTAACATCCGTAATTGAAAACGATATTTACAGAGAGTTTATTTCGGAAAAGAAATCTCCCCACTCTTAGTGTTAGGATGACACAGAGAATTAACGTGAATTGTTTTTGTCTGTTTTTATTTTTAGTTTCTCTCAAAAAGGTTTAAAATATCTCTCAATATTAAAGATCCTAAATTAAATGTTTGGATTTCCTGTAAGATATCTATCAGTAGGTGCAAATAAATACAAACAGTAGTAAAAAAACAATTTATTAGGATGAGGAATAAGTTTTGCGCTTTTTTAATGTTGTGTTGATTTAAGTTTTGTTGACGTGATTTTTTCACATATTAAGAAACAATAATAAATAATGAGAGAAAAATTTTCAAAGGTTAGGCTACGTCTCTTAACAGCGTAGACTATTAGGCTTTTGCTTAGGCTGCCTCTTGAAGTTGAGTAATGAGTCATTCCGGTTTATTTAAAAGTTGTGTTAATTTAATTTTTGTTCTGTACCCTCAAAATGGAATGTCAAGTTGAAAGAAAGGCGCATTTTCTACACTTGTTGTTATTCATTTTCAATCGAGACGGGAACAATGCAAACGCAGCCAAAGCTCGTCGCGATAATTGTGCTGTGTAAGGATAAAATGCTTTATCAGAAAGGAAAGCTCAATGGTGGTTTTCACGTTTCAAAAGCGGTCATTTCAATCTTAATGACAAAGAACGTTCTGGTCGCCCCATTAAGTTGGATGAAGATCGATTGAACGAACTTCTTCATGAATATCCTCGTCACTTGACTAGAGAATTAGCTGTACAATTGGCGTGTGATCAGAAAACGGTAGTGAATCACCTTCATTCGATGGGGAAAGTTCAAAAACTCGGTGCATGGGTCCGCACGATTTGAACGAAAGCAACAAACTTCAACGCTACACGATGCCGCAGGTTTGCTTGCTCGTCACAAGGCTACTCGGGGATATAGGGACTGATTTCTTCACCGCATCATCACTGGCGACGGAAAGTGGTGTGTTTATGTCAACATGAACCATCCAAAACAATGGCTTAGCCCCAATAAAAAAAACACTTCCGCGATTAAAGCAAGAACTTCATCCACGAAAGAAGATGCTGTGTGTGTAATGGGATTGTGAAGGCATCATTCTTTATGAGCTTCTTGCGAACAACGATATTGTCAATGCAGAACTCTACGTTCAACAAATGTATCGACTCACCGAAGCTATTCGTGAAAAGAGACCTCATCGACGTTATGGAGTCCTTGTGCAACACGACAATGCTCGTCCTCACATTGTCAATATGACAAAAGACGCCATCCAAATGCTTAATTGGAAAATCATGCCGCATCCTCCATATTCGCTAGACTTGGCGCCATCGGATTTCCATCTGTTCCGATCGCTCTCCAACAATTTGCACGGCATTTCGTTAAATACTGATGTCGAATTAAGAACCTGGTTAGACGAACTCGTCGAGACAAAATCCAGAGATTTTCATTGCAGAGGCATCGAAAAACTAGTTGAACGTTGGGAAGAAGTCGTAAATAACAACGGAGAATACATTATTGATTAAATTGCATATTGTTATGAATTAAAATTGAAGTTTTTCTAAAATTGCTAATGGTAATGAATAAATTTGATAAAACCGCAAGAACATATTCCTCAACCCAATAATTATTGGTAATGTTGTATTCTTATTTATTCTGCAGGCCTAAACCCCAAATAATTGTGTAAGGAGTAGAGAGAGGTGTATGCTGTCCAACTGTGCCCTCTTGATTGAGAAATGTAAAATGGGTGTAGAGAATGGATAAAAGATGTTACACAAATAGAAAGAACGAAAGTGGAAAGGTAGGAAGAATATGGTCTCACTACTCTACTTCTTATCTAGTTTGTTGGAGACCATAACCGGATAGTCGAAGATTTGGAAGACATGTCTTGGCAAGTTGTTAGCAAGTACAAACCCATACAATTTATCTTCTCCTTCATATAATTCACATTGGGATGAATCCTACACGTTACTGTAAACCTAATCTTTCACGCTTTCATATTTCCTATGCTCAAATTTCTCTGGTCTTGGTTTAATTTTTTCTCTCAAATTAAATTTGTTCATCCTCTCTTTGTAAGAACAAACATGTATTTGCAGATATTTGTGTTTAATTTTGTATTTGGACACATTCATTACTCTACTTTTCTAGTGGTCTACAAAATTTTAATTTCTTCCATTATATAGTGTCTATGCTTGCAATTGTAAGTTGTGTGTGTGTCTGTCACGTCTGCATCTCTCATCCCAGTTATTTAATGGCATGTAATATTTGATTAATATCGGTTCAAGTGTACTTTAATATTACTTGGAGATAAATCAATGATACTGATGATCAATATAATATGTAAGAAAAAGCTACCTTATTCAATGTCAAAGTTGTTTGTTGATTTCTGCATTTTACATATATCTGTATATATTACGTGTCTAGAATTTTTAGTGATAGATGAATAGATATTTGCCAATATTAATATTATATTTCGGGACAAATGCCTACTCTTCTATGCCTTTTCTCTTCTGTCCTTAATTTCGAAATACGTATAAATATTCGGTCTTTCTCAAAGATCTGGCCAGAATATCGATATATCCCGCTCTTTTAATGTTTATAATCAAAATATGGTATTGATATATATGTTAAATTAATATATTTTCCTTTACCCTGCATCTATAAATAAACTGTCATTAATATTTTTGCTTTTCGCATTTGTTAGCAAAACCTTTCTTTGTTTTTCTTTTACTACCTTTCAGTTTTATCTTTACTCAATCAAAGCGTTATCAAAAGCATAGGTAAACCTTTTGAGCGATTTAGCATCACTAATTCAACACAGATTCGATCATTCTTGCATTTGAACTCCCTCTGAAATTATGATTCGTTGTTTTCAACTAAAAGTAAACACCTAATTGGAATTTTATTTTGGTTTGCAAAAGATTTTTAATCTCGTGAGGACTTTGATGAATCATTTAAATTGATTTTATCAGAAGTGTCTATATAGGGTAGATTATTGCATTTGCCGACGTATTATGAATATTTTACCCGCCTCTATCGGATTACATAGTTATATAGAGAAGGCAGAATGGCTGTGTTTTCGTGCGTGAAACAATTTAGGTAACATAAGTTCAGCCGTGTGATTGAGAGGGAGTGATATTATTTACAATTATTTGATTGAAAGTAAACAAGCTCCGTTAGCGCCTACGTCTCTTTTAGTTCAAGATCCTAAAACTAGAAACCATATTACTTCTAAAACGATCAAAATTCAGTAAATTGAACAATAAATAAATGTTTAGCATGTTTGGTGGAAATAATATGAGGATAATTTAGAATTACTGTAAAAACTCTAAGAGATATGTGTAACACCAAACAAGGTCTGCAGACCAAACGTGGCGTGCTCTTGCTTATTATGAGTTATGACCTTACGACCTTCAAAACTTTCAATAATTCCCGGACTAACCTTGGGAAAGCCTTGTCATTTATATCATTCAAAAGAGAATGTAAAACAACACCAGCGTTTCAAATTTACTTAGAATCGGTTGAATAGTTACAATGTTATTACCAAAACAAAAGAAAGCAAAACGGGAAAGGACCGATCGACATAGTGAGATATAGAGTCGCCCGCGACTAAAAACGGATTCTACGAATAAATTTTATTTTTTTTTTTCAAAATTTATAGATATAATAATTGTTTAAGGGTTCTACCACCGATCTACCCTCGATTTTAGGTATTTCATATCTCAGTGAGAACATAGAGTTTAAAAGGGGCTCGAAGCGTGGGTGAATAGATCTTATAGTCGGTCTGCATTCAGACTCGATTCGACGATTTACAACACCGTAGATAGCCATATAATAGGTATCTAGTAAGCGTAATTATTTCTTCAAATGGTTAGTAACTCAATTGGAAACCATGCGTTCATCTATTGGTTCCAATACCTTAATACTACATGATTACGTTCCCCTCGAATTTAAAGAAGAAAATCCTTGAAAAGAGATCTGTGTAAAGAGTGAAAACAGGAGAAGTGTAAATTACCCCAGATCCCCCTGTAGGCAGTGGGTTCAAGATGGCAAACTGCGGATTTGGGGAAAGGAAGGTCACACAATCCTCTAGATGTCAACCAGAGCAAGGATGTCCATGGTGCATAAGACATCCCCTTACGGGTTAATACCATTGAGACATCTCGCATCATTAAAAGGTAGAATCAACCCTGATCAACGACTATCCATTAAAAATATCCTCAATATAATAAAATAAACTATAAATAATTTAAATCCTGCAGATAAGATCAAATGCTAATCTTTTGGAGAATTCGGCTTCCTCCGGGTAATTAACGCTCGAAGTAGCCTCCTCTTTACAGTATTCTGGCTATTACCTTCCACATTTTTCTCCTTCTCTATCCTCACTACATGCGACAGAGCTTCTGAGTGAAATGGCCTGGTTGATTTTCGCTGTTTCAGTTTTTTAGTAATAACAATTTTACCTGAGAAATAATTATTCAAGAGATTATCCAACCAGGTCATAATTCCGATCTTAATATCACCTCTCGAGAGACCATTACAAAAATGCACAATTTTATATTTACAAAGGTCTTCCCAATGTCTCAACTCCAGCACTTTTGTCAGTTTATCCAAAACACAAGAGGATTTCAAATCGTTTCTCTCCCTCGTCGCCTTGCTTGCATGCGGTTAGTATGCAACAATGGGCACGCCTGGATGACGCTCTTCCTCTATTCCAAGCAAGTGATTGTATCCAAGAGACCAATCTAGCAACCCTAAAAAGAGCTGCCCGATGAGGTGTGAAAGTGGCTAATCATTGCTATACTAACGTCACTACCTTCACCACGTACATTGCAGTTTTCCTTACTTTGAGGGGTTTACATCCTTCTGTCTCGAAAGACAATGTAGATTGCCGAATAGAAGTCAGCGCAGGCCTGAGCGAAGTGTATTGCGACCCTAGGTTTGCCCAGTCGTCAATATCCCTTCCCTGCTCGGCTTCGCCGGTGTTATCCAAAGGAATGCAGAGCAGTTCGTTTGACACCGGGCTGGCTGCAGAAGCTGCCGGAGTCAGTGAGCACAGCGCACTAATCCGCCTTCGGGACTCCACTCCTGATTTGCAAGGCTTACTCCCTTACACTTATAAAATGTAAGATATAACTTGCTTCCACGAGTGAGGGAAAACGACCCCGTGTATCACGAATGGGGAAAAGGTAAAAGGGCCAATTAATACAATTCATTTTAGGTCTGTTAGTTTGATCTATTTCATAGCAAACAACAACCCTCGGGCCGGATTTGGTCCACGAGATCAGTTCATCCGTCCAAGATCTTGGTTTAAAAACAAAGGGATAGCATCGCTGATTGAACACGAGACGTTGTCATAAAAAGAAACGAGGCTGTCGCATGTGATGCCGACTCATGTGGCGTACAGCGTTGCCATACTTCCTACTGACCGAAGTTTCTCCTCTCTCGACGTCAAAAGTTGATTGTCTGTTGCTGGCTTTATATATATATATATATATATATATATATATATATATATATATATATATATATATATATATATATATATATATATATATATATATATATATATATATATTAAGTTATTGGAGATTATGACAATAAGGTTAGCCTACTAACTACGAGACACTAACTATTTATTTATGTGCCAAAAATAATGCTTTTTTCATTTCGAGATTGTTTTTATTTCTGGAAACCAAAAAAAAGAGTGTTTAAATTTGTATTCATATAATTGAATTACTTTCGTAATTGACCAAGCATTACCGACGACGAGGATGTAAAATATGTTTTGCTTGCTCTTTGTTTGTTTGACGTCTACAAAATATCTCCACAATATCTTCATATCCTGTTTTCTTCACCATTCGTTATGGCAACTAACAAAAGGAAACTGGACGCCGAGAGTCGCGTTTTCAATGAAGAATGGGGGAAAAGTACTTCTTTGCCGAAACAAACAAGAAAGATAAATCCGTGATATGCAGCGGAAGTGTTGCTGTTTTCAAAGAGTGTAATATTCGGGCGTCACTATAAAACCAAAGTTGCGTTTTGAGAAATTGGAGTCCATAAAACATAGTTTTGAATCTCAAACACCTCTCCTTATATGAAAGTTTGATGAAAATGAATGTCACTTGTACAAGTTACTAAATATTGGATAAGATGGCAGAGCAAAACAAACCGTTTACTGACGGCAACTTCGTCAAAGAGACTGGAATGGAAGCAGTAAATGACTTGTGTCTTGAGAAAGCCGAGTTGTTTGGAAGTATCAGCTTTTCACCAAGTTCAGTTGTGTGGAGAACAGAAGCGCTTGGAGAGAACATAGTGCTACAGATACGGGAGAGCGCTAGGAACTTCTTTTGGTATTCTCTGACATTGAATCAATTTAATGATCTCTCAAGTACGTCATAACTTCTCGTTTTCATTTGTGGTTTCAATTTGGACTTTCAGATCACGTAAGAGTTGATATCCGTTTACAGAATGAACGGAACAACAACCGTAGAAAAATTTTCATGTAAGTGAAGAAAACCTTGCAAGGCCATAACCCTCAGTGGAAACAACTTCAATGTGTTACAGTTGATGGAATAAAAAACAAGGTTAGTGTGAAGTAATCGATACCCCCCCCTTGAGTCGAGCCACGGGAAGTTGACCACAACATCCGGGCAGTGTAGACGCCATGGTTCAAACTCTTAACTACGTCGCTCTAGCCCCTCCTCCCGTTTTGAAGCTGAACGACCTTCCGAGACAACAGAAGGCGCTAATCAGCTCAGGTCGGACTGGAGACCATAACATCGGTTTAAAACTGCAAGATTTTCCCTAAGAGCGGGTATTAAATTTCACCTCAGAGGCCAACTTAGAGGAACGTCGCCCGAAATCCAGAAGGTCCCACCGGGCCATCTGTACGACGCCCTGATAAAAACCGTTGGAGGAGGAACCTTCATGCGGCCTGTTCACAAATCCCCTCCTTCCTACCCTTACCGCAGTGGGGGTGACGACGTATATATAGCAAAATCTTTGGAAAAAAACGTGGTAGAATGCGTGAGTCAGCAAGGCTACGAAATCCCCGGCAAGAGTCCGGGCTACTAAGAGAAGGGACTAAGAAGCAGCTCATCCTCGAGCTAGTTCCTGGTCATCATACCGAACATTAAGTTGACTTGTTCATGTTCAACTTACTCTTGTCAGAGAACATCCCCCCCCTATCCTAGGGGAGCCCAAAGCACCGAGATAGTCCTCGCCCTTGAGGAATACTGAAACTAAGAAGAAGAAGCTCATCCTCGAGTTAGTTCCCGGTGGTCACATCGAACTTTAAGTTAACTTGATTTAAGAATCAAATTCATTTACTCTCGTAAGAGAACCACCCCCGTTATCCTGGTGTAGCCCAAAGCACTAAGATAGTCCTCGCCCTTGAGGAATACCAGAACTAAGTAGAGGTTCCTCCTCGAGCCGGTTCTTTGTGGTCACACCGAACTTTAAGTTAACTTGGTTTAAGAACCAAGTTCAACTTATTCTCGTCAGAGAAACCCCTCCTATCCTGGTGCATCCTAAAGCACAGAGATAGTCCTCGCCCTTGAGAAAGACCCCCGAGTGCACTCTCTTTAGCATTCCCCTGAGTCAAAGGATTCAAGCATTGACTCATCGCTAGTTAGTGCGAATTATTCCCCAGAGTAATCCGAAGAGAAGAAAGGAACATTCTTTCACTATCCCGTGGGAATATCATTTCCTGCCGAAGGCGTGTGGCTTCCCTATCTGACACAATCGCCAAAGTCCTCTGTGACTTTAAAGCTATTTTCTCCGCACTAACAATCTGAACGAGTGGCACGTGTCATCTAGATAACAAGATTCCTGAGGTGACGTAGCTCGTTCAGTTCAAGGTCAGACTCAAACCCGTTTCAAGAGCGATCTACAAAGGTATTTAAACTCCAGTATCCGTCCGGGTAAAGGCTGTTAGAATTTTTTATATTGAAGTGAGCGGTGGGTCAACCGTCACTATAATTTCAAGTAGGTGAATTTAGAAAGCCTTACTGAAATTTATTGAAGTCATTTCTGTGTATTTAGTGTGTAATATTTCTTTGGTTCATGTTTATTTTCTTTTGTTTTAATTAAAGTTTTAGTTAGTTTTAACGAATTTTTATTCTATCCTCGAAACGCTAAGTATGGCACAAGGAACCCTCAAAGCTTAAAGAAGTTATAATCAGATAACAATAAATAATATATAATAATCAGATATATAACACTCTTAGAGAGATAAAACGTTAATAACGGAGTTTGGTGAAGTACGTAAACACCCCATACGTACGAACTCCCGCCATCACTCAGTCCTTCCTATACCACGACAGTTAGAGTGACGAAGAGTCTAGTGGGTCAGATCAAGACTCAGTTGTAAGATCTTCAAATCCCGGGTGCTCTGTTCATACACTGTATCATACATCAGCAAGCATTATGTAGGAAAGACTTAGATATTTCATGCTTACTGAAACCAGCCGTGTCTGCGGTGAACTTCATTCGAGATCATGCACTTAATCATCACCAGTTTCAGGCTTTTTGTTTTAACAAATTGAGTCTGATTTCTGTTAGTTTCATTATAACGCAGCAGTTAGGTAGCTCAGCTGCAGTAAAGTACTGTTTTATTTTAATAAACTCGGAAGAAAAATAGATATTTTTCCAACCGAAAAAGATAGAGCTAATCCACTTCTGTCGGATCCAATCTGGCTCTCTAAGTTCGTCACTTTAGATTGACATCATATCCCGCATGAAAGAATTCAAATTAAAACTTCAAGGCCAGAATAACCTTGTATGTGATCTATACAGCATCATCAAAGGATTTCAGAGAAAGCTGTCATTGTTTTAAGCACAACTGAGAGTAGGAAACTTCTCTAATTTTCAGTGTTTCAAAGAGTTTTGCCCAGGAATTGCAGAAGAGGTCAACCTTGAGTAACTAAAAAATATAACTCTTGACTTAAAGAAGCATTTTTGGAGAGATTTTCAGATCTCGACAGAATTGAGAGTGATATTTACATATTTCTTCCAGAATCCGTGAAAATTAATAGAAATTAAAATATGCTGAATAGTAAATTTCTCTTTATTTTTGAGAGTGGACATGTATTCTATATATTCATATTCACAATTTAAATACGTCATTAAAGAATATGTTGAAATTAAATAAGCCACATAAGCGCATGTATTATACAGTCATATAGGATTATCATGAAATTTCCATCATAAAAGTTAACGAGAAACTGATAGAAGATAATCGTGTCCCGTGCAGATTTATCCTACCATATATTTTTCGATTTTTCTTCATCTTCTCTTGTTTATCAAACGATTTTTTTTACGTAATTTTCTTCTATCTTATTGTGTTGGCACCTATTTGTTAGGTTTCTTCAGAAATGGCTACTGTATGCATTTTTAAGTTTAAACATTTTAAAAAGTATCACGTGTTTATCCCATCCATCTCTACCTATTTCCTCTCTCCTTTTCTTCAAAACTTTCATTACGAACCTTTCATCACATACATCCTGGCGGCGAGTCCACCGTTCGTTTTTGCTTGTTAAAGCAATAATGCGGAGCCCAGCCGCCATTGCCTTCTCAAAATGTCAGCGGCGAGTCAATGTAAATCCTGATTTAGGTGGGACCAATTTTACAAGTGCATTCACATGTTTTAGTTTTAATCCTAATCAAATTAGAGTCATAACGGCATCGATATGCATAATTTCAGCAATCAAACGCAAAAAGATGCATGTGTGCCAAGTCGTAGGCACATCAAATAAAAAGAATAATCTTATTCATTCTTGTTTTTTCTATATAGTTTATGTCTAGTTATCTAGCTTTGTTAATCTAGGCTCTATTTACTGGTCCGTTTTATGATTCAGCCCTCTTTTTGTGTTTAAGTTTCCTAATTAACATATGTCTGGCCATCTGTCAATTCTTGCCTATCTAACTGCATGTTTGTATGTCGGCACGTAACTTCTTGATTGCCTGTTTTCTCCAGTTCCGAGCTCTACCCCTTCATCCGTTTGGTCATTGTTTATCTTCCTTTACCCCTGATCCTTCTGATAGCGGGTTTTTTTTTTATTTTAAAGTAGCCTAGAACTAGGCCAGTTTTAATACGGCGACTAATGCCCAAGTAGGCAGTCGCCAGATGAGCTCTTAAAAAAAAAAGAAAAAAAGTGCCAAATGAAAAAAAATCCTTCTGATAGCCATAAGAACCACGTGGTTCTGTCAAATAGTGTCGTTAATTGCTACGGCACCTATTTATCCTCCTTCTGAGAGCCATTTCGTCGTTTATCGATCCTAATCTGTGTTTCCTTTGTGATGACTGAAGGCTACTTGCCGACACCATTAACGGCATAATTGGGAGCAGTCAGGGGTGTATAATGTGGATGTACGTTTTTTTCTCAGCGATCTAGGATTTAAAGGATACAAGCGGGCAATGAATTTCTACGTCAGGAAAAGAGGAAAACAGAACCTAAGAGGGTCTTTGAACGAGAGCCTGAAATAAGTACGAGCTCAAGTGAAAAACCCATTTACGGAAAAATACATACACCCTTGGCCAAAGTATAAGTCACCCTATGAAATCATTCAATTAGACATTTGTAGTAAATTAATTCAATATACATATATGTAATATATATTTTTTAATTATTTATTAATTGAACGGCCATTATTCTTCGTGGTATAGATTTCCTCAAATTTTCACAAATTTCTGACTTTATCTTTCCCGACTGAGCTTGTAATTTTTCATGCAATTCTCTTTTATTTGTAATTGTGGTATTTTTTATTGCTTTTCTAAGCACTCTCTACAAGAGTTCTATTGGACTTAAATTTTGGCTTTGTGGTTGGCACTCCATAGAGGTGATCTCCATTTCAGTAAACCACTTCTCGGTGTGGCTGCGTGTTGGGGATGAGGCAGTGCTATGCTAAAATATAACTTCATTTCTCCCTGTTTTGAGATGCTCTCATGGTGGTGTAGTATAAGTTGTGTTTATTCTTTCTTGGCATAAAAACATGTTCCTTGGCCGTTAAGAAGACATGGAGCCCATAGTATGATAGAACCATCTCCATGCTTTCCATTTGGTACCACATAAGCATGGTGAATTGCCATTACCAAATCTTTGTCTCCCAAAGGTAACAACAACAAGGAGTAACAACAAGGAAAGTAAGTACCCTAGGAGACCTTACGGTCCATTCAAAGAGGGTACCTTTGGACTAGCAATTGAGCGGGCACATGGCTGCTCAATTGTTTTGCGTCCATAAACGGCCACTTTTCAAGACTTTGTCTAGTCTTGACTTGAACTGGTCAACAGATTCACTGTTGACAACTTCCACTGGAAGTGCGTTCCACTTACCGCAGATACTGTAGGTGAAAAAGTTTCCACACAGATTGCGGTTGTAACGCTTCAGTTCAAGTTTGAAGCCGTGATTGCGCGTTCTGTTCTCACTCAGTGTGAAAATATCCCGGTAGTCAACATTGTCGAACCCTCGAAGTATTTTGAAGACTTCGATGAGCTGACCACGCAGTCTACGGGTTTCCAGCGAGAACATATCTAACTCCCTTAGTCTATCCTCATAACTTTTATGTCGGATAGAGGGAATCAGCTTGGTTGCCCTGGCTTGTACGCGTTCCAATCTCGCGATGTCCTTTCGCAATGAAGGACTCCAAAATTGTACGGCATACTCCAGGTGCGGTCGGACAAGTGAGTTGTACAGGCACAGTACAATCTCCTGGTTCCGATAACCAAACTGGCGCTTAATATAGCCTAGCATCCTTTGGGCCTTTTTCTCCGCCTCAATGCACTGTTTCGAGAACTTGAGGTCACTAGTGATTGTTACACCCAAGTCCTTCTCAGTGTCACTCGATTCAAGAGCAGTGCCCTTAAGGATATACTGAGATTGGGGGTTTCTGTGGCCGATATGCATCACTTTGCATTTGCCCACGTTAAAAGGCATTTGCCACGTGTCCGACCACTCCCCAATCTTCCCAAGATCTTCCTGCAGGCGGGCAGTATTTCCATCCTTTGCAACGTTCATACCAAGCTTGGTATCGTCGGCAAATTTGGAAATCTTCGCAACCATGTCACCGTCCATGTCGTTGACGTAGATGATGAATAGTAGTGGTCCCAGGACAGAACCTTGAGGCACCCCGCTAGTAACGGGCACCCACTCAGAAGACTGTCCATTCACCACCACCCGTTGCCGTCTGCCACTTAGCCAGTTCTCGATCCAGCCGGCTACCTTTCCGTCTATGCCAAGCGCTCGCACTTTCCGGAGAAGGCGGCGGTGTGGTACCTTATCAAAGGCTTTCTGAAAGTCTAGGTAGACCACATCCACCGCCTTGTCCCGATCGTGCTCGCTGAAAACGAAGTGGAAGAATTCTACAAGGTTCGTCAGGCATGACCGTTGCCTTCGGAAGCCATGCTGGGAACTCCTCAGTAGCAGGTTTGACTCTAAATACGACGTCACTTTGTCCACCATGATGCTTTCCATGAGTTTACCGACTATCGAAGTCAGACTGATAGGTCGGTAGTTCGACGGTTGGTTACGGTCTCCTTTCTTGAAGATCGGAGTCACCTCCGCCTCACGCCAAGAATCCCCAGAAGTGGTAAAAATCTGCAAAATTGTTACGAAATAGTTAACTTTTGAAGAAAAAATTCCAAAATATGTTTAAAAGAATTGCATAAATTACATGGAAATCAACAATACAATAATCTTTCTTACATAATAGATAACTATGTGCTTTCATCTGACCAGATAATTTGAGATCATTTTGCAGGTGTCCAATTTCTGCTGACCTCATATAGCCATGGTTTATTTCTTGCCTTGCATCCTTAGTCATTAAGCCTCCTTCTAACTGTTCTGGGTGTTATTTTTTAACTTGAAAGATTATTGAACACCTCCTGTGTTTTTTTTTTAGGACGTTTTATGTCCCTTCTCATGATATCGTTTTAAGTTGGTTTGGAAAACATATCTTGAACCATTTATTAGTGGCGAGTGAGTCTAGTCGCGGGTGACTCAACATTTGCTTTTGTGTTTTTCTAATGATATTGTAACTATTCAGCCGATTCCTTAAGAAATTTGAAACCCCTATGATGTTTTACATTCCCTTTCGAATCGTCATCTACACAACCTACACCACCACCTACATCAACTACACTACCACCACCACCTGCACCATCTACACCACCTACGACTACACAAACTGCACCACCGCCTACAACACCAACACGTCCCCCTCACCACCTAGACCACCCACGAAATGACGTCGTATTTAGAGTCAAACCTGCTACTGAGGAGTTCCCAGCACGGCTTCCGAAGGCAACGGTCATGCCTGACGAACCTTGTGGAATTCTTCCACTTTGTTTTCAGTGAGCACGATCGGGACAAGGCGGTGGATGTGGTTTACTTAGACTTTCAGAAAGCCTTTGATAAGGTACCACACTGCCGCCTTCTCCGGAAAGTGCGAGCGCTGGGCATAGACGGAAAAGTAGCCGGCTGGATCGAGAACTGGCTAAGTGGCAGACGGCAACGGGTGGTGGTAAATGGACAGGCTTCTGAGTGGGTGCCCGTTACTAGCGGGGTGCCTCAAGGTTCTGTCCTGGGACCACTACTATTCATCATCTACGTCAACGACATGGACGGTGACATGGTTGCCAAGATTTCCAAATTTGCCGACGAGACCAAGCTTGGTATGAACGTTGCAAAGGATGGAAATACTGCCCGCCTGCAGGAAGATCTTGTGAAGATTGGGGAGTGGTCGGACACGTGGCAAATGCCTTTTTACGTGAACAAATGCAAAGTAATGCATATCGGCCACAAAAACCCCCAATCTCATTATATCCTTAAGGGCACTGCTCTTGAATCGAGTGACACTGAGAAGGACTTGGGTGTTACTATCACTAGCGACCTCAAGTTCTCGAAACAGTGCATCGAGGCAGAGAAGAAAGCCCAAAGGATGTTAGGCTACATAAAGCGCCAGTTTGGATACCGTAACAAGGAGATAGTACTTTGTCTGTACAACTCCCTGGTTCGGCTGCACCTGGAGTATGCCGTACAATTTTGGAGTCCTTCGTTTCGAAAGGACATTGCAAGGTTGGAACGCGTACAAGCTAGGGCAACCAAACTGATTCCCTCTATCCGACATTAAACGTAATGAGGATAGACTAGGGGAATTAGATCTGTTCTCGCTGGAAACCCGTAGACTGCGTGGTCAGCTCATCGAAGTTTTCAAAATACTTCGGGGGTTCGACAATGTTGACTACCGGGATATTTTCTCACTAAATGAGAACAGAACGCGCAATCACGGCTTCAAACTTGAACTGAAGCGTTACAACCAAAATATGTGTGGAATTTTTTTCACCTACAGTATCTGCGGTAAGTGGAACGCACTTCCAGTGGAAGTTGTCAACAGTGAATCTGTTGACCAGTTCAAGTCAAGACTAGACAAAGTCTTGAAAAGTGGCCGTTTAGGGACGCAAAACAATTGAGCAGTCATGTGCCTGCTCGATTGATAGTCCAAAGGTACCCTCTTTGAATGGACCGTAAGGTCTCCTAGGGTACTTACTTTCCTTGTTAATAACTCAACCTACACTAACACGTACACCTCCACCACCTAGACCAACCACACTACCTCAACCACTACCACCACCACTTAGGGCACCTACACCACCATCACTTGCACCACATACGCCACCTACATTACCTACACTACAACCATATACACAACCACCACCTACACCACCATCACCTGCACCACCACTAACTGCACCACTACCACTAACTGCACCACTACCACTAACATCACTTACACCACATCCATCTATACAACCACCACCTACACCACCAATACCTGCACCACTGCCAACAACATCACTTATACCATCACCTACACCACAACCATCTACACAAACAGCACCTGCACCACCATAACCTACACCACCAACATTACATACACTACTAACGCCTACCCAGCCACCACGACCAACATCACCTACACCAGCACCTACATCCCTTACACCACCGCCAGCACCTATACCCTCGCTACCTACATCACCGCCACCTACACTACCACCACCACCTGCACCACCACTACCACATAGACCACCATCGCAGACATCACTACCATCAGCTAGACCACTGACATCACCACCACCTGCACCACCTACACCGCCACAACCTACACCACCACCACCAAGACCTATACCACCACGGCCTGCACCACCACTACCACATAGATCACCATCGCAGACATTACTACCAACAGCTACACCCCCCATCTACACTACCACCACCAACTACACCACTTCCTACATCGCCCCACATACACCGCCATCACTACAACCTACACCACCAAAACCTACACCACTACCGCCTGCACCACCACTACCACATAGACCACCATCGCAGACATCACTACCACCAGCTACACCACCACAATCTACACTACCACCAACTACACCACTTCCTACATCGCCACCACCTACACCGCCATCACTACAACCTACACCACCACTTAAACCACCACTAACTACACTATCACCTACACCACCATAACCTATACCGACACCACTTACACCACAACCTACACCTACACCACCTCCACCTACGCCATTACCAGTTACATCATCACCACCTACACGACCATCACCTACACCGTCCATCACCTACACCGTCCCTACCTATACCATCACCACCTACACCACCACCACCTACACCACCACCACCTACACCACCACCACTTACACCACTACCAATTACATCATCACTACCTACACGACTACCACTTTGGGGTCAGCAGACCTTGTTTTTTATCAATTCCTACTTAGGAAACCCTTAGCTATGGACAATTTAGATTTGTGCAATCTGTGCTTCTGTAAGATCTTTAGTTCTATCAATATTGAATACAAAATAGTTATAAATTTAAGTTGAAACATAAAGAGCTTTTGTTTAAATTCGGATTTTAGAAAACACCATTTAAATACTTATTTAAAAACCATTAAATCAAAAATTAATTAATTAAAATATAATAAAATATTCAAACATATTATAAAAATACACATCATTATCATTGAGCTTATACATATGTATTTATGAATAATATGCTAAATTTTCATTATTATTCCAAAGGTTTGTGTCACAGTAAATTTGTGATTTTGAAAGGCATTTGCTCACAGGGTCATTTAAGTTCTAGATTTAAAATTATTAGGTTTTGAGAAGACAAAAGAAATCCTTGTTAGAGTTGTTTAAAAAGGTTCAAATTTGCTACATGCTCTTTAATGATTACTGAAGTAATGTCTACTCCCTTTTTAATATTCAAAAATGTTGTTTTGTGTCCGGTGAAATGTCTGAAAGACAACTTTTACAACTCATGAATATTGTTTCGTCTTGAACTTAACCTACGAGTATATATTGAAAAATACAACGTTTAAATGAACCTCTTCAAATAAAGTCCCCCATACGTTCACGTTTACCCCAATAATAAAAATAATGCATTAGGTTGGGAAATTTTTCTTCATTCTTCATATTCACCATTTATGTAGAGCTGTAAACAAATAGCGATGATCACTCTTATATTAAAGATGTGTAAAAGGTTATCAAATCACACCTTTCATCAAAAACGGATGAATTATTTAAGAAAAGATTATCATTGATGATGAAGACATAGTTATTAAATATATGGGTTTTTTATATTAAAATTCTTTTAGTTTCTTTAAGAAAAACTACATTGGTTTCTTTCTAACCTTATGTTTTGAGTTGACACCACCAACCATTAAAATGGAAAATAGCAGAATCAACTTGCATGGATCGAGATATAAAAAACAACAACGGTTCCTTTGTGTTTTCCTGAAAATATATTTACAATGAGAATGGTCTAGTGATAATCACTTAAAATTTTTAAAATGGCCTATTTTCATTTTTAATTTTTTCTCGACTCCTTTATTACTTGACTATGTTTTTATATCTTTGAAATCATCTTCTTTTGAGTTTGATTATCGTGATCACTCATAAATTGACTAAGGTATGTTAAAATCTGTGTAATTATATACTTGTGTATTTTTCCTCTCTTTTCGTCAAATTTAAACGAATTGATCTTTTTTCAAGATTGATAGGATTTAGTTGAGTTAAACAAAAATACAGATATTATTAATGTACCCAGTAAATTCTCTTTTTTCCCATTTTATACTTAAAAATTTACTTATTTCCAAAGGTCTTTTGGTTTTTTGGAAAGTTATCTAAGACTATATTTGCCTTCTATGGACGAAATTATCCAAACAAACAGAAGTTGTTTATTGAGAATTAGCCCGTAGCGTGTTTTTATTTACTCAATAAACAACTGTTGTATAAAGGAATTTTCTTCATTCTTTGGGTAAAATTTATGCTGTTGTTAATTTAAATTATTTCAAGTAGCCTGAGAAGTTTGAAATTCTCTTTACTTCAGCTCTTTACACCAACTCTTTGAGCCCCACTCCCTACTCCCGAGTTCTTCCCTATCCGAATACACTACGAAAACAGACATCCACACCATAAACCAAACTTAAATAATTTTTCAATTAAAGAAACAGCAAACAACGAAAACCAACTACGTACACTGGAATCACTTTATATTAGATTTAAAACCCCCACTTTAAACTCTGACACAAGCTAATTTCCACTTTTACTACAACTATAATCATCCACAAATTACACACGCCAAATTCACTTCTCCAAAACAACCCCTATCTTTCAAATATTTTTATTATCTCCCCCTTTTTACAATGAAAACATCTAAAATTAATTAATCTCAGTTTTATTTAAAAACATATTTCCTATTCCCTAATAGTTAAAAGCCCTGCATTTTTATAATTTGAATATTACCACCTCGGCTGCTTCCCATTTCCTATATAGTTAATTTATAAATATCTCATAACTTATCTAAAAAATTCTTATGTTTGTATATATTTATAATCTCCCATTCTTGAGAATGGGTTCCTACCCGAAACGTCGGTACCAAGAAGTTATAATATAGTAATGAACTTCCTAAATTTAACCTGCTTATTTATCCTAAAAATACGTATACGCCTGGCAACGCGCAACCCCTCTGCTCTCTTAAGATATATATATATATATATATATATATATATATATATATATATATATATATATATATATATATATATATATATATATATATATATATATATATATATATATATATATATATATATATATATATATATATATATATATATATATATATATATATATATATATATATATATATATATATGCTAACATGTGAAAGATTAATCCACTTTATTACAATTCCTTCTAAAAAGTAAAAGCTGCTGATTAAAGATTGACTGAACTAGAGAGTTCCTTCCGTATTCTCTTTGACCCTCTATAAACAAAGTCAACATACTTAAGTCGTGTGCTCTCAATTATTTCCAAGATTTAAAAAAAAAAATTAATTAACATACATATCATCTGACCTTCCGACCTTCAAAACTTCACTGAAAAGTGAAATGGTTACATCCGATCGACGGATAGACATAATAACTTATAGAGAGGCGGATACGCGACTAAAAAGAAGTCTAAAAGAAGGGTTGGACCATGCGATTGGAATCTTTCTTTGCATTAACCATGCTGTAAACAAACTAGCTTGTAGGTCAGCAAGATCTTCTACTACACCTTTTTTTGGTCGATTATAACCCCATCGTTCCCACGCAATTTGCCATTTTTCATGCACCTAGGTGCAAGCAAAATTTCGTACTTTTTTATACGTGATACTTCCTAATCATCTATTGAGACATGTTCTGGTTTGTCCAGTGTGTACCCAGGAATTTAGTGTTAGGAGTACCATGGAATAGTGTACTGCACTTGATATCTGAAGGATAGCTTGCCCTCCCCGCCGGCCTCAATGCTCGCAAATGATGTGCGGCAACATATCTTCGACACATTTTAATTTCCTCATCCTCACCAATTGCTATAAAACGTTCTCTTTATCTCCTGTTTGTGAGAGTTGTTCGCGTTGGCTTTCGCTTTAAATTTCTATTATAAAAATAATCTCGTGTAAGGTGGACATTGTTTGCATATAGCTCCAGAGAGAATTCTTTAATTATTTCAATGAGCTGTCCTCTGTTTGTGATTGTGTCTTCATTTAACCTTTAGTGTTGTCTTTTTCTGTCTGTTAATTGTTATTTAATCTGTTTTAGTAATTTTGCAATAGTTTGCCCAACTAAGTTGGTATTATATGTTCTATTTTTTACCTAGTTGTTTTTTAATAAGTTTGTTGAGTTTTGTTTCATCGATTCTTTTAATAATTGTCCAATCTCCTCTCCTTTTTTGTCTTTAGTCTAAAAGTATTTTCGTATCCTCACTTCATTTTTCTGTACGATGACAGTTTCTTATTGTTGTTTGCCAAATTTGCACATTTTAAAATACTTTGTTATACGATCGTTGTAGTTTTCTAGTGGCAAATTTGTCACTTAACCATTTTGTTCAATTTAACTTGTTTGCTAGCTTAATTTTGAATGTATTTATTTTAGTTTGAGTGTCGTGTTTAAGTGGGTATGTTCTCTTTGTAAAGATGTTCTTCTAGATGTATTATTTTCTTGCTCCTAAGAAATCTGTGGTCACTGCCTGTGTTGAAAGTGATGATAATCGGTATTCATTTATTAGTTTGATTAATTTATCGGGCGCTTTTTTGTTTAGGGGACACAACCAAAAATGGCTGGTGACTGTCTGTGAGACAGCCATGTGATCCTCAAGTGTGAGGATCACTGCCGATTTTGGTTCCTCTTTGGTTATATAATCGAACCTAACCTTAACCTAAAAAATAAATGTAATGGACCTATTGAACCTGTTTTAGTGAAAATTAAAAGTAAAGTAGTAGCAACAATTGATGATTTTAAAAGGTAGAAATTTCATATGTCTTTATAAATTTGCTGAACCAAGTCCAAGCAAAGCAGCTTCCAGAATATTATTATGGAGTTACAGTGGCCAGTCGACCTTTCTGGCTGATGACGTCACAAGGCATTTTTTCTTTGTGTCCGCTAAACAAAAAAGCGTCATTTATTGTATTTTTATAATCATTTTTGTTGTAAATTCTACTATGTATATGGTAAATCATACGCCACACTCATGCAAAACATTTCGACCCCAATAAGAAAGGATGCGATCGTGTTTTTTAAAAATTCTATTAGTACCTTCTTTTTGTTTCCTTACTTTGCTGAGGCCACTGATGACCCATTCTGGAGAGTATCAGTATATTTTCAGTGTCCAAGAACGTCAAACGTCAGCAGCCTTTTTAATAAGGACTGAATATTAGGAAAAAATGGGTAAGATAAGGGTAAGAAAGGGGTAAACTTAGTTTCCCAAATAACTTACCCTTTTAAGGGTAAATGAGATCGCGATTTACTCTTTTGCAATATGGGTAAATTAGACTGCATTTTGCCCTATTTTCATACGGTGAAGTTACAGCCCCTATTTACCCATTTTTACAGGCTGATATACCAGTGCCAAGTAAAAGGAAACAGTCATTAGATACAAATTTTCTAACAGATTTATTAGAAATATTCAGAATGACCAAATACAAAGAAAAATCTAATTATTCGCATCAAAAAAAATAAATGCTTTACAATATTATGGAAAATAAATCAAACAATAAAATCTTTAAAAAAAAACATTCCAAAACTAAGAATACCAGTAAATTATTGATTGTCATCTAGAAAATATTAATAATTACATAAAATCTTCAATTAAATGAAAAAACAGATTAAAAAAATTAGGTAAAGCAGTAGTTATTATAATAGAAAATTTAATGCAAAAAATACCATTACAGCATAACCTAACCTAACTTAGGCAATCCCAAGCTTATTGCCCCATGATGATATGAGTCTTAGAATTTTTGAGCATAGGTTGAAAAGATATTTTTTAACAAATACTCTCGTTTTCTTAAGTTCATTTGAGTATTCAATTCAAAATACTCAATTAAAATGGAGGAAAGCTTCAAAAGCTGTGGTGAATGTCACTGTTTTCCTTATGAGGATTGGCTCCCCATTAATATATAGTTGGAATCCTTCGTCATCCATAACCAACACAGGAGAAGGCGCCTTGATACTCTGTGGAAGTAGAATATGTTCCATAAATAAATAGACAAATAAATAGATAAATATATATGCGGTTAAGAAGGCAAATATATATATATATATTTACAGTGTAAGAGACCGAACTAATGCCTAGAAAATAACTATAAGAAAAAGTTATCAAGTTGCTTAATGTATTTATAAAATAATTAAAAACTGGTTGACAAAATAAAGACCTCGAAGGAAATTTTGAATACATAAAGCAGATGGTGGGACCCGGAAGAAAAATACCGTGAGAAGTGAAAAATCCTCCCATTTGTCTTTTTTTAGTTGGAAACTGCATAATAAAAACAAAAAAGCAAGCGACTAAATGTGAAACATACCTCAATGCTGTCAACTAAACTCATTTGTTGATCCTTTTTGAAGAGTGACGGAATTTGTTGTGCAGCAAAAACCAATCCAATCTCTGAAATACAAATTAAGCATAAAGAGAAGAAATTGCATAAACAATTCATGAAATATATTTTTCCCCAATGAAAAATGATGCACAACTGTTTATAACACTAAAAATGAATGAATAGTAGATAATATTTAGCACTGCATGAGTGACCCAAGGAACAATCAAATTGTTATTTTTTCTGATGAAAAAACCTTAAAGGTCGTTGGAGGGTCAGCAAGCAGAAAACCCGCGTGATAAGCTTCAGCCGGGACGTGTCCGATGTGGGGTACATATCCAAGAGCAAGCACTCGGCCATTGTGATGATGCTCGGTGTCGTGGCACCAAATGGTGAGAAGATGCCTCTGGTGTAGTTCTAGGAGGGAGGGGGTTAAAGGCTCACCACAGCCGATTACAGGGACATCTTGGCCACGAAAGTCCTGCCCTGGGTGATAAAGATTACAAAGAATGAACTATCTTAATGATGAGCTCCGACGCCATTAAAGCTCCGCTGTCCACACTAGAAAGTTATTCGTCATGTGAGTCCTCCCTACAAAGGACACTCCGGGGCCGAGCGTGACGGTTTTGGCCTGGTCATTGAAAAAAGCAGCAGCAGACCTGTCCGTCCCTGGAGCCACCTCGGGTGGAAGTAACCCATCGTCATCTTTGTGTTTTCTATCCTTTTCTCTTCTTTTTAGAAGTGTATAGAGGGGAGAGACGCGCTTTTCTCCATTTCCAGAAGAGGAACTAATGCCAGACAAACGAGCTTCAGCCATGTTTTTGTCAAAAATGTGGAATTCCATTGTGACAAAAGAGCACCAACCAGGTGAGAAGGTCGTTCTTCTTTACATGAGTACTCTGTCTGTAACTCGTGACGCCTCAAAAAAGTCATGCGCGTCGGTGGACTATGGTTCAGGGGAGACTGCAACATAAATTTAGTTTGCCTTTTTAGAGGACCCTACTAACTTGCGCGGGATCACCTCCATGACTATTTTCACCAGAAGAGAGGCTTCAAAGCGGCCATCCATCCATTGTGTTAAATATCTAGAGTGTGTGCTCAAATGACCTATGGACCCTCAAAAACGTCTTTGAGGCTGACATGCCAGCCTCCAAAAGGAAAAAGGAGGTAGCTTCATGACAACTCCTACCAAAGTATCGAGCCTCGCGTCTAGGATGTGTTTCAGTAATTCCAAGAGGACGAAACATCACCTAACCCATCTGATTTGCTTAAAACGGTTCAGCTGCCCATAGTTCGGACCCGAAAACCGAAGCGGTGCATCCTCAGGCTCAATGTTTTCTTGGGGGCGCCTGGGAAAGCTTAGGTGGATCTGCCGCTAGAAGAGAGTCGCCCGAAGTAATTCTACACAAGTGGCTAATGGCGGAAACCCCGAAACTAGTAGTATTTGAATATGTGGGAAACGCTCTCTCAGTATCGATATATTTATTTGGTCTCCTGAGAAAGCTCAATGGGGGTGTACCTCCTCCAAAGAGATGGAGCTTTCCGAGGATAATTACAAAAAAGTATAGTGGAACCTTATTATCGGTGTGGATGGTGAGTGGAAATCAACCTCCACCGGCTTAGGTAGGGAGTTAGGAGGGACATAGTCATTCAAATCTTCGAATGAAACTAATTGCTGCTGCCCGGGGCGTCCCTAACTTGACCCAACATGGGATCAGCCAAGTGAGGCCTCTCTCGTACCCACGCTGATAACTCTGGCATAGCAGTATGCGACATCACCGTTACTCCTTTTGAGCCCCAGAACAAATCTTACACAGGCAGAGGTGGGGTGGACTTGGCTTAGTGACAGGCCAGGGAGAGGGAGAGGTCACCGCATCCAGTGTAGGAAGAAACGAGAGACGTAATCAAGTTAGGCCAGCAGAAGATGGGTCCAATGAAAGGGCTACAGAAACGGAAGGTATTAGTGTAAACAGTGCCTAAAGGGACCTGGACTAAGAGAACACACCAAGAGAGGTGGCTTTTTCCTTGCTTGAGACCATCCTTGCGGGCAATTGGGCAAGAAGGATGTCCTTTTTCTCTAGTTACAAAGTAGGGTACTTCCCTGCGGCACACTGTGAAAGGGAGGATCTGTTTCTCTTCCAGGTATCAGTTGTTGTAGCAGAAGGAATTTCCCCAAGCTATATCATTCACCATTTTACGGGTAGACAAATGTTAAGGAAATAACTGTTGAAAAGAGGAAGCTGAAAGGGAATGATGACGAAGTTTATCAACTAACTCAGGACCAGTCAAAGAGTTAAAGTCCGCCCTATGACGGGCTTCCCTAATTTTCACTCGGCCCTGGAGGACGTGGATACTCCAGGTACCAAGTTTTTAGGCTGCAAAGGGTATTTGCCCTTGAGGTAAAATTGCAGAGAAGGTGTTTTTGCTATTGAGAAAAAGAGAGGGGGGAATCCATAGAATGAAAATCCTTGAGATACTCAAAAGAGCCAGCAGCTTGGGCTCAGTAACGGATATTTCCTAATGGGGTTCGCTAAGAGATTCGCATCTTTAATAATAGAGAAGAAATCCTTATTTTATACATTATATCTAAAATTAAATTAAAAATAACGTAAATATTTCACTTTTTATCGAATCAGAGCATCTTGGAATGTCGATGGTGCAAAGAGTGAATGGAGCACAAACCATTGAGACTCACTGGTCTATAACTCATTTCTTTTCAACCTGATTATCCCTTCCATAAGCATCGGGAATTTAGGGTTGAACCACAAGAGAATTCGTCCAGAAATGGATATGCCAAAACCTCTAGTCTAAAAGAGTTAATTTGCCAAAAAAGCTAGTCTAAAAATAGCTACAAAAAATACAGCTAGTGAGACAAAAAGGCTAATGAAGAAGTCGTCTCGAAGAAAGAAAAGCCAATGCAAAGCAAATATTAGAAATATATAAGAAATAATTAAATGTATACAACTGTCTTGGGACAAAAGTTTAGTAGCTAATATTGCAAGCAATTTCTCGCGGTAAGTTTAGAAGCTAATATTGAAGCTTATTCCTCGAGGTCAATCATTTTTAGAAAATTATTTGTTTACGATTATATTAATCAAGGTAAATGGTGTGGTATTCAGGCAAAAGTCCTGTTACATTCGTTACGATGCTCTCACCTAAGGACACAATGATAGTTTCGATGCAGCTCGACACGTTATTATTGTTTTAAAATTTAAATATGTGTTTAACTTGCAATACTAATCAATGTTGCCTCCCTCGTAGGCGAACGCACGCTCTAGTACAGACCTGAATGCCGCGTAAACGTTGCGGACGAAGCCCTTCATCATTCTGGCCTATTCGCGGTTGATAGAGGACTTCAGCTAGTATAGGTTTCTGTGGCGGATCTTGCAGGCCTTGCAATCGACATGCGCCCAAACGTCCTTCGACCATCCTGGTGCAAGACGGCATCCACCTTATTCGTGATATTTCTCACCCAAGACAGAAATAGTGGGGCCAATATGTCCCTGTAATCGACCGCGGTGAGCCTGTAACCCACCTCGAAGACCGCTGGCGGCATTTTCTGGCCATTTGAAACCACGACATCAAGCATGATCATGGAGGCTGGGTGTTGTTTGGTCAAGGAGACGTAGTGGACCACGGAGACATCCTCGCCAAAACTTAAAACGCTGGTGTTCTGCTTGTCGATGACCAAAGCAACCGTAAAATTTGTTTTATCAGTAAAATGAGAATTCGAGTCGCTGAGAAGGTGAAAACAGCTCTCCTGACGTTGTTATTGCATTAACTCGTTGAGCAGAGTCTTTTCCAAGCAACTTAAGCTCTTGCCACCTTCCTGCTTGACGACACTGGACACCGTGGCTACCGAGATGTTCTTCATCTTCATAAGCGCAGTTATTTAGATTTTGGAACACTTTTCAAGGCCTTTCTCACCACCAAAGTTTGACCGTTCTTGAGCCTCTCCGTAACGCTGTCCATGGTCATCCGACTGACGTTGTGCCACCAACAGGAAAAGACGTTTTAAATACACGTGCTGAAAAATTAGAACTTCAAGGTTATTTGACGAAAGCTTTCTATAACACACATATACCTAGCTAAAGATAAAAAACCGAGTTTAAGATAACTTTTTTCGAAAAAAACTTATTTAGAGTCTGACTGTCCTAAAACAGCATTGTGCCATCAGAGTTAAAATTAAGGATCTCTCAGCTCAGTCATAAAGAAAGATAATTGTGCACTACAGACAAAGTGAAATCACTAGAACTACTTCTACAGCTATAAAATATAAGGCCTCGAATAACATTGCAAACCTTTCTCGTGGTGGAGCTCCGAGAAAAATATCTCAACAAGCTTCTCAAAGGCTGCTGAAATCGATAAAAAAGAACACTATGATAATTAAAATGAACAGCAAGACAATTTAATATTGTCTAGGATATCACTAACAAAAATAATAATTAGTAATTAGCTCCAAAAACAAGATATGAATCACCACTCAAGACCGTCTTAATGTAAAAATCTCACCTATTAACACGACAGGAGTTTTCTCAGGAACACTCAAAGAAGTCGGATCAATTTTAGATGAATAGAATTTAACTTTTGGCTGCAATGTACATAGCTCCCGATGTATGGCGACGTGATGTAATCTCCTCCGATCGAAAGAATACCGTCCCAACGGTCAAGCATGAAAGCAGAAGATTTATGGTGTTGAGTTGTTTTTCTTCTAATGGAACTGGTGCTTTCTACATAATTGATATAAACATGCATTCAGTCAATTACCGCTAGATATTGGCAATGCCATAACATCAATTGTAAAGAAGTGTAGTTGCAGGATGATTGGATTTTCGATCAAGACAATGATCCGAAGCACACAGCAACAGCAACAGCAACACGTAAATGGTTCCTGCAAAACAATATCAATGTTCTATTGTGATCTTATCACTTAAATCGTATCGAAAGTTTGCCGCGAATATTAAATCACCATGTATAAAAAAGGAAGCTTGAAAACTTGGCCGATTTGAAAGACTTATATAATGAGGAGTTGGCAGATATTCCAACACAATTTTGCAAGGACAGCAGCTATAGCATACAATGCTGATACAACCAAATATCGTCTTTTCTCTATCTAGTGACCAAATACTTATTTACACTATTATATTTGTTTTGTTACTATAATGTAATTACATTTAAAGAATGTCTTTATCATCTTTCTTATATTTACTAAAAACAGTTAAAAAATAAAAATAAAAATTTGAAAAAGGAATATAATAATAAATCAACAACTCATGTAATTAATTTTATTAACGATGAAAAGAATAACTTCAGACAAAAAGTTATTAATATCAAATTTATTATTTCACGCGAAATATTAAAATAATTTAAAACTTAATATTCTGAAGAAAGGAGTATGCTAGCAAGACAAATAGAGAGCACTGCGGTGATTTCTCTGTGTTACCTATCATCTATTCGTGCTAAGATGATTTCTTCCATGGGAGATAAACCATTTCAATTAGTACTTTGATTATTTGTATGGTCATTTTTCCATGAGTTTTCAAAGCTTCAAGATCAAATGGATTGAATGCGCCATTAATTCGGTGAATGATCGATGCCATCCTTCGAACGAATTGTTCATCTAAGAGATTCCTACCTGGGCGGCAACATAAAAATTCTATGGTAAGTCAGCGGTGTATTGATCTATTCCATTATAACCTTTATATATAATGAATTATCCACTGTTTATTTGATATGCCCATTATTTTCGTTTAAATATTCAAAAGAATGAATGATCTCTAAATAAGCCCGGCACAAATGCAGTATTTGAATTCATGCAGATATTAAGTGCGATTCCTTTATTATTTTTGTTAAAATGTTTTTGATCCAATGTTTAATTCCTTAGAAACATCTACTCAAAAGTTTTCAATGAATGTTCACTCAAAAACTATCATAATAACCTATTCAGCAGGATAAGACTATTAAATTCCCTTTATTTAGGTTGGTCATAAGGAATAGCCACGATGCAAACATTTTCGACTGAAAGATTCTTTGAGTCGAAAATAAAGTAATACTACCGTCTCCTTATGAATTTTAAAGAGAACGAAAGATTGATTGGAAACTGTTATTCAAAATTAACTCCGTTTCTCCAACTGAAAGATTAGATTTTCTGTATTGGAAAGAACTATTGCTACAAAATTAACCGTAACATTAAGGTTTAAAATCAAATGGATAAAATTCAACTCATCATTTATTATAAAACAACAAAAGCCATCAATCACCTGATGAAAAACAACAGCTGCCTAAACTCCTCGAAACTCAAATCAACCAATATAGTTTACGAGTTCATCTTCCCCGATAAAGACTGTAAGCTTTATAACAACTCAAAATATATTGGCATGAAAACTACTACACTTTCGAAACGTTTAACCATGCATCTGCAAAGCTAAGGGCCTAAGAATCATATGGAGAGTGCACATAACAATAACCCAACGAGAGATATGCTAGTTGACAACACCATTATTAAAAGAAAAGAGGTTAATAAAGCACGGCTGAACATCTTAGAAACCATATTAATAAACGAAGATAATCCGGCCATCAACAGTCAAGCGACAAGCTGGAATCGAACATTAAAATTATTTTAAAATTCCACTCAGTGGACTGGCCCTAAGGTTATGATTAACCTAGGTGGAATAAAGAGCCTCTTGAAAATCGTTTTCTTTCACTCTGTCAGATCCTCACTCCACTCATTACATCGGTAAAGGAGGCAAGAACATATCAAAACGCTCCGAAGATGATCGAATAAGATCGAAAGCTCAGCAATTTACGAGTAGTTTGGTTTTTGCCAAACAAATTCATTTAAAAGAAAGGTGAAGACAGGACAAGTGATCCAACATCCACAAGATGGAATAAAAAAGAGGGTAAGAAGAAGAGAAAGTTGCCCAAAGAAATTAATTGAGGCAAAATACACCATGGACTTCAACAAAATTTGTATATATATATATATATATATATATATATATATATATATATATATATATATATATATATATATGGATATATATATATATATATATATATATATATATATATATATATATATATATATATATATATATATATATATATATATATATATATACATACTCAATAGCCCATAGGAAATAAGGAAAGAATGATACATAAGAGATTCTGGTCTTTTTATATGAGCAAACAAGGATCATAAGCAAGAACAAAGAGAGAGATAGCAAACGTAATAAAATAATATACTCTTTTATTTGTTGGAGAAATTAAATAATGGATCTGGTTTGAATCCCACCCATTTCTTACTTTCTTTAATGGGTAAAAGTGATTTTATTATTATATTCCGTTTGTTATATCTTTCTTTCCACTTTATTCCTCTATCTATGATCTTTATTTGTTCTTATAAAATTAAGAAATTGGTTGTGTATCATTCCTTCCTTATTTCTTATAGGTTATTGAGCATCTCCCTCTCTCTCGCTCAGGGTAGCCTAGATATGGGCTCTTGTGAGTTGTGGGGTGCCTCAGGTTTCCGTGCTCGGTCCTCTCTTGTTCATCATCTATATAAATGATATAGACGATGGGTTGCTTTGCTTGATATCCAAGTTCGCGGACGATACAAAATTAGGAGGCGGCGTAAGCTAACGCGAAGGAGTGGAAAGCCTACAAGGTAGCATTTAGAGGTTGGGAGAGTGGTCCGAAACTTGACAGATACCATTCAACCTTTACAATTGCCACGTGGCACATATCAGCAATGCCAATCCTCGAGAAAACTTCCACATGTTAGGTTCTGGAGGTGTCTGACCTGAAAAAAGACTTTGGTGTGCAAATCAAGGGCGATCTAAGTTTTACAGGCACTGTGCCGATGTAGAAAAAAAACACAAAGACTAGAGAGCCTGGAGGCAACTCTCCCACCAGGTACTATAGACAATTTGTTCAGTCTAAAGGACTAGGAGAGATACAAGTCGTAAATGCTTGCAGCAAGTTTGATGGCCACATCAGCCATATACAAATGACTTTACAGCTAATTTGGACGTGGCTTAAAAATTGATTTGATAAATAACTCTAACCCTAACCAAACAAATTGTGAAGTGTAACATTAAAAAGCAGTGTAGTAAAATAGACTAACTAAATTTATTTATTCTTTTTCTTTCTAACTCCTCTTGTATTTAAGTGTCACCACTTTTCATCCTTCCCCTACACGGAAACGTGTGGGAGATCCCTCAATTTTTCACCCTTTTCCCACATGAATAAAGAATAAAAAAAGTTTCATCCTCCTCGGGGGTTAAGTGGGGACAGAAATAAATAATCCCCCCATTCTTATGATATGGTACAGCATTAATAAACTCAACACCTAAATTTGAATGATAATTTCTTTTCCTCGTTCGATGGAAATAAGAAAGGAACTTGATCATTATTAGGCTGTTCTATTTTTTTGTACCAATAGAAGAACCAAGGTATCTGCTAGTTATTCCCTTATTCTTTAGTTTGTACTTATCTTTGTTAGAGTCAAGAGCATATATGTAATATTTGGCAATTCCATATTTTAACTTTTCCTTTGCCCTCTTTTAAACATTTTATAGAATTTCTGCTTGTATATATATTTTTTCCTGGAACGATTGAACACGTTTTCTTCCGGGAACGTTTAAACATGTATTTAAATTTTTCATCTTATTAATCCTTTGGCCTTAATTCCAGCCCCAGCCATTTCCCTGCCTATCCTCACTCAATCTGAGGTGATTCTTCGAAACCTATTTTTGTAATGTTTATTGCGAAGGAAAAATGGGTATCTGAAAAGTGAAATATTGGTTTACCTAAAAATATTATTTAGGGAATACTATATGCTATAGAATTATTACTATTCTATATCACTTATATAATTTTGCAATAAAAATTTAGGCAAAACATATTTTATCATCATCAACTCAAATATATAAAAAGTTTATACTCCTTTAAAAATGAAACCTCCGTCAGGTTCTCTGAACCGGTATTTCGTTAACTAGTAAGTTGTGATCAGTCTAATAGTTATATATATTGCTATATAATTTAATGTTTATTTTGTACACACTGATCAATATTGTTTCGTTCAAAGACTAAAATTAATTCTGAATTCCTCCCTTTCCTAAAATTTTCCATTTCAATTTGAAATTCCTGTTTTTGGTTAAAAGTATCCTACCATTAATGAGAACATATCGTACTTTAATGTTTCATTTAAAACTTCCATCTTAGTTGTAAATAAGTCAGAAATAAATTCAATCCGGTTGTATTGATGAATCATTTTTCGTTATTTCTTGTATGCAAGAAGAAAAAGAAAGTTTTAAAAGCGTGTAAATTACTTTAGAAAGTAATCGCAATATCGAACAAAATTAGTGAAACTAATTTATAGTTGTATAACATTGTCTATTCAATATTGAGATGAGATTTGAGAGTATGACTTTTTATATCACTTATAACAACAAAATATATATACTACACCACAGAAATTATGTATATTTTAATTTTGGCAAAGTAGTTAATAGGAATTCTGTTAATTAAACGAGTACTCGTATAATAGGATTAGAATTCTTCGTTGTCAATATAAAATTTTATATTTAAAAATTTCGTTAAGAAAATAAAAAAAATAAATTCCCTGAACTCTTGATAAAGATTAATCTTGCGGCTCATATAAGCCAGGAAACTATTTTGATTAATCTTTGTCCCTATTTTTGGTTTAATTTTTTTTCTCCCTTTGCTTTGATATAAGATTGAAAATCCTTACCTTCAGAGACGAAGAAGATTAATATTGATCATATTCGTCAACACGTCGCATCTACTTCGGTCTAATTATGTATAGAAAGAGAAGTGAGTGCTAATTTTAAACAAAGAAAGAAAGATAGAGGAAATACCTATATATCATCCCCAAATGTAGAAATATAGTAAATTACTTGTCCAAATAAGAGTATAGATTTCAAACGTCTAAGGTTTTACATTATCCTTATATCATGGGGGAAACTTTCGTTGCCTGATACATCAAAAAGAAAGTAATAGTAGTTAAGGCCACATTTAGCTATTTTATTTTCTAAGTTATTATTCCTATCAAGGAATAATTTTAGTTGTTCATTTTTTTTTGCGTAGAAACGTTAAAATCTACAAGTGAATTTCATTTTTAATTTGGTGGATTGGCATATGAAATATTCATGGTCATTAATATGCAAAAGAATCATCTGCGATTCGTTAAGAAGATGTTTCAGCTTGTTTAAACCATTTATAAATAACTATACGGAATACTTTAGCCATATATGAGTGGCACGTATTTGGTTGCAAACTTAAGCTGATTTATCGCAACAATTGCATATCAAATCAACTTTCCTCATAAAGTAGCCATTATTGTAATGCTATAACTATAGCATTAAAACACTGATGCATATATATTCCCGATTATTTAGTCATATATATTTAAATTTGGTATCTTCGAAGTATGGGAAAAAAATATCACTAACAACGTCTGGGCTAAGTTAAATAAAATTGTATGAAAGGTATTTGAGCTTGAGTCGCTGGTGAGAAGGAGGGGGGGGCAATACGAGGGGGCAGCACCCCTCGTATGATTTATAAACTCTTTAAATTATTAGTCTATTATATTACTTTTAACTATTCTCGATTGATTATTAGCCTTTAGAAGGTTTATGTCGTATAATTTGCCATTCGACTCCATTGATTCAAAACATGGCTTTATTAAGTATCTATGGCGTCTTTGATGGTCCATCACTAGTATGTCACTAAAAGGAAGCTTCTGTTTATTTTACCTGAACTATAATTTGAATTCCTTAAATATCTCATTGCATATGATGCCCTGAAGATGCTCATGACTTGCATAACTGAAGGATTTATGATGATTCTATGTTTTATCTCTTGGTATTTATGGCCTAATTCTCTGTAAAGTATCATCTTTATTGCATCCGACTTTCTTACAATTTTTCCTTCTCTCAAAGAATTTTCCCATCTTATCCCAAACACAGTTATCAAACAAACCTATATTTTCATATTTTAGGCCAATGGTCATACAGAAGAGTCATTTCAAAGCAAGTTATCAGCCAGTTACAGGATGCAAGGAGAGAGAATTTTCTATCTCATGCTTACCAATTCATATTATTCTTTCTGAGCATCATTAATCTAATGATTTGAAAACCTTTTATATTTGATCCTACAGTTATTTTGGGATGGGCGGCATTTCTTGACTTATAAACACGGTATTATTTCCAACTTACACTTATATCTTTATATTTTCTCAACTGTATATCTTGTTTCCTATTTTCCTGAGCTCGGTGGCAAAATAGATTACCTTCTATCTTTGCTTTACAAAAAATCCCGTTCAAAATAGTAGTGCGGGTGACCAATGCTATTTAAACAAAATCGTTTATGCTATTAATGATATTTCCTTTCCTCATATTTCTTTAGAAAGTATTGCTCTATTCTAATTTATTTATTTCATTGGCTGTTTAGTGGATACAGTCAATTTTAATAATCTTATAACCTGTCACGCTTTATATAAAGAACAGATGTCCTGATACATATGAACTCTCAAAATTACAAACAATCGAGGTCATTACGGTAACTGTTCTTTTGTAAATTGGCTGCTTACACATCTTTCGCCGTAAATAACCCAAATGTGATATTATAATCTTCTATTCTCTCTCATAATATCAACCGTATTTAATGAAACGTTGCGAAAATTACAGCAAACTACCAATTAAAATGTGTATTCCTACTCCTCTAATGCATCACATTGTTTCGGCTAAATTTTAAAAGCAAAATGATAATATCATTATTCATTCATAATTTTTGTTCCAACTATTGAATCAATTATAACAATGACCTTTCCAAAAAAACCTGACCTAAAACTGAAGTCTTCATAATATAGATCAATAACTTGAATCCGAGTGCGTTATTGTATTTTCAACCTCCTTATTTCAAGCGACCATATATGTTTATGAAGGTTCTGAATAGCTCTTATTGCCTTTTTTTTATATACATACGCATTTTCCAACAAATGCCCTTCACCTTTAATCCCATTTCGACTCAAACGACCGTTAGCTTGAAATGCACATATTTCCTTCGCGATTTAATCAAGCTCAAAAGATTTAAAAATTATGGCATCGGTCTTATATGCAGTCAATGGATCAAGGAAACGCTTTTATTCGGTAGATATTTAATACCGCTTTTATTGAAGGATTTTTCCTATTTTTATTATGCAATAACGTGGTAAAAGATTTTCGTCGCATTCAAATTTTAAATAACTTGGTTAAGAAAAGAGTTACATAAGTGGAGAAATTTATATAAGGATACGATTTATAAGAACATACCAACCAGTCTCATATGTAATCCTTAGTTAATTGCACCAGATAATAAGGAAAGGTGTTAGAGAGAAAAAGACGGGTTTTTGGTTTTGTAAGGGAGGGAAACGGCTCGCAGGTCCTCTTGCCTAATTTTTTTTTAGCAAAATAGGCAAAATAAATACAAAAGATAATGTCAATTATGGATATTGAAAACTATTCGGTACATGATTGGGTAATAAAATGTATTAATGTACAATTTTGAACGATTTATGATGTTAGAAAGACAATGGAGAGAAGAGGAGCCCATATTTACGTGATGAAATCATGGAAAGGAAAATAGGAATTTATCATTAAGTAAAACTAATAAATCCCGAAAACGGCAAAAATGACTGAACAGGACCAAAGTATTTTACAGGAATAATAACCGAATTATGAGACCTGAATTAAGACAACCAAAGACGAAAATGTAGTACATATACATGAATAAGATAGATGAAGAAAGACAACCTAAACAAAAACGATCAAAAAAGAACCGAAGAAGGAAGCAACATTAAATAGATAAAAATATAAACATATATAAAGCATAAATGCAAAGGCATGAATGCCACTGCACAGATTAAAAAAACACATGTAAATAAATATGTGCCTGAGAATATTCAGATCCCTCGAGCCCTATTAGCTAGAGGAACTTAGGGAGCGTGAAAAAGAAAGAATGAGTGAAAAGCATATGCAGTATGGTAGTTGGGAATCCAATTTTAGCAGCATGTCTCCTATTTCTTTTGGATATGGAACCTATTTCCTTTTCACCTATGAAATTTATCTCTTTTATTTTCATTTTGTCCATCTCCTACTAGAAATTCGAAACCTTCCTCCGGATATCCTTACTAAGCCCGTCCCCATCTGCTTACTTGAGCTGAGTATCAGCAGTGTGGGAAGTTTAACCAGGAGGAAGTCAGCCGCAGGCCTCCTCATATCCTCTACCCCTCCTATCGTGGGTGAGGGATAGGAAGGAGGAGGACCTGCCAACTATTTTATCCCCCTTAAAAGTTAACAATTTTATGTGCGAATATAATATTGCAAGGATGATTTCCCTGCCCAAACCAGGCAAACTTAGGAAGCGTTCCGTGGTTATCCAAGGAACAAATATCACACAAAGAAATTTCAGTAAATAATTAACATGTTGAGATTAGAATCTTAAACATACTCTTATTATGGTGGAGATCAGGTATTTTATCTTTGAAAGTATATTGAACTACTTATCAATATACAAGTCTTGTTTTGGATATCCAGTATAACTTTATGACTAGAAAAATATACTACTTTTTATCTTAGTTGTTTTCCATGAACCCTCTAACCTAAAGCCATCTATTTTCTTGCTTAAAACGAAAGTGAAGCACTGAAACTTCTAGCATTCGAACGAAACTTTCTATGCCCTAAGGTGTATTTCAGCCATTGCTTAAAAAGAGAGGTTAGAATCCATATGAAAAGGGTAAATTTGAAACCTACCAGAGAATCCCTCTCCAACCCACAAGTATTTCAAGAAAAATGAGCTTTCAATCTTATAACTTTAGTCACGAATTTTTTATTTTAAATATGAATGACAAAAGTGATTTGTATTTATTCAAGGTAATGTTATTGTTTCAATTCAATAAAAGTGACTCCATCTTAAAGTACGTGGAGGAAGGTTCAATTCTGCCGAAAAATTGTAATTTGAGAGTGCTGCAGGAGTATCCATCCCTCTTCGAGTAAAGGTGACCAAAATTCGATTTATGGCTTTATTGATTATGGAATAATAATAAAAATGAGTGATTTTTTTTAAACGCATAATTGAATGTCATAAAACTCTTAAATTAATAAAAACAGCTTTTGAGATGACTGGTAAGCGAAATATTAGAATTAAGAGATAGAACACAAAACAAAGAGGAATGAAGAAAACGATGGATAATGAAAAGATTCCCAATAAAAATTTGAGGAAAAAGATATACCAAGCAAGGCTAGAAATAAATATGAGAGAAATAATATGATAGATAGGATAGACGGATCGTGCTGCACCTTTTTCATTAAAATGAAAATTGGTAATCCTTATTTATCGATAATAAAGCGATAATGACAAACAGATAATATGAGAATAATAGGGAAAATGACAAAAGATGGAATGCAATTCGTGCTTGTGGCTACATATACAAAGGATACCGAAAATCTCCCGGAAAAATTTAATAAAACTATACAAAAGTATTAAGGAGAGTATATTTTTCGACATAAGCGTCATCTGACTCAAAATATTTTGTCAACACGTTTTCAACTTTTTAACCTTTTAGGAAAGAAATAAACTTGAATTTAATGAGGTTCTCACCGTTTTCTTTCCTTCCTCACGAATAGAATTATAGAATGAAGTATTGTAAAGACTCTTAGAGCCGCTCTATGCCTAGTCGTAGGAAAGGTGGAAAAGGTAACGAGGTATTTTGATGCTTCTTACCGTAGAAAGGAAGTAGTACGTTATTATGTTAATATATGGTTAGTAATATGTGTGCTTTAAAATGAATATTTTAATAATTAAATAAATGTTTGTCCGATTTGTTTTAAAACGTATTGATTGACGTACGTTGAACTACATTAACTGGAAGAGCGTTCCGACTTGAAATGATTTCATATGTAAAAATACTCCCCACGTATTTCCTTAGTAACACATTGATATCAATTTATGACCCTTGTTCGTGCTATGTTTTAACCACATTCAACTAGTAAATCAAAGTTTATATTATTTAACTTTTCATAATTTTTCACACTTATATTAAATTGGTGGCAAGAATTTCGTTCATATACGCTGTTTTCTCTATTAAATGTAACATATATATATATATATATATATATATATATATATATATATATATATATATATATATATATATATATATATATATATATCGTTTTTTAAGCAAAGAGAACAGAACTGAGATGCATATTACAGCTAGGGACGCAACATTGATTTGAACAATAGAACAAACTTTTATCTAGAATTCTATTTAACAAAATTTGGAATAAATATGTGTTCTATTTGTTTGTTTCGCTATTTTCACTTAATTTCAAAAGCTTACAGCGGATAAAAATTAATACATCGAAATCATGTCCGACTGAATTTAGGTAATCGAAGTTTCTATTTCGATATCCTATGTGAAATAGTTTGCACTTCTTAGATAAAAAAATTGCCTGCCATTTAACAAACCAATTAAATATCTAGTTTAGGTAATACTGTATTTTCTCTTGAGTTGGGTCGTTTTCGGCTATATGAACGAGTTTAGTATCCCCGGCGAATCTGGAAATCTCATTAATAGTCTCAAATCTAAGTCATTTACGAAGGTAAAAGATAATACAAGACCCCAAACTGACTCCTGTGAACACCACTTTGGCCCAGTCAGACGATATGATTTATCATTACATTTTGTTTATCGCTTGTAAGACAGTTCTCGATCCAACGCAATAGGTTACCTCTTATATCTTTCGCTCTAAACTTTCCGTCATATTGTGAAAATATTCTAATAAATACGTTTAACAGGAATCCCTTTGGTGATTCTATTTGAATATGGAAGTAAATCAAACTCAGTTTTCACGTCAGTTTTCCTAGAATACTTTTAGGAAAAAAGAGAACTCTGGAATTAAAGTTTCCTCGATGAGTTAACCGTAATTTTATGGTCTAAACTTTGGTGGTGAAAACACCTTAGGAAACCTCTATTTAGCTATAGAGCAAAAGAAACATTTGTCATATCTACCGGCCAACATTTCTGGCTTTTCTTTGACGTAGAAAGTTAACCTCACTCCATTGCTTCTCTTGCTTCTATAGCACATTTTACACACGTATTTTACAATCAGTAACTTTCTATGTAGAAATTTAGTATCATTTGCTTTCTAATTTTAAAAATTTGAATTGAAAGGCTGGATCTGGTTTCGAGTTAACGAGGTAATCTTCGAACAACACTTTTAGTAGCTATCAATCTGAACCCTTATTTCAGTCTAGGTGTTCCTTCTAGATTTCTGCATTGTTCCCAAATGATTAAGTTTGTTTTCGTGCAAGGATTTTTACAGTGTATCGGTGATCTTCCTTTACAAGTTCTCCACATGATCGATGTTTTCTTCGTTTTAGAAGGTCGAATGTCTGCCCGATCGGTTGAAACGTTTAAGACACTCACTCTCCCCTAATTGAAAAGAGATTTATCCACCATAAGGCATCGCTTTCTTTGGTACGGCACTACTTTACACCAATATTTCAGTAATAATAATAGAAGGGATTCTTTTGTAAAACAGATTTAAAAAAAAATGAACTTTTGATCTAACCTGAATTTCTGAGAATCCATGTTGAATTTGGGGGGGGCATAATTTGAAATCACGTTTATACTACAATTTTCATTTTTGAATGCTCATAGTAGTCCAGAAGCTTCATGAACATACATCTTTATTTATCTTAAATTTGCCAGGAACAATTTTCAGCATACTTTGTACAGGGTGCGGTTGATAATTTGCCACCGTTGGCAACTCTGATTTTAATGCATGCTTGAATAAAAAGGCAAGCACTGCTATTTGGGGCTCACGAAGAGAGCTCGTCTACGAACATCTTCGAGTGCTTTAGGAGAAATATGATGGCAGTGAAGAGGATCGGGAAAGTGTTGGATGAGTGAGACTGGTATTACGACGTTATGGAGACTCAGAAACTTCACACCAAAGAATTCTAATATAAAACAAACTCCTGAATTTTCCCGGAGAATAAGACCATCAATGAAAACGATCCATCAGGTCAATGAGGTTTATAGACAAGAGAGTTTCAAAGTTTCTCATCAATCAGTTAGTGCATGTCTTATATTTACACATCATATTATCGTCGTTGTACGTAGAAGTTGATAATAACGCATGAAGAATTAAAAGTTAATACTTTTTTTTTAGTAATTCGTATTTTTGGAAATTTTTGGATTTCCTTGGATACTTTAGTGATTTTAATCGGCCAAATGTGATTTGGTCATTTATAAATTTCTACCGATTAATTATTATTGTTCCCACGAGAAGAGATGAAATGGATGCGGTATGACGGACGAAAAATTCCCGTCGTGCGTAAATTTAATTATCTATCAGCACATTTTCGTATTTTAGCAGTTATGAGAATACGCAATTTTTTGTTCGTCTTTTTATAATTCAAAAGAACTGAATCACTAATCAAATTTTGCGAATCTATTTTAAGCGTAAATATTTTAAAGTTGGACGTACCGTTATGAACTTCCACTGAAGAAGAGTAAAATGGAAGAAAACAAATTATCTGTGTGGGGAAGTCAATATCGCGAAAATAAAACCAGACGCCAGTTCGGTTATACAGCGCCAAGAGCTACGTGGCATGTGGACTGATAGTTTAACTCCCCCTCTTTCCTTTTGCCCCGCTGGCACAGCCAGCCTCCATATTCCTCGCCAGGAAACTTAGAATCGACAGATTTCGTAGCTTGTTAGTATAAACAAGGGAGGGTGGTAGAGATTTTCAAATAAAAATCTATAAACAAGCCCACTGTCCCCTCCTATAGTTTAGATCTACTTTTGCCAAATAGACGAAATTTTATTCTCTCATAGTGATGCCCCTGGGAGAAAAGGTTCAAACATAGGCAGACATCTCCCCTCCCCTACCCCCAGGGAATAGGTGAGGTATATATACGGCGATCTGGAGGAAAGCAGGAAATCGAGTTAGCTATCGAGAAAAGACGAAGACCGCCGTCAGTCCGGGCATAAATGTGCATTCGAGCGGGAGTTAAGAAGAAGAAGTTCATCCCGAGGCTGTTTCTTTTTGGTCATATCGAAGAGTAGACGATTCGTATAGAGAATCTCTCGCATACCTGTCTCTTTAGAAAAACCCCCTATCTCAGTTTACAAATAAAACCAGAAATATCACTCGCCATTGAGGAATACCAAAGTGAAGTCCCACTCGTAAAAGGATTCACCTCTTGGTCAACGCTCATCATCGAGGAGCCCCACAAGCGTAACTCAAGGCTTGGGATAATCATACATTCACTGTTTACTTCGCTTACATCGTCAAGTTAAGATACATCGCCAAGAATTATTCTCACTCACCTCGGAGTCAGCTGGGCGCCTGAGTTAGTGACAACACGCCTCGCACTGAGCCTCAGAGCCCCCCTTGGATTTAACTCAGCAAGACGAACAGCTGGGCGTCCGATTCCACCTCTCATCTGGACTCACACTCGCCTCACCTCACCTCACCTTCAATCCCCCCTCCACCCCCACGAGATCCACTGTCAAGGTCATTACTCCTCTAACGTCACTTTGTTGAGGTAAAAAGATTCCCATTTAATTATGGTCTTTAATTGACATTCCCTACTATAGTGAATTTGTGTGTCAACCATCGCCTAGTATTCATTGATAGTAGTAATGTTTATTTAGACCCTCTTAATACCCGTTGTAGAATTAAAGTTTTAATATTTCTTTTTTTCTAATTAAAAGTATATTTTTGCTCTAGTTGTTTAACTAAATCCTCGAAACGCAACACATGCCAATAGATATCCTCCCTGGGTAAAGAATCAAATCAAAATATAAAGATAAATAGTAAAATATAGCACTCTTAGAGAAAAAAGGAACGAAGTTATTTATGTACGGAAAAAATGTTACATACATACTCGACCGTATACCACGACACTGTAAGAGGAAAAAAAAACATGTATACAAATGGGTTTTCTTTATTCATCTCGCCCTTTCCTTTCAGGGTACTATTTACATCAATAGCAAGCTAAAAGATTGTACTGGAACAAGATATTTTAAAGGTAATGCAATAGAGCTTAGGCCAATTAAGTTCTTAAATAAATCTTAAGTGAAAAGGTAGATAAGTTTAAATCGGCTGCTCAACAATTTCTATAAAAAAACAATAAAACGAAATCGATATAAAAAGACCGTGATTGTTCCATTAGTATACAGGTAGATAAGTGTGAAATCACCCCAGCAGTAGAGTTAACGGCCTCATTGTGGAAACCTTTAAATTACACATAACTAATCTTGTTTGCTACCAATGGCTTGCTTACAAAAGGTTTTCTCGGTCTAGCTTTAAGTGGATTTTATGCTATTTTCTAACTTCATTCGGTAGTTCTTTTCCTCTTGTTCAGGTTTGTATATAGATTGAAATGGTCCAATACCTGAATAATAACCATATATTGGTATCTCAAACTATGATTTGGATATAAATGATAACAACTGATGATTGTCGCTAAGACTGTCCAGTAAGCGAAAAATAATATAATCAAGATTCTTTCTTTAGTATTTTCGCTTCTTTAAAAGAATATGTTGATTACATAGAGTTTTTGATATATGCTATTGATGATTAATATGAAAATGAAATTACCAGATCTTATCGACGTATCGATAATTTTACTACTGCATTAGAGAATAATTACTTTTCTACCACAAAATTAAAGCTTATCTATATTATTACACTTTATAATTACTCTTTGAACATACTGAATTACTCAATAGGAGTAAGGTAAAAATAATATAAGTACTAGCAAGAAAAGTACGCTAAGTGGATCTGAGGAATTTACTGGTTTGTAGCTTAGGTTGTTGCGAAGTTGAAAATTTTAGAGAATAATAATCAAAACTAGCAAAAATCTTTAGATTTTCTCTATGGCTGGTTGTATAAAACTCGGAAAAAAAGGCTTAGGAGGCCGTAGGAGAAACTTTAGAGTAAAAGGTTAGTTGCACGTTAATACTATGTTTTTATTACGTTTGTTCTAATATGGCTGTTTAACAATTAATTAGCTGCTCCTCTCCAATTTATTTTTCCACCTTTCTAATTATCGTGCTATAAACTACATTTGATGAAATACACTCGATTTTATAAGATTCCCAAAGATGCTCGCCTGATAACGGATGACTTTGAACATTACCCTCAACACAGGTATTCGACGATTCCTTTACCTGCACATTTGAAATAGAATGTAAATTCATAGGCCTTAAAGAACAGAAATATATCTCTTCAACGTAGGAAAAAATAAATTGTTTAGTAGCAGTTAAAATCTATGATTAGAAACGCAGTACTACGGGTAAACAAAAGTAAAGGAATTTTCGCGGCTCTATGATGTTATTTTTTCTTTAAGATAGTAGTTATTGTAAATAGGTTGGCAACAATTGATGTACTGCATAAAGAACTTCGGTTAATATATCATATTTATTAAAAAAGACAAGGGCGAAGTAGTTCCAGAGATTATGCAGTAACATTCAAGTAAAAGGATTTTTCTTGATATCAGAAAGAATTGGAGGATTTCATTCTTCATTTAATGGATAAATTACTTCAGGTTTGATCTGCTGGACAGGAGGGTATATGGGTGCCTTCCCATTCCTCTCCTTCCCTTGGACTTGGTA